>QPHH01000011.1:556174-851216 GCA_003574815.1 Aspergillus spinulosporus | reverse complement strand
ATGAGCATCCTTGCTTGGTGCCTGGGGCTCCATTGGTTGTCCTTTCCCCGTGATTCTTCTTGGCAAGGCTTTGACGTCGTGTCATAACAGTTGTGTCATGCCATAACTCTGGGTGAAACGCAGTCTAGATATCAGATACCACGAGAGAATCCGGCCATGCTTACTATCCTGTTATGGTCCCCTCCCATAAATATTGTCTCGCTAGCTACACTGGAGGTGTCATGCAGTGTGTGGATATGCACAAAGATTGTTACTGCGGTAGTGGCAGTGAAAGGCAGAGGCAGTGTAGGTTGTTGTCCAAGTCACGCCATCCAGGTTTGGTGAAGGCGTTATAATCTGAGGTGTCCTTTTGCACTGTTTTGTAATTTGATAGAACAACTTGAATAAGGTTACAGCCATACCTGGCTAGTTATATATCCAAGTTTGGCAAATTAATTGTGTAGTACTAGACAGCTAATTCAAAGCCATGTATATATTATGCGAATAGAACTAGCAAGGAATGCATGAAAGAGAATAACACAAGTACATCAACAGTATCCCATCGAGCTTCAGACTTTGACCGCTTTCAGTTCCTTCTCCCCTGCCAGCGCAAGCTCCCTCCAATCCCTGGTGTTCAACCACTCCTCGAAGCTACTCGTTGCCACGGCATTGGCTAAATCTTTTGGCTCAATGTATCCCTCGATCCCACCCATATACCCAAACTCCTCAATTGCAAGAGGCGCATCCAACACTTCCATGGGAAGCCCAAACCTCTCCCTCATCTCTTCTGCAGACACGGTGATGATCTCCGCCTTTCCTCCCATGCGCCTAGACCAGACTTCCACAACCTCAGACACGGAAAGGTAGCTGTTGGTGTTGTAGGCTAGGAGTTTTGTGCGCGGCTCCTCGTTCAAGATGAGCTCCCTGACAAATCTCCCGGTGGAGCTTGCCGCATTAATTATCGGTATCTTCGCCATTGGTCGAACGTGTATGATAAACTGGTAAACATCGTCTTCTGACAGGGATCTGGGTGTGAAGAGTGGGTTTGTCGAGTAGGCTCCTAGATAGATAAATGAGGTTTTCTTCGCCAACTCGGCTAGGTCTGGGCTTGTTTCAATATACTCGACAACAGCCGCCTTGGATTCACAGTGCAGCGCCCTGCTATATTTTCCACCCGAGACCTTGCTAAAAGACGGTAACGCGCTGTATACGAATCTTTCCAGGCTTGGGGTTTTTGAGGCAGCAATTGCAGCGTTCTTCCCCTGCCTCACCTCCTGGGCATATGCCGCGAGACTATCACGTGCTGGATCGCTTTTGTAGGTGGCCCAGAAATCTGTATTCACAAAGATGGCATGAGCTCCTTGAAACGCAATTTCAAGGGAGGATTGGTCGTTCAGATCAGCTTGGACAACCTCGCAGCCCATCGAGGCGAGCTTCTGGGCAGTGGCTGAGGCCGGGTTGCGGGTCAGGGCGCGGACGGTCCAGTTTGGTATACTGAGGAAAGAGTCTGCGGTGGAGAAGCCCTGGTTGCCTGTCGCACCGATTATGGCGATAGTCTTTGTTGGGCTGGACATTTTTGTGGTCTGCGTGAGATTAAGATTTGTGGTAGAACTTAGATGGAAATTGGGATGAGGATGCAGTGTGGACGAATGCAATACTAAACAGTTGAAGATAAGGATGGACTTCTCTCTTTTTGAGGTCACAGCATCTCTTATATCTTTCTTCAGGGTTGCCTACATTAAACCATCCACTGTTCGAATTTGATATGAAGCTATATGAGCCATTGGCCGACGAGCGTAATCATGCCAAAAAGCCACACAGCTGGCTTACTGGCTTACTGGTTTAGCATGCAGTGATTGGTCAATCTTGCGTAAGCCAGCCACAAGTATAGCACAATTGGCGCCTATGGTTGGCAAATGGTAATTTGTGATACAGAATACGAGCTATTTCCGCCCCGCAACCATACCGCCGTGGACAACACCAGAACCGTAAGCCAACCTCACCCTATTCCTCGCCGCTCCAATATACACACTCACCAGAATTCATGAGCTGGTTATCGTGATGAACACATCAGCCCCATTGTCTAGAGCGCCTAAACAAAAAAGAGTCATCACAGAAGCCCGGAAGATCCAGAATCGGGAGGCGCAACGAGCTTACCGTGCGTGCCACGCTAGGTTCTAGATATGATTTCTGGGCCTCTAGCTAAAACGTGAAGCAGGTCAACGGCAAAAAGAGCGTTTGAAAGCACAAAAAGAGGCTTTCAGGAAACGGGGCGTGGATGGATATCAGGAAATCCGGCCGTCGCCGCTTGCGCAGATACCTTTTCAGGCCGGCCAGCGAGAGTGTGACCAGGGGTATAAGGTTACATCCGGAGAGCTAGATCAGATAAATCTATCAGGTTGGAGTGGGCAAGTCGCATCATCCAGGGGATCTGCTATGGGTGCACTGTCTACTCTAGCAGCTTCGACACCATCCGCCCAGGGCCTAGCGTTTGGACATGATTCTTCAACTGAGGTTACGAATGTCAACACGGAAGATGCGATTCGGGATCTCGAGGCCATATTCCCGGCTTCCACTATCACAAGCCTGAACTGTGACTCAGGCTTTGCAGCTATGGATGAGCTATTCAATACCTCCTCAGCAGACCAGTCACCGATTACCTTCAGCACCCAATCAGCGACAACATCCACTCTTTCCCCGATGTCAAGCGAATCCTTCTCATGCCCAAACAGAATCTGTCTTACAGAGAACCGCACCCACCTTCTTACAGCCTGTATGCACAATGCCTTATCTATAGGGATAACGATCGACGAACTCTTCACCTACAACTGCATGACCCTCTGCTCTCCCTTCTACCGGCCCGCTACCCCATCCACAGACCCTAAATCGCTGCTTGCATCAGTTCTCAGTGCGAACCCATCCATCCCCATCCACCTTCGCCCTACACTCCCTCAAATCCTAATTCCGCACCATCCGGTTTTCGATCTAATCCCGCTGCCCGCGTTAAGGACCAGAGCTATTGTGCTCAGTGCCGCCGGAACGAACCTGGTGAATATGTTCGAGCTAAAGAGGGATATTATTGAGGGAGGATTGATTTGTTGGGGGTTGGACGATTGTGAACATGATAAGGAAAGAAAAGGACAAGGCCAGCCGTGGGAGCTGGGAAGCTGGAAGATTGCGCCTTGGTTTAGGGCTAAGTGGAGGCTGTTACTTTCAGAAGTAGGAGTGGATTTGTTTGGTTGATAGGTTTTATAATATCTCCTTGATACAAACTATGCATATAACATAGACATTTTCTTTCACTTTGTTATTTTTTTATATCAGTTACATACGGGCGGTTAAACCCTTACCAGATTCCAACCCGATCTCTTGATAAGATCCACAAGATCCCCTTCACAAACTGTCCATACCCACACCTCCTAAAAGCGCCGCCAAGTAGGACGGGTGCGACAGTGTGTACAAAATTAGGCTATTAAAGGTGCAAAATGAGACGAGGCATAGCTTAGAGGATGGAACAATGATCAAGGTTGAGCTTTGAGAAGTTCTAACAGCAATAATTTTGCGTATCTAATTCAAAAACCTTTGCAATATCTTTATCAAGCTTGACCTTGTCCTGTGAGCCCTTGCACCATAACCAGTCTTTATAGGCTTGGAATAGAAACCAGGCAACTCAACCAGGTCTACAGATCTAAAATACTATTTTCCCGGGTTAGAAAGGGTTGGAAGCATTGACCTTGCATATGGATTCACTATAGTCCAACTGAGGCTTGTACAGCGTAAAGTTATAGTAAAACTGAACAGTGTGTGAAGCAAATCCTTTTTTTTTTGAGAATAGATACATGATACTAAATTTCCGCCTTTATACATTTCGAGAATCCTTAACAGGAATATGAGGCTGTGAACCACTCATTACTGTCCTTCATATTTCTGGATGCGTCTGATAATCTCCGCCACATCTTCCCAGATCCGCTGACGATTGCGTAGTCCCTTAAGACAGGCCCAGTTGCGCTTAATAGTCGTATATACCCTGTGCCAGTTGGTACCTGCCTTTGTGAGATTAACTGACTCCGTCTCCAATTTAAGACTGGGAAGTAAATGCTCAACTGTTCCGTCAACCATAATATTCTCATCACGCAATACTTTACAGTAGCGCTTTCGGGTCACGTTGGAAAACTTGACCTCATTTGCGGTCATCGTTGTCCAGGGAGAGGGGGTATGATCGATCTCAGAATCATCCCAAGCTTCCCATAGCCACGGCATCTCTTCACGAATGAGACGGTGCCACACAAAGTTAGGCAATTGCGCAAAGGCCTTTGATACCGTTCGGAGTCTTGCAATATCGGCGGGTTCCAAGAAGTCGATTATATGATGGCGGACATCCAAGGGTAACGAAGTCAGTCTATTTGTTTGGGCGAAAGACGTTGAGACTGGAGCCGCTTCGTAGTCCATCGTGTCATCCTCCTCAGCAGCAGCTCGAAGCAACGCCGGTAGCCCAGGCACGTAAAGTGGATTGGCAGATAGATACTCTCGTCCTGGTACATGACGCCAAAACTGCTCCTGCGCCTCGAAAACATCTGCGATTCGGGGAAAATCATAGAACGCTTTATAGCTACATTCCGCATTGCGCCATTTCATCAACCCCGATACATTCACTCTGTTAAACAATACCTTAGACTGGCGGGAGAAGATGTCGAAGCACCACGGGTGGACAGGCATTGAGATGTCATTTGAGTTGGTATGTTCAGGCTATTGCAGTTGATTAGCCGATTGACTGGACTGTAAGAAAGGTGACTCACGTCAAAATTGACATTATCAGACATCACCATTTCAAGTCCGCCCCGTGCAGGCCAGACAGTCGGGAAACCAGAATCACGCGATTTCATCCCATCGCACACTCCCGACAGGAAATAATCTTCCGTCATCTCCCAGGCCTCGTGGAGTCCATCGGGCTGCCAGTCACCCTTTGCACAGCTTTTGTGGACGAGGAACTGGGCGGTACGGCATCCCCTCATCTCTGCAAGGGAGATTGCTGCGCCGGAGTATGCATTTGCTTCACCACAGGCAGCGCCAGGGAGGTGCTCAAGATCTTCGGGGTCGTAATTATCTGGCAGTTCGTCAGATGTTATCGGGACCAGATTGTCCATCTTCACGGCTGTCGCGTATGCAAAGGCACCAACTGGTTCTCCTCTCAATTGACGCGGCTGGTAAATAGTCCTTGACAGGAAATCTTCGTACACCTTCCTATCACTATTTTCTTCAATTCCCTCTTCATCCTCGGAAACACTCATGGCATCGGCAGATTCATACTCTGAGTCGAATTCATAAGGATCGCCGGTAGTGTCCGTCTCTACTGGTTCGAAATCTGGATCATTGACCACATCATCATATCCTTCTTTAGGATGCCAGATAGCGAAGGTACAGCCGTTCTTACGACAATCCTTTAGCTTGAGGTCTTCGATTGCCGACTCAACTTCCTGGTCTCCTGTGTAATCCCAGGTGGCTATTTCGGGCTCTCCCGCTGTTCTATAACGAGCGATATTGAAACTGACGCCGCAGAGATGGCAGTATGCCTGGTGGCTATCAGATTATTTTTTAATTTATCGCCAATGAGAGATTATACGGTACCTCAGAGTATCCTGTAGCGGCATTATTAATCAGTATATGTAGGCTTTAGTGATCGACGTAACTTACCCATCGCTTATGGTTGACCCAGTCGGGACGATACCAGAAGATTGAGACAACTTCACAACTACGGACATGGCATGCCGGACTTTATGTTTTATCTGGACTTGGCTACGTACCTGGGAATTAGGCTGCACCAGACTTTAGGCTACACCCCAGGCCCACTCTTGGAGAGCTATGCTCGCCAACAGCCTATAAGCATCCAGAACACGGAATGCTCAGGTTGGTAGCATATAACTCCGTTAAGTCCTCTTGGCTAGCTCTAAGTCGGCCGTACCGGTTTGGGTTAGCATGTTTGAGGATGGAATAGCTGGCTTAGAGTTAGCTACTACCCAACTTTTTCTTTTTTCTATCTTATATTTTATGATAGTAATGTATTTATATGTTCAACTAGTTACAGACTAGTTATAAAATAGTTTAACAGAAAATCTGTCTTGCAGCTATATAAGAATATTAACAGTATCTAGAATTTGTAGAGTAATAAATTAGTTAGTAACTAGTCCGACCCTTTTTCTTCTCTTGGGAGATTAAAGTTAAACTAGAGAAGGAAATATCTATTACTGGCAAGTAGTAATATATTTTAGTTAACTCTACAATCAACCTTACTCTCTTGGGCTAGCGCATCCCAGAGGATTAGCCTACTTAGAGTTATCTCGCGACACTTACCACGTTACATGTGGTCTCCTAGGTCGCCCCATTAGAGGTCAAAGGTAATAAATTATGGAGCGTCAGGCTAGACGTTATTACCTGCATCAGCCGTCAATAATATACAAAAAGGAAGGTCTGATTCTTTCAACCTAGCTCTATAAGGTGGTTTAAATACGTAAGAATTAATAAGCACCCTAGCCTAATATGGCAGTTGGAAGAGACATAACTTTTGAACTGTGGAAATAGCAGGAATCTCTGCATAAGCATCGGCGAGCCGGAGCTTGCAGTTTCGATATTCAAAATAGGGAAGTTCCATATGACTAGCTGTATAGCCCACATAAATACACCTCCTTGCTGGTTTCCCCAGGGCCCAGTCCTTTGATGAGTGACTAGTGGAGTCGTGTGAGATATTGGCATTGTTGAGGACAACGGCGAACTTGGCAGACTTCAGCATCGCAAAGTCATCAAGACCATATGTGCAAAGCACGTCGGACTATGCTATACAGCGCACAAGAGCAGAGAAACACCCCGTTTGGACGGCTGATGCCTGGCAAATCCGTACAAGGACCGAGCCGCCACTGCGGTCGTTAGTGCGCAAGAGCCCTAGGGGTATGCAATGGGAGATGCGCGCAACATTGGAATCTATCCTTTGACACCCCTCACCCTCACATTAACCACCAACTACGCTCAGAAGACCAACACCACAAACATATACCCGGTGACTCTGGTGAAGAGAACGTTGGTACTCGTATCAGATATCTTGGATTCTGGAGAGGTTGAGCTAGAAAGAAGACGATTGGCATAGGTGGTAAGAACTCGTAGACTCCTCTCATCATAATTGATCCATCTCTCGTGGCTGAGACAATGGACCGAGCTAACTTTCCGATATACTGTGATACCCTGCCGAGGAATCTTTAGTGATCACGATAGATATGTTCAGAACCTGTCTGTATAGACTAATATTCCCTTTAATCCTCGAGCACTGCCTAGAGTTGCGATTCTATGCCGAGCCCTATATCAAATACTGCCATGACCCCAAGATGGTCTGTGACCCAGGGCTTCTCAAATCCCAATTTCACAATCTGCCGTCTTTCCTCATCCCCTTCCACCAGGACCCCCTCGCCAAACCTCTCAAGCTTCAGCAACTTGACAGATCCGCAGAAGTAGATCTTATCCATTCTCGAACATCCAAACTGTGCGCGCTGAGTGGTTGCTGCTTGCTGACCCCAGGTATATCCCTCAGGGGTGTCTTCCTTCCCGCCTGATTCCAAAAATGCGTCCTTGAGATTGTTGTCCGTATGCAATGTTCGATCAAATGGCTGGATAGCATTAAAATCCCCTGCAGCAACGGCAGCATAGATATTGTCTTGATGCAGGTATTTTGCGATCAGCTGCATCTGTAATGGGCGGTAGGGAGGGTCAAGGGCCAATGATTCTAGGTGCGTATTGCAGAGGCGTATCCGCTTCTCATGCCCAACTACGACGTCGACGAAAAGCGCATCGCGGTCCATGCGTGTGTGAGAGTAATGGACGCGAGAGACAGACTCAACCGATACGCGCATGCTGATCAGAGTAATTGTACCATACTGCGTGGTGGCCCAGTTGGAAGGGTCGATATCAGTCACGTGAAAATGGTCTTGTACCCAGGAGGTTGCAGCGATGGTCTCCAGATCGGAAGGAGTGCACTCTTGAAGAAAGATTACCGGGGCGACATTTTGTTGGTGCTCACGGGTGAGTTCATGCAAACAGGCGAGGGCCGGTCGCATACGGGCTGCAGCAAATGGTAACATGAAGTCAATATTCCAAGTGTAGAGTGCAATGGCAGCGACACCTCCAGCATGGGGGCTGCTCTGCTCGGTTGCGGCAGATGCTGACTTGGAGACCCAAGCACGGGTTGTGGGGTCGAAGCTGTAGTAAGACTGGGGATACGGCTCATCTAGGGTCCAGGGAGCCGACGTTTTCCGAAGAGCCGCCATATTCCGAATGGCCTGAGCTGTAATTGCTTCCATGACGACAGGCAACTGTGGCACCGAAGGCTGTTGGAGGACTGGGAACGTATGGAGGAGAAGTGGTGGGAGATATAAGTTATCAGGGAAAAGAAGATGAAATGATAATATAGAACAGAGAAGCGGAGTGAGGGGTTGAGACTAATACCATGAACTTCCCAGTGAGGCAAAATGGGCTAACGCTCCTTGGGGAGCTAGGTTCTGACTAATATTTTAGCTGTCACAATACTCCAAGCAGAAATGTGCTGACACCATGTCTATTGTCCTTCCCGTTCTAGTAGCTGAGCAGTGCTGCTTTAAAGTCCCGCACCCTAAGCAAGCAATCTAAGCCAGTAGGTGAGCATCGCCCAAGGCTTACTCACTTGCATTCATGTGGGTAATAAAAGCAATTGGCCGACATACTTTATCCAATGACATAGCAGTTAGAAGACTGCTTAACGTGCTGCTCTAGCAGCTATTTCAAATATGTCTAACCAACTGGTGTCTGGGCATTATGGTTAAATATTCCCACAGCTGGGAACGTTCCTCCATGCGCATGCATGCCGTACGTCAAGGAATAGTATTAACAAAGTTTGAACTTCATTCATTGTATGTCCCCTGCAAAATGCTAGTATAAGAAACCTTGCACATTGAATAAAGTATGCAGGGCTGAGCTTTTGTCCATGTAGAGACATTTAAACAATAAGTAATTTATCCTAGGGGTAGGAGGATCATCTGACTCGTCCAGCTTACCCTCTTGGAGCCCCAATGTCCAGATCTGGCGGGAAGGTGCTGCTCATGATTTTTTGCGCAGAAGTAATATCAACATTGGTAAGGTCGAGGCTAAATACAGGCAGATACCAGTTGACCCAGAGCTACTGTCCCTTGTCTGCCTTTATCCCCAGCATGGGTGGCTGACTTTCTTTTGAGGGTTATTCCACAATCTTAGTCCGGCGGTCACTCTGAGAAAGAAGTTGATTCTTTGGACCTTGAAGTTGTTGATCTGTCAGCCTTGTAAAGGATTTCCTGTTGCAGCGGACTGGGTGGCATCCATGACGGTGACAAGAATATACGCCAGCCATCGCGCTGTGAGAGGTATACCAGCACTAATTGCTCCATCTGATGAACCCAGTGTGAGGATGACAGCAGCATATGGTCAAAATGCGCAACGTGGCTCTAGACTTTATCATTCAATAAATGTGTTAGTACAAAAAAGACACCTGGATTGTTATGGTCTCGTCCACACCGTATCCCTGCCAACAGGAATGTTCCACACGCGAGAGTAACAGCATTTTTTTTAAGTCAGAATGCCTTAGGGGACCATAATAGTCAGCGTAGTCCACGTTAGTTATGTAGACACCTTATGATCGAGAGTATGGCCAGTCATCGAGGCAAAGGCCGGTGCGGTGCCAGAAGCAATCCCGGGTTCGAACAATACTCAAAGACCAGCCAAGCAAAAAGTAGGAGGAAGCCTTTGACTGACACGACAATAAGTTCACTTTGTCTGGTCTCAAGCCTAGCTCTTGCCAGAGAGCCGAGACCACCACAAAAGCGTCTAATGTTAATGTGCATGATCTATGATCAGACCAGGCTTGATCCTGTTCCCAAGCCAGCGACCTAATCCAGTGGCTACGCTGGCTTGGATTTCCTTCAAGGGAGGAGTATGATCGAGTATTAGAATGCTACGTAGTCTGGTCACAAAATGATCCAACGCTGTCTATTATTCTATACCAAAGTCTATTGATTCGATGTGATGGCCGCAATCAGAGCAGACCCTACTCCAGACCTGTCCTCTGCCGTGACCAGCTTCACCATCTGTTGCCCCTTAGGCCAGTCCAGAATCTCGCCCAGGGCATCGGCCGCGCGTTCGCGTAACTGCAAGTGCTTCTCAGATGTCGACCCGTCGACTCCAACGGCACACTCGCTGATGCCTTGTTTTTGGCACAATGTTGCAATCCCGCACGCATATAACCTAGCGGCTCGAGTACACACAATCTCCCCTAGGAGGCAGCAAACCCTTACTTCCTCATTGGTCGTCTCAATCCCGTACAACTCCTTCAGGATGCACTTGGCGTCCGCCATCCGCTCTGCCTCCGATACACCCGCCTCCATTCGCGACAGAGACGCAGAGTCCATCATGCCATAGCCTCTTAGCCGGGCAATCTCGGCGTCGGTGAAAACCCCACTGGACTCGTGCAAGTGGAGGAGAAGGAGCCGCAGCAGCTCGCCCATGTACATCCCGGCTACCATCTTCTCGTAGGCCTGCTTCCCGGGCCTTGCGGAGGTGTTATCGATCTCTTCATCGAACCTTGTCAGGGGGAGAACCTTGTGTTCGTTATCGAAGGCGCCGTATTCACAATTGATGGAGACGAGGGCGTCGCTCTCAAACTCGGAGCCGTGATCCGCGATCTTCGGGATTCGTGACACCTTCTCCATATAGGCGGCATCGCACCCCATCGCAAAGATGCTGCCAATCCTGATTGCTGGGTTCTTGTAGGCAGAGGCGATCAGGGTCCCGACTGTGTCATTCACCAGCGCCACAAGCCGAACGGGCACATTCCTCTTCTCAGATACCTCCTTCAGATGCGCGACGATATCCTCCCCCTCGACGCCCGAAATATCAAACCCCTTCGTCCATCGCTGCAGGACCCCATGCCGGATGTGGTCTTGGGTGACTAGATACGAAAAGGTAAAATCCAAAGGCAGTTTCTCCCCATCCTCTCTGGCCAGTTTGTCGTTGATAAGAAAATCCTCGACTGTTCGCTGCGACGAACTCCCGTAATTCAGCCCCCTTGCCCTTCCTCAGATTAATCGGGAGCCGGTACTTGCCCTGATCGATTGGCTGGGAAATATGATGTAATCCTACCATCACCTGAACGGCCAACTGTAATCCATGTCCGATACTATTTCCACATTTATATCATCGGTAAAGAGTGCTTCAGCAAGCGTTTGATGCACGGTATCCTTCTTCTCGCATGTCTCAGCAGCTTACAGTACAATTTCAGCTTGTCAACGTCATGGTGACCCCCCATCTCGCCGACTTCAATATCGGCCAGCACTTGGACTCTGAAAAGAATTCATATCACCTCCGCCTCACCTTATCTCAATGTCAGTTATTTGTAGCGCCGTGCACGCCCAATATCTCCACCGATTTGAGCCCTGGTACTACTCCTAGGTCACTCTGCTCGACCCCACTCAATAACGTGTGATCCGCTTCTCCGTGCCAGCGCCCTGCTTACTATGCTGCCTTCCATCCTCTCCGTTGCATGATTATCTCTGAACTTGCATGGTCATGTTAATATGGTTCCCTAAGGCATGTAACTGGCATCAACCCGCCATCATCTGTCCCAATGGTGCCAGCACATGGCGTGCGTGCGCCGTGGACTCCAGGCCCATTTGCATATTTCATTCGCACTGCAGCATCATATTTTCCCACACCCGCAATCTTCAAAATACCCAGAGTTGTGAATAAGATAATGTAGCCTTCCACGAACCACCGAATTCTCAAGCCTCCTTCACCATTACTGGAAGGCTTGTAGACTGATCTTGATGTCTCTCCACTCACAGGCGGCACATAGGTGTCCGCTGTCACCCGAGATATGCTTGACTTAGATCTCTTTAGCTCTATAATGAACACGCTAAATTTGCGTTTGGCGTATGACCGCATCCCCATAATTAGCGGAAATCTCCAGTTGACACAATGGCCAGATAACTGGCTATGCTGCAGCTGATAGCTGCCTACGTCGGAGTATAAACACGCTTGATCGTCTCCTACCGCACGTCCGCTGAGCAACTCGGGTCATTTCCAGTCTAGCACCATCCCACTCTAATTCTGATTTGCGCGGGATCATGACTGGTAGCGGGACGCTGAGTTGTCCTGGATTTGCACCCCTTGATCTGTAACAAGATGAATTCGCCAAATGCCGAGTATGGCCCGTCCACGAGTTTCTCTTAGGCTTCTGCAGTGTGCAAGATCCCTTGATTGGCATAATTGAAATCAGCTTCCGTATCACTGATGGTACGGAGGCCAGGTCTTAATGTTGAAAATCGTTCAAGCTCAGCTGTTACCCTTTCTCAAGGCGCTCTGGTACCGCCGCGAATATATTTCCCGCAATAATACTGTCGAAAGGGACGAGAACAAAGCGTGTAGACCTCATGTTGCATATGTACAACTGCGCAGGGAGTACTTTTCGTTCGAGTATCAATGAAGCTTGCCGCAGCAAAGGGTGCTTGGTGAATTCATCCGACGACTTGATATAGTTACAACATCATTCAACGAAAACTCAGATACCTTCAAAAAGAATTCTATAAGTATACTTCAAGCTCGTGGTCGACAAGCAATTTTGCTCAGCATAAATGGAGTACCGATAACCTACTAGACACCTCCCAAGGGTGGTAAAGATACCTGGCTAGATGCGGAATCGGCTGACCAGAGATCGGCCGAAGATTGCCCGGTGGAAGGGCCCACATGATGCAATCTTTTTCCGACGGACTTTCCCGCACAAAACATCCAACAACACAGCATCATGGTCGAGCTGCCATCTTCCGCCAACACCGTCTCCGTCTCGGTCATTGACCCGTACGTCCACCGCTCCCATCCTCAGCTCTTGCTCACTCCTGCAGTGGCGTGCGTCTCGACCTGCCGGCATCCTGGTTCGTCGTGCCGCACATCAAAGGCCATGACCGGCTCATAGTCCCGTCTTATTCGTTCCTCATCAGTCATCCATCCGGCCAGAAGATCCTCTTCGACCTCTCTGTACGGAGTGACTTTGAGAATCTGGCCCCAGCAGTCGCTCAACGTCTGACAGACCCGACCAATCCAGCAAAAGTCACATTTGCTGGCGATGTCTCTAAAGTCCTCGTCAAAAATGGCGTGCCCCTAGACGAGATCGATGCCATCATCTGGTCTCATTCCCATTTTGACCATACGGGCAACCCTTCCTTGTTCCCGCGTAGCACAGCCCTTGTTGTCGGGCCGGGCTTCACTACCAACCATGCCCCCGGGTACCCGGAGAAACTGGATTCCCCTGTCTTGTTATCCGACTGGCAGGGGCGAAAACTACAGGAGATAGACTTTGATAACCATCCAAATGGGACTCTTTCTATTGGAAAGTTCAAGGCAATCGACTACTTTGGCGACGGCAGCTTTTACCTACTGCACACGCCCGGACACACTCCAGACCATATGTGCGGTCTTGCGCGAGTCCGACCTGATTCTTTCGTGTTGATGGGAGGTGTAAGTGCCATGTTCACGTCCAGGTTTCTGGTGGTCCAGCTAAATCTTCATACTCAGGACTTCGCACACCATCCAGGCGAGTTCCGCCCAACAGAGCTCAATCCCATTCCGGATATAGTCCGACCGAACCCTCTCCCAAGGAATCCTCGCTATGCGAGCATCTGCCCTGGTGATATATTTGAGTCGCTAGGTCACCAGCCCGGTAATACCTGTACTCCATTCTACCGCCCTGCTGAAGAGTTTAACTACGATATGGATCAATGTAACGCCACCATAGAAGGGCTCGGTGAGTTTGACGAGAGCGACGATGTCCTCGTTGTTATCGCACATGACCACAGTCTCTTACCCATTTTTACTGGCGAGGAAGATGGCGATCAGGGCTGGCTTTTCCCCAAGCGCTCCTTGGATTCGTGGAAAGAAGCGGATCTTAAGAACAGGGGGATGTGGCGCTTCCTGGGCGATTTTGAGGACGCTGTTGCTGATGTATGAGCTCCAAGTCTCGGGAATTGTACCTTAACCGCTCTAGAAAAATGACTGGATTGACGTACCGCGTCAATAAAATAATTATCAGATGCGCCATCGTACATTGATACTAACCGTAAGCTATTCACGACGGATAAGGATGAACAAAACTACATGTAGCCCGGTTCCGGGAAATTCTGTCAGAATCCATGAGCAAGTGATGCAGTATTATAAAGGACAGATGATTTATAAGCTTCCACATTCTTTTCATTGTTTTTACCTACTAATCCAAGTGACGGCTCCGGCATACAAACGCGGTACCGATAGTTTCTGGTCGGACTCTGCATACCATAACTAGATATGTACCAAGTCATTTTAATGGCCTACCAGCGAGCTATCCGCATGTTGGGACTCGAATAAATGGTTCCTAACCGGGAAACCTGCTACTACAACGGCTATTCGCGGGTAGGTTTTCCCCGCAGGGAATTTACGGAGTTATTAACAAGAGAGCGAAACGTATCTTCACTAGTCCATATTGGGACTAGGGTTCTTGGCGGTCTTGGCACATATGTTCTTTCAGACCGAGGTTCATGACAAAAGACAAGGATAATGGACTGTGGACTCCCATATCAAGCGTAGAGTGGCTCCAATAACAGTTCAAGACAATATATCCACTATGTCCTACGCCTAAGTAGCTTTTTTTCTGAAATCTTCTGCGAGACGCGACTGCGGCACTGAGCCTGACCTGGATTGTGGCTAAGGATATATTAGGAAACGATGTCGTCATTACTGCTCACTTCCTTCTCTCTTCCTGCAGATCGTAGAAATACAGAATTATTTCCCCCACGCAGAGACATGTCGGTCTACGAAAATATCCTGAGTGTAAGTGATAGACACAGGCAGATACTGGCAGAACTGCAGATCGTTGGAAATGCCCCCAGCGATCTCAAATCCCACCGCGCGTTTCTGTCGGATCTGCAACGGCGGCTGGCAAAGACAAACCGCCAGTTAGACGAAATCAAACATCATACCCAGATCGAGCGCGAGAGACATGAAAGGTACCGTGACAGTACTATCCGGCGGTTGATGTACAGAGCGACGGGAAAGCGAGCCGCGTTCGAAGAGAAGGCAGACCAGGAAATGAGGGAGTACTACAGCGCCCTAGAGAAGGAGAACAAGATCAAAGCGGAAAAGGAGATGCTGGAAGCTCAAATTCGCGAGGCCACAGAGGAACAGAAGGAGCTCGAAGCTGCCTCCACCAAGTGCGCTAGGTTAAACGAAGAACTAGATGCCATGTACAGACGAGTCTTCGAAGGGCCGACGGCGGAATTCCCGGAGGAGGACGAGCAGGAAAGTGCCACAAAGGCCGCAGAAATCCAGCATCAAGAGCTAAAGAGCCAGGTGAACAATACCGGCAAGGCAGCCCAGTGCCTTGCCAGAGCCCAGCTCACAATTAAAGAGGCCCTGCTCCATATTCTCCATGCTCGCAGAGCCTGTGAGAGGGACATGTCTGGCTTTGGAGGGCTCCTTGCCGACTTCCAGCATCAGAATCACCTCTCCCTGGCCCAGCAGAAGGTCAGCCAGACGCAGCTGTTAATCTCCCAGGCGATCCGGCTTGACCCGGAGGTGCGCCCTTTGCCGCGAATGGGCATCGTCCAGATTGATATGATTAGCGGGATCCTCTGCGATAACTATATATTCAATCTCGGCCTTCTCAAAATGATCCAGAACTCGTACAACGAAGTGCAGAGCGCGGAAGGATTCCTAGCAAGCCAATTGCGGCAGGCAAAATCCCGCGAGGGTACTTTGCGGACCCAGTTGCAGGATGCAGCACGACAGTTGGACAATGCTCAAAAAGAGCTCCGGCGAATCAGGGAGGAGGCTTTCATGAAGGCAGCAGATCCGCCTCCCCCATACGTAGAGAATATGGCTCGGCCAATGCCCGTGGGCGAGTAGTGAGCTGTCCTTCTCCCACAAACCAAGTATACCCTTTGGATCTTTTTGTTGAGGTCCTCTCAGAAATGAAACGGCACCGCAATCACCAATGGTACTTGAAACCCATCTCTTAATGATATCAATTGCTCCTCGCCCTCTGGCAGCCCATAACTGCACCTTGACTCTATACTAACATGGGTACTTCCAGATCGAGGACCCGCTGCAGTACGAAGCCCCGGGTTGGTTATCTCATTGCACTGGCTCTTTTGTATATATTATCTATCTTGATATTTTCCTTCTTCTCAGGAATGGGTGAGAATGGACGTCCTTTTGGATTGCCTCTTAATCGACCATCCCTGCCCTTGAGGAGCTCGGCAGCTCTTTGCTCTGTAGGAAATCAACTGGTAATTGTACCATGAAGCAGATTATCCATGTAGCAGGGCGGATATTGTTGGATAAATATTCCCAACAACCAAGGCATGCCAACGAAGAGGTGCTGCTGTATCCACTAGGACCTTTATATCACGGCGCGGGTAGGGCTCCACAGTATACACAGTTGATATGATGGCCACAATTTCTGATGTAGACACCTGAGCGAGGCCGACGTTGCTATAGCAGGGTTGCATCAGTCCTCTTGAGACCAGGGTAACCCTTAACACTCACTCCGGCCAAAGCATCTGGAGTTAACCGTCGAGTGTCGATAAGTGCAGATACTCCACTGACCCGCCCGTTCCAGAGATGAACGAAGAGCACGGAACGGCCCCGGGCCCAGATGCTAGGCTCGATCCAGTTAAAACGAAGCTTAGACATTGCTGAGGAAAATGAGTGTGCCGCCAGCCTGATAGCGTGAATCACGCAATTGCTGCAGACCCACTCTTGTTGAGTTTTTGCTCTGATCCAGTTTCGCTCTCTCCTATATAACAAATTCTTTCTCCCAATTTTCAGGCACAACTGCCACGTGGGAGAAAAATCAAGGTTCCTAAGGAACCTGTCATATTGTCATTTGCCGTCATGGCTGCTCCAGATGTTCTAGAAGTGGCGACAGCCCGGGTCCCAACAGGTCGCTTACTTTCGATATTCCGGTCTATCCCCTTCCAGATAGCCATCGCTAGCGGTGTTTCGTTCACTGCTCCTGGTATGTGGGATGCCCTAAACAACCTTGGCGCTGGAGGTGCAGCAGAGCCCTATGCTGTCTCGGCAGCAAATGCTCTTCTGTACGGGCTGTTTGCCGTCGTATGTGTGGCTGCCGGTGCCATCAACAACCGGATTGGGCTTCGTTATGGCTTGGCTTTAGGAGCGATAGGCTACCCGATTTATGGAGCTGGTCTTTACACGAACAATTACTCTCCAACGACGTGGTTTCTGCTGTTCGGGAGTGCCCTCTGCGGTATCTCAGCCGGGTTCTTCTGGGCTGCTGAGGCGGCCATCATCATCGGATACCCTAGCCCGCAGGATCGGGCATTTTACTTGGGTACGGCATCCATCTACGTTCTGTAGAGACGATTATAGAGCTGACCTGTCTAGCAATCTGGCAAACCGCAAAGGCCGCTGGTCCAATCGTCGGCGGCGCAATCAATCTCGGTCTGAATGCGCAAAACGCTGGCCAGGGTTCGGTCAGCGCCAGCACTTACATCGTCTTCATTGTCATCATGTGCCTGGGCCTGCCCATTGCCGTCCTTCTCAGCCCAGCCCACAAGGTGCTGCGCAAGGACCGCACTCTCGTCCTCGTGCACAAGCAAGCCTCGTGGGCGGCGGAATTCAAGGCTGCGTTCGCCTTGATCGCGTCGCGCCGTGTAGTCATGCTCCTGCCAGCGTTCTTCATCAGCTACTTCTACAACGGATTCCAGAGCACCTGGCTGACGAGCTACTTCACTGTTCGGTCTCGTGCCTTTTCCTCGTTCTTCACTAACTTTGCCGGGATTATCTCCTCCTTCCTCATCGCCGGTCTGCTGGACAGGCAATCCATCCACATCAAGACGAGGGCGCGCGTCGCCTTTGCCGCAATCGTCCTCGTTCTCACTGGTACCTGGATCTGGGCGACCATCCTGCAGTACCAATTCTACTACGACTTGCCGGAGTCTCCGGTCTTTGATTGGTTTAAGGGCGGCTTCGGCAAGACGTACGCACTGGTCTTCTTCTGGACTTTTGCCGGCCAAGCATTCCAACAGTTTCTGTACTGGCTTGTCGGTCAATATGCTACTGATCTGTCGTCTCTTTCCTACCACTGCGGTATCCTTCGCGGATTTGAAGCTCTGGGCCAAACTGTGGCGTGGGCGTAAGTTGTCTTCATCAACCCAAGACTATACGGACGTGAGTTGCTAACCTGACTAGGATGCAATCCGAAGGCAATGCTAACCACTTCGTGAGCATCGGCCTCAACTTTGGCATTACCCTCCTCAGCGTCATTCCGACGTGGATTGTCATATCGGAGCTCGAGCACAGCCATGAGGTCCAAGTTGTTGTCGAAGATCCCAAAACAGCTGGAGAACCTGATAGGGCTGTCTGATAACAATTATACCAGGCTACTAGACATGTCTCTTTTTGACCAGTTAATATGTGAACGGCTCGCGACTGTCGTCGATCCCGTTCAAGCTAGATGATAGAATATACCCCAATGCCGATTATTACCGCCTATCAATCATGCATCGTAAAACCCTAAGAGTGATCGTGTCGGCCATAGACTGTCACCTTTGCATTCCTATCGTCCTAGCCAATCGCCTTAAAAGCTCCAGTCTGTCCTCAAGAACTGGCTGCTGTCACGTGACTTCGACTCTTCTCACGGCCTGGACGTCGACCTTGCAGTTGAACTTGCAAACTACCCAAAGGTCCGACCTCCGACCTCCAACCACTCAATATGCCGCCATCCAAAACCAAAGTCGCCTGCAAGTGGTGCCACTTGCGCCGAGTACGCTGTGATCGAACGCAGGAGACGCCCTGCTCTCGCTGCCGCTCCACTGGACAGGAGTGCGAGCCTATTGTGTCGAAACGCGGGAAGTACGTCTGATTGTGCTTATCATGCCCAGTGAATGCAGCAATTAACGGCATAGACATAAGCGCGAACCCTTGAGGCGCTCCGGGTTTAGGCATTCATTTGGCCCGTTGCCTGGCAATCCAGAGTCAAATACAGAGGCGACTTCCTTGCCGACCCCAGGCACATTTGAGAGCGAGGGGAGTGCACGAGAATCTACCACTCCATATCCCCCACGTTCTGACACTACTGAATCCCATAGTGGTCGCACTATTTACTATGGCGACTACTTCAACCTCGAGTACACACGCAGGGAGCTCGATGAGAGCCACGAAGACTATAACCCTCGCATGAGCAACACCCGTCTTGCACACGTTGACCGCCTGGGATCGGCTACTAGACAGTTCGTTGACAACTATTTCCGCAGGGAACGTGCGCGTCTGGATGAACTAGGCGCATTTGACACGCTTAACAGGAGTGCCAGGGAAAAGCTCCTCCGTACATTTTTCGAGATGATAAATCCTGTGGTCCCCATTATCGACCGCAAGGACTTTCTCAGCAAACTCGAAATAGGCCATGCTTCACAGCTCCTGCTGCAAGCCATGTATATGGTCGCATTCTTACATTGCGACGGGTCAATAGTAGCGGACGCCGGGTTCGGTAACAGGTATATGGCGGTATTTACATGCTACCACCGAGCGAAGGCGCTTTACGATGCGGGATATGAGATGGATGCCGTTGCAGTGATCCAGGCGCTTCTATGTCTGTCCTTTTGGTGGGAGACCCCCACGCAACAAAAGGACATGTGGTACTGGACCGGGATAAGTGTGGGTCTTGCGCAGTCTTTAGGAATGCATCAAGAGTAATACAACCAGCCTTCGCTGCCCGTACTTGCTAACAAATCAAGGAAAACCTACTTGTCGCTGGACCAGAGGAAGAGCAAAATATGGAGGCGGCTGTGGTGGGCTATTTATGTGAGCTCCTCCCCAAGGGACCGGTTGGTAGCTAATAAATCGTCAGTGCCATGACATTTCCGTTGCAGTGCAGCTAGGACGTATCCCACACGTGAACGACGCGTACTGCACCGCAAGATTGCTGAGAGAGCAAGATTTTGATGATGATGACGACGACGCTCCGGAAAGTTTCGGTGGGAACGCCACAAAAGAGACCCGGCTGGAACCCGTCTATCTGGCAGACCTATGTCTACGGGGTACGCCTGTCCTGACTCTGTTAGGCCTGGAATAGGGTGCTAACTCTAACAAGTGAGCAGCTGCTATCGATCGCTATACACTGGCAACTCAGACCCATCAACAATTTTAGGAAACATGGGAAGCTTGGCGGAATGGAAAGCCTCGTTGCCAGTAGAGTTGCAATGTCGAACAACTCTTACACTACAGAATGGACTATTTGCGACGATGCTCAATCTGACATATTTGTACGAGTACCCTCTCACTTTATAACTTGTTACGGGTATCCTAATGGGGTGCAGTTGCTTTGAGATTATCCTGCGCCGCAATCATTTTCGAAATCCCGAGATGATGACGCCGAGAACCCCGGTCTTCGAGGCAGCGGTCGAAATTGTCAGGATACTGGAAAATATTCTGACAGCGGAGCTCATTACCACTTGCCCTTTACGACTGTAAGCAGGGACTGTTCCCTCCAATGGCCGCTGACTGATCTTTATAGGCTGCCGCCAACATTTGCAGCATTGTCTGTACTCATTCTGAACATGCGTCGCCCTGCGTCTGAGATAAATGAAGTTTCAAAGCATCGAGCACGACTATGCATGCTTGTCCTCAGTAAACTGGTTGACCACTGGCCACCGGGACTCTTATATTATCGGCTATTTGCACGAATCCTCGCTGCTCGGGGCTGTGATGTTCCAGATGAACCCGCGCCACCGGCTGGCATTAATGAGCAACAAACCCAATCTCATCCTACGGCGGTAAATGGGGACTACAACTTCCCAATAACGAGCGACTTTGTGATGAGTGACACTATGCCTGGTGAAGACGAACTAATCGGAATGAACTCGCTCTTCCCGTTTTCAGCCTTTCTCAATGAGGAGTTTGTCGATAACGATCTAAATCTAATCCGCCCTGCCAACAATAACTCACTCCACCCATGAAGAACATGGCGAGCTGACTGATATCCATAACGGTTCCAATATTACCCGTCCGCCTCACTTACGATACCACATCCTCGTCACTGGTGTCCGTCTAATCTTTCTCTGCAGCAAGAAAATACCTTGTAGTAACGCCTCCGCCGTCGGCGGGCACCCGGGCACATAAACATCCACCGGCACGATCCGGTCGACCCCCCTCACAACATTATAGCTATAGTGATAGTACCCGCCGCCGTTCGCGCAACTGCCCATACTTATGACCCATCGAGGCTCTGGCATCTGGTCGTACAACTGTCGTAGAGCAGGTGCCATTTTATTTGTCACTGTTCCAGCGACGATCATGACGTCTGCTTGTCGAGGAGAGGCACGAAAGATAATTCCCAGACGATCCTGGTCGTACCTAGGCATGGAGGTATGCATCATTTCAACACCACAGCATGCGAGACCAAAACTTAGGGGCCAGAAGGAGCCATTGCGGATCCAGGAGATAAGAGCATCGGTCTTTGTCCTGTGATGAATCGCCGGACTCGTTAGAAGTAATTTGAATGGGAGTCAAGTTCGGAGCTATTACAGAACGTAGTTGAGCTTCTCGCCCGTATTATCTTTCTCTCGGACGCTCGGTAGCGTAGTCGCTGTATGCTTCTGCCAGTTCGAGGCTTGTCGGATCTGTATAGACATATATGGAAGAGCCGCCTGTCGGTAGACTTGCGTAGAAGCCATGGCAAGGGTGAGCCCCGGCGAGCGAAGGAGTTTCATTCTGCTTTCTCGACCGTACTTGTGAAGTATCTCGAGTTCATGCAGCACAAAATGGGATAGAAACGATAAATACCCATTCTCACAAGAAAACAACCCATGGGGTATACCTCAACAGTAGAGTCGGCGATATGGATTTCTTGGCGCCAAGTTCAATTCGGCGATATAATCTTACCTCTTTCGGACAACCTTGCACAATCTCTGCTTGGCTACACACCATTGTTACCACCATAAAAAACTCCACCAAAGGTAATATGGAGTTATACTAGAAGTGCAACTTACGGTTCAATATTTGAGACAAAATGGAGTCTATAACGTCAAGTCCATCTTAGGGAACTCCTTGGCCGCATAGGTAGCCGAGGGCTGACCAGAATTGAACGGGAGAGAATTTACATCGGCTATGTGGCGGTAATCAGAACTGCAAGTGCTCATGGGGTGGTGTTACAAGCATGGAACGACCGACGTTGGCCAGTTTCGGCAAACAATCTATTCATTAGTCTGGCTCAGTACTTCAAGTGGTCCAAATCAAATATTATGTTGATGGTGTTACTTATTGGAGGTGATGTCTCTCGAAGAATATTAGTCCACACGAAGAGCAAGAGGGTGGATGAGGTTTTGCAGCCTTAGCAACCAGGAAGTCTATCTTTAGAGTGTAGTAACAAGAGCATCATAGCATTTGCCATATTCGCAAAGATGTTCCTGTTGGTGTAGTATACGCGGTTAGCATTCTTCAATTCGAACTCCGTAGGTACTCGGGCATGGCCTGGTCCTAGCAGTTGTACCCTTCTCATCGATAAGAGTAGTCGCGGGCTATGACAGCCGCTGGGACGACACAACAGGGCAAGCAGCATTTTCAGCTGAACGTTTTCTCTATTTACTTATTTTATAAAGGTCATACTCGCTTCGTTGGTGAGTAGACCGTGACAAAACCCGTGACGGGTTGAAGGTCAGGACCCGTACCCAAAACCCGCAAACCCGCGCGGGTTGATGGTCACAGGTTACCCATCAAGAACCTATTTTACAAGAAACATCTATATTAGGCCATATTTACTGCATAAACTTGTAGATTTATCAAATCTCTAGGTTTATACAGTATGTTTGTTTTGTTTGGCAACCCACGGGTTATCCAAAAACCCGCGCGGATTATGGTCTGAACCTGTACCCAACCCGCGGGTTTAGGCAGTGTACCCATACCCGACCCGTCGTGGGCTGTGAGTAGACCCGTTACGGGTAACCCGCGGGTTTTGTCAAGGTCTAGGTCTGACATTATGGGCCGCTGGCAACAAGGCCTAGAAGCTAAATTTCACACCAACCTGTTTATACAAATTTGGTTTAGACGCAAATCAGGCCTCTAGACACGACCGGTAATACAGAAGAAAAGATGAATGAAAATGCTTTACCTAGACACTGCTGGAAGAGGGGTAAACGAGGAGAGAGGTAGGGTTTTGCGTCACGTGGCGCAGCGGGCGGATTGGCTCCGTTGCTCATGCCGTAGATAGTTCAGGTTGTGCTGCCTGAGGCTTCTATGTGACCTGGTCACCACATCACTGCGCTATATGGCAGTGTAGTCTAAGACAAGAATATTCCGATTATTGAACTTAGTTAACAACCTGAAATGTTTTAAATATACCTTCCTATTAGTATCTTTATCATTCTTCTAATAACAAACCTTATAATTAACTGTATAGTGTGATATATTCAAGTACCGTCCTATTCTATATATCAAATTTCATGTATTTTCTCATCGTACGCAGTATAGCAAGTTACACTTTATAGAGCGCATAATTCATTATTTTCTCGATACAAGCATCCTACAGCATCATGACATAGCTCGTGGTGCACAGTCACATTCTGCTCGAATTATATATCACGTTATAAACTGCATAACAGAGCACAGCCCTACAATGTCATATTACCCGAAATTAAGATAGAGTCCGAGAGGCCTCTAGATCATGAGAGAAGGAACTACGAAGAACTACCCGAATCCCGCGGTTTGAAGGATCGGTCATCGGCATTCAGGCCAAATTCGCAGTATGGCTTCCTCCGTTCCCCGATATAAATATCCCGGAAGAATATTGTCCAGGACGGCGACGGCCACTTCTACTCCAGGTATGCGTTGAATTGAACTCTGACGGAATGGGCGAAGGGGGATACCAGCAGATCAACAAAAGCCTGAATGCTTACGCATTCGAAGACTATTTAAACACGCAGCAGTCGCTTCTGCCCAAGTTACTGGATGTTGAACAGGTCAGTCCGCGTGTTTTGCGCGTTCTGGGCCAGAACCCTGGCAAGGTAGGCTGAATACCCGCATCGACCAAAAAATGTTCTGACAGAGGCGGTCATCAGTTCACCCTCCAGGGAACCAATACATACATTGTGGGTACCGGACAGCGGCGGCTCATCATTGACACTGCGCAGGGATACCGTGCGTGGGCGGACCTGATCGAGCAAACATTAAAGGAGCGCTGCATCAGCTTGTCGCATGTACTGCTGACGCACTGGCACGGCGACCACACCAAGGGCGTGCCAGATCTTTTACGCATGTATCCCGATTTAGCTGGCAGGGTGTATAAGAACTCGCCCGATCACAGTCAACAACCCATTGAGGAAGGGCAGATATTCGCTGTTGAAGGAGCTACAATTCGGGCGGTGCACGCTCCGGGCCACTCGCACGACCACATTTGTTTCGTGCTTGAGGAAGAGAACGCAATGTTTACCGGGGACAACGTCCTGGGCCATGGGACCAGTGCTGTAGAGCACCTTGGCGTGTACATGGATACCCTGCGCAAAATGCAGGCACAGGGCTGCAAGGTGGGCTATCCTGCCCACGGTGCAGTGGTAACCGATCTACCAGGAAAGATCTCAGCAGAGATCGCGCAAAAGACGCGCCGCGAGGAGCAGTGCCTCGTGGCGCTGGACCGGCTCCATCGTGAAAAGGGGGCGGCTGGACAGGCGGGCAGCGTGACGGTCAGCGAGTTAGTTGACGCCATCCATGGCTATCAGGTCGACGAACAGGTGCGCAAGATGGTCTTGGGACCGTTCATCGATGAAGTCCTCTCCAAACTGGCCGGTGATGGGAAAGTCGGGTTTTGTGTGCGGAGGGGCGTAAAAAAATGGTTTGCCATACTGAACGAATAATGTAAATGGCTTAATGTTGACAGAGGATAATCTGCACATGGTGTTTGGGCGAACAACTTCAGGTATCCGTTACGAATCAAATTGATAATTTTCAAACAGATGCTGCAGATGCTGCAGTTATTGATCACAAATAGATTCGTCACCGAGCACGCTACAACAGATTCCGTAGACCAACGAGTTCAAAGCCCTTTGCCGTAGCATAAATTAAATGCAGAAAGTGACACACCAGAAACGAATTATAACTGCTAGAGCTAAGATATCATGCACATTGCTGACGCTTCATCCAGACCTATGAGAAATATGCCGTACACCAAGCGGCCTAATGCCAGCTTCTGCCAAACCCCAAGCCACGGCGCTGCCAAAGTAAGTGCCACTGACGCACTGATAACGTCCGGTCCGCTGTCTCCACCGTCAGCTTCTGCCCGCGTGGGCCGCTATAGGGCTGAAGGATGCGTGGCCCGTGATTTCGGCGGACGAAAGTGTCAATCATCGCCGGAGAGTCGCGGGGTTACGTTCGTCCGCCGCACCTGCGGCCTCTCCAATGAGAGCTCAACGAGGTCTCCTTGTCTATTGCTCTAGGATGTAGCTACTTTTGTTGTCGTCGTTGTATACGGGAATTGCGCATATTTGAGCGGACTAGAACAAAGCTTGAATATTGATTGACACAGAGGGAAGAGTGTAGCTGAATTGGTCTAGAGCAGGATATCAATGTTTTAGAAAGCCAAACTGGTCTATAGCATAATATCAATGTCCTCTAGAACAAGAGGCGAAACATCAAACTCAGCTTATCGTATACATATGGCTTGAATTATCTTCGGCAATACAACTGGATACTTTAGGCGCGTGATTTTCATCTCATAGAACCGTGGGGACGTCGGGCTCGGGTCCGCCAAATGTAGCTTTGTTCTGCTTCGTTGGTCCCTGGAATGGTTTCAAGTATACGAATCTGATGTGGACAAGGACACACCCATCTAGTCGATCTCTGTTCATTCCTGTAAACTAGCACATCTATCGTATCGTTGCCGCAGTCGTTCAGGTCGTTAGTTGATAGATTATACGGATGGAGCATGCACCTTCCTAGCGAAGCATGTCCACAATCTCCGCTGACAGGATACGAAGTCGCTTGCGCAGATCCGTCTCAAATTGCTCCAACATGAAGTCCGGAAATGGAAGCAAGCTTTCAATGCCGCGAACAACGGCTGTGCAATCGGCGTCGGGAGTACTGGTGTCCCTTCCGCCGTGAGCCCGGAATCGCTGGGAGAGGATGTTCACCAGCCGTTGCACGCGATGAAGCTGGCCCAGGACCTGCTGGCGCATCTTGTGGTCACGATTCTCCTCGCCTAGCGGGATGTTTAGCTGGATCCCCGGGCCCTCATCGTTAGAGATTGCGCCGTCTCGTAGCACCGCTGCATATCGTGCCAACACTTTTAGCATGACCACGGAGAGCACCGCGATCAGGTATGCATTGTTCCCCTGTTCGCCGTGCAAGACTTCGCTCACAGCCTGAGCGGTCTGTTCGTTCTCTGCCATAATAGATTGAACATCCGACACGCGACGGCCTCCGCTGGGAAAAGGGGGGTCTGTGAGAAGTTTGAGGGCTCTAGCCAGGCGATATCCTTGCTCCAGGCTGAGCCCGTCGACTGTCGCGGGGCGAAACTCTGGCAGCTCTGACTGAAGCGGCGGAGGGGGCCTCACTGGGACAGGGGGGCCCTGATGAGCAGACGACTGATGGTGGGGAATGGCCGGAGTAGTAGAATGAGGCAATTGGTGCAAATGGGAATGGTTGAAATTATCCAAGTCGCCAGGGTCGCAAAAGTTATTATCGTCGGGCAGGTCTAGTATTGACAGCGCTACAGTGGATGAAGGAAAATCAGCCAAATGAAAATCTAGGCTAGCAGAAGTGGGTATGGTCGAATTCTCGATTGATGGTGCCTCCGAAAAAAAGTCAGGATACGAATCAGTGCTGGGGAGGATATCTGGATCGGCCAGGGACCACGGGGATGCAGCCACAGTGGGAGCAGTGGTGGTCGCTGTTAATCCCTCTTGAGTTTCTGGCGGCGTGATAGGATGTGAGACCCGGCTCCCGGGCTTGCGGCCGGCACGTTTGGTAGCAAAGTATTCACAGGGTCGGCCTTGCCGTGCGCAGCGCGCGCAGGTGGGTTTCTCCTTGCTGCATTTGATCTTCGATGCGGCACAGCGATTGCAGCTGTCGCGCAGTTTGAGGCCGGCCGGGCCTGTCGTGGCCGGCGGTGATCGTGCAGTGGCCATCCCCAAACCCCAATCTGCACCGCACGCTGGGAACTGAAATGGAGCGGAAAGATGGATGTTAAGTCAATGCCAGGGAAAGCTTCGCACTTTCTGTCTCGAAGTGTATGAGAAGTGGGCAGGTACGGTGGTAGTTAACGAGCGAGGGGAGTAGGCCGCTTGATAAGCAGTCAATCTGAGGTAGCTGAGTCTATAAGACAGACACCTTCGAGACCATCGAGGCCGTGATTGCACGGACAAGAGGCTTGTATCGCTGGTCCGCTGCATGAAGGGTAGGATCTAGTAAAGTGGGAGCTTCTTCCTTGCTAGTCTGTTCCTTCGCTTGTGGGGGCGATTACTATAGACGTGATATCCTGTTAACATATACATATTCATCCCATTAATAAGCCCAACAGTAAGCTTCACCGAGAAGCGAATTACAAAGCAGAAGCTTGGTCTAGCAACGCCGGATTAGGGTTGATGTGGTACACAAGTGCCAGCGGTAGCGGCAGCCCTGGTTCTAGCCAGAGATAAGAGAGATGGAGGGGATAGAAGGAAAGAGGGGAAGAGAGGTAAGAGGATCCGAGCTAAGGATACTCAGGAGGGGCTGCTTAGGTAGACGATTCTAGATTCACGGCGTCAATACTGCGGAAGATCACCACCACGTTCCGACCCGCAAGGAGCCTTCCACCCTGCACCTACGGAGTAGACCTGCTAAACCCGCCGCGTGAAACCCGCTCCAACCCGCTCCAACCCGCCAAGCATTCGGCTGGGTTGGACCTTTGCATAATTCGTTGGATTCTAGGAATTATTGGCGGACATATCAACCAGCGGGGCAACCGTTGGGTTGCCAAGAGATTCAACTAGGTCAGATATACCTTTCGGATTACTCTTTAGATTAAATATGATACACAATACCCTAGTTTATGCTGTATTTATTACCATGTGAAGATATTTCCTATATAGGCAAAGTATCTGCGCGTCTTTGTCCGGTTATTCGGTTTGGGTGAAAATCCTTTGTCCAACCCATGCTCGGTTTATGTTCAGGCAACCCATCAGCTAAGCCACGTTCATTCCGCATCTGCGGTTTACGAGTCTATGAGCAGCCGTCTGATTGACATAGTGTATCTTGTGTTGGCTGTGAGAGTACCCCTCCTCTGTCATACTCCCGCGGCGCAATCTTCAAATTCGTCCAACAGGAGGAGGAATGCATGACTTCCCTTCCCGCGGGGACGAGGAAATTAGTCTGACAACGAGGCCGGCTTGCTATATCCAGTGGGAGCAATGACGGCTCTGTCTACGGATTTTGGGCTGCCAGTACGACAGCCACTATGAGAGAAGAAACAGCCTCAGCTCCCCCCGCTTGCCCTGGGCCACAGAAAATTGACAATATTTTCAACTCAATGACGGGGAAAATCCGCGTCGGTTTAATTGCCAGCTCGTGCTGCGAAAGCTACCTATTGGCCGATAAAGATACCAATATTATGTCCTGCTTTCTGACGGTACTGGCTTCGTGTGCGCGACACTGGATAAGGACAGTCTATGGAGGTTGCTTACAAATCCTGTCTTGGGCAGCGACGTCATTTCGAGCAGATTTATTATTCCCCAGGATAGTGCTTCAAGCTGTCCCGCATCCGAAATTGATGACAATGACCACGATGACGACGAGATGGCCAAGGGTCTGGACTTCTAGGTCAAGGGCTGTGCCGGACCAGGAAGCGAGCATACTCGGAGGGTTCGCCTCACCATTCTCTAAGACGAATGCAAAGCCGTAGCCAAAGCGGATAGCCCTAGTTGCGGATACTATTGCAAAAAATTCCTGGCTGCACGTCGGACAATTCCATCTGTCAGCGGACGACTTCTCCGCGCGCATTCGGCCCATTGATGACTCGTTCCTTCGTGTATATCTATCACACTTCGGTTGGCTGATAGAAAGATTAGCCCCGCAAATGAGGGGGAGACGAAAACACCGGCGTAATCGAAGCGTTGTCGTTATTTTATGCTTTCTGCAGGAAATTGGCACCTGTTCAATAGTACTGTACAGTATATCATCTAGAGCAAGCCAAGGCAATATTTCGGCACTGCTGCAGAGTCCTGGTAAAAAACATAGTGGCAGTATTTTTATGACAAAAATATTCATATTTGGGAATGGAAACGATATCATGCCGGGCCCAAATTAGGGCAACGGGCAATTAAACTAATGAAGACAAAGAGGAGTCAAAACGGCAGAAAGATACTCATTGTAGGATGGGAATTAGTAACCACGACTGTATAAGCATGAATTCTATACTAGCCTGTAGTCGCGGGGTAGATCATGCACCAGGTTGTTCTAATACACATAATACCTTGACGAGAGCCTGATCTAAGATCGACGGTGAGGCCTATTCTCGATTTTACTCCTTATACGCCTGAAACTTCACCTCCAATGCCACGGTGCCGTGTGCTGCCGACGACCGGACGCGGTTCACAACAACCAATCGCCCCTCGTTGTCACTGATATCCCCGACCAGCCCGACCACTTCTGAGACGTCTAGCTCCCGATCGTTGGCCAGCTGCCAGAACGACAGGTTGCGGATCCGCATCAGCGACATCGCTTCAGAGCTCTCGCTCGGTTCCCCTATCGGCGAAGGCACGAGCAGAACAATCTTGGCTGACCGGTTCTGGCGGACAATGGGCAGGTGTGCCCGTAGCTCGGCTCGCGTGTGCGTTGCCAGCGAGGAGGAGATCATCCCTGGCATTGGAAGTGGAAGGTTAAGGATGTAGACAGACGCGTCGTGCATCAGTTGCGGTGATCCCAGGACCCGCTGTTGCACGATCACCCCCGGGGCCTTGCGCAGGGTTCGGGACTGGTCCCCGTTTCTGGTCGACGAGGAATCGCAAGTCTGCTGAAGTTGAACCGTAAACCGCAGGGTAGGGTATTGGTTCGCAAGAGCAATTGCGCGTTCAGTCGATCGTGCCCCGACCTTTATATAGTTGATGACCAGGTAAGCGGATATTAGGAATATTAAGGAATATACAGGGTAGGACTACCTCGACCACAGATGCATTGCTGGACTGCAGGGGCTCCAGACAAGTCAGGATATCCGTCACTGTATCACACACATATCCTGTACCGTGTCGGAGATATGCATGCCATCGACGCTGAAGACGAGGCATATCAGATTTGGGACAAGCATTGGACCCATTAGAGTTCAGAGGGACAGCGTCTAGGCCCGGCCCCGCAGAAGCTGCCGCGCCCTGTTGCGCGGCTCCGGGCATGCCCAGCGCGGCCGGCATCACTGTTTCCGCCAGGAACATGACCGCGTCGAGGTAGGATGGGTTCTGAATAAACGCCGCGGACAGCGCGCTGTGGGCGACATGGCCGGGATGTGGTTCTTGCAGAAACCCAGCCGTGACGGCCATGCGGATCACCCGACTGAGCTGACTCTCAGGGATGCCGATGAGGTCTGATAGGTCCTGCACCATGGCCGTGCCTTCCAGCGGGATGAAAGCTGGGACCTGGAATTCCCCCAGCCAGTGCACACATGCAAGCGTTTGGGTCTATGTTTCACAACTTAGTAGCTGAGCCCCAACATGCTAGAAACCGCCAGCTCACCTGACGGACTAATTGCTGCACGAACTCGCTTGGACCGGCCAGTTGAGCCTGGGCTCGTGCAGCAGTCGTTAGGACAGATTCCCGGGCTTGCTGATCCACTGGCGGTTCTGGTGCGATGGACTCTGGGGATATCATGGGGTATTCGGCTACGAGGCTATCAATGGCCGCTGAAAGCCGTTTACTTTGTGATTGAAACTCTGAGGGCTTAGACATGGCAGATTTAGTTAGAACTCTGTATAAGAAGGTATGGAAAAGATATAGATTAGGTACAGGATCGGTGTGGGACGGGTATAGCACTGAGTACAAATAACGTATTTTAATCGACGCAGATAGGTAACGAAATTCATTACAAATCCCGATCAATGTTACATCTGGACTTCAAGGATTCAACTCGTGCAGAAATAACAGGGGTGTCATGCAGAGGGTCAAGGTGTTAAAAGACCCTAACTATCATAATAACAGGGATGCTGATCCTGCTGGTTTACGAATACAGCGACGGCTGGCGTCGCTTTCCTCCGCAGTCTATAAGCGATAACGTCTTCCGTCCAAACCATGGTGCAATTACAGCATTTAAAAACTAGCTGTTTATAAGTCTAGCTGTAATACTCATTCAACCAACTACGCAGATCCCCAATGGTGGGATACTCCAGGAACAGACTCCCGCCAACCACCACGCCAAGGTCAGCGCGGAACTTCTCGGCAATCACCAAGCTCATCAATGAGTCGACGCCCAAGTCGGCGAAGCTGGCGTCGTCGGTCAGATCAGCGAGTTCCTGTCCCGACTCTGACGCGATTATTCGAAGCGCCCTGGCGGTCGTCGTGTCCGAGGCCGAGTCGACGGTGGCCGGGGTGACTTGCACTTCCTGCGTGGCCGTTGTCTCGCTGACGCTGCTTACTGAGCCGGCCTTCACACCATTCACACCCTTAACACCGTTTGTGACGGGTGGCTCGATTTTCGTGACGGCGGGCTTCGAGGACGACGACGCCGTCGCCACTGGGGGCGCCGTGGCATCGTCCGGCGCGGAGAAGAAGCGACTGAGCAAGATCCGTGGATACCGGCGGAATTGTATTCCGCCGACCATGCCGACGATGGTCTCATTCTGGAGGATATAGACATCGCCCAGGTATACAGACGGATCTTCCGCCGTCGGGATCATCTTGACGTACGACCGGTACTGGCCACCGGGCACCAGCGGTCTGGCCAGGCGCATCGAGCGCCATCCGGGCGTCACGCAGAAGCTGTTCTTCGGATCCCCGGCGTCTGTCACATTCATCACGAATCCAGCCAGATGTGCCACGCTGTCAATGAAGTATGGTGGGACATTCCATGTACCGCTCTGTGCCGTGGTGAGTACGACATCGGCAAATGCCTCGTACCCATGCATCACCACCGACTGCATTCCACGGTACTTCTCGGCGTAGTTGACCAGGCTATCAGCGAACAACCGGTAAGCCATTGCGTGGTTGAAGCGGTTTGCGATTCCAGCGGCGGCCAGTCGTTGCAGGTCTTCGATGCGTGCCTGGATCAGATGGGTTACCGGCACCCACGAGGCAAGCCATTTGCTGGGATCCCCATAGAGTAGAGTCGCTGTGGCAAAGGGCTCGTCTACGCTGCCGTCGGCTTGCACGTTGTACCATTCCAGCGCGGCCATATTCTGGTCGATGTTGCTCGTGGCCACAGAGACTTGGATCAGCTGCTGGGATTCGGGGTTCTTGTTGGCCACAAGACCTTTTAGAACTTCCAGTGAGGAGATATTCATGTGCACCTCTTTGCTGCCTGGCTTGAGTTTCTCGTACAAGTATTGACCTAGGGTAAAGGCGATATCGGCATGGATAGACTGTATATTGGATCAGTAAGAAACTATCAGAAAACCCGGCGAAGACCTACCGAAGTAACCACTCCACAACCGTTCATTTCGTGTCCCCATGCAGCTGCGCGGAAGTCGGCCTGCATCAAGTCTGACTGCATCACCACCATCCCGGCGGTCCCGTCAAAGTGCTGGTCTATGATCCGCTGCACGGTCGACGTGCTTAGGCTGGACTTGACAGCTGGCACAGCAGCCGCAACACGATCCACCCCCTTTGTGTGGTCATAGAATGTATTGCCCTTGGTCAGAGCCCAGTTGCCCTCGTACTGGATCCAGTAGCGCTTTTCATTCCACGCATAGGTTGGAATATCAAGTAGCCGCAGGTTCTTCTCGAACGGCCCATGGAATGTGTTCCAATCGACCACCACGCCAGACAGGTGCAATGAAGCCAGACTTTGCGCCAGGGTAGTCCAGTTATCTTCCCCTCGGCGGAAGGATGGGACGCTGACGATAGGGGACTGCATTGTTGACCGCACAAACGCGATACTAACGGGATGGGGACCAATCTCAATCCAGACGGTCTCATGGTTGATGACCCCTATCTTCTGGGCCGCCTCCAGCGCCGTTAGGAAGTTGACAGTCTCTCGAGTCGCTCTGCGTAGGTAGTTCGCCGTGATGCTCTTATTGTCAAAAACCACCTTGCAGAGTAGCGGCGAGATGATGGGAACGCGGGGTTCCTGGAACACGACTCCCGATGAGGCCAAAGCCTCGAATTCATCTAGCACCGGATCCGTCTGAGCAGAGTGGAATGCAAATGCAACGTCCAGACTAAAGCATTTTAACCCATCTGCCTGAAGGACGGGAATGATGGCATCCATATCTTGGACGGGGCCGCTGAGCACCGTCTCTTTCGGACCGTTGATGCACGCTATCTCATACGGATGCCCCTTGGAGCTCTCTTGGATCTGGGTAACCGACGCCCGCACAGCAACCATCTTGTGATCGCCGGCTTGACACTTCTTCTCGAGCAGTAGGGCTCGCTGGCCAACTAGAAAGACTGCATCGCTGGCGGACAGTATTCCTGCCACGTACATCGCCGCGTACTCGCCCAGACTGTGTCCAATCACGACATCGGGTCTGATACCAAGCGTCTCCCAGTACTTAGCTAGGGCGATCTCGGTGCAGACGAGGGCGAGTTGTGTCTGTACCTGCGAGTGCTGGTAGTCCGTCTTGTGGCTACCATCAATCACGGGCACAAAAGACGGGAACCCTTGCCCCTGAGCAATTTTGTCCAAGTGGAGGATTTGAGACCGGAAATAGGGGGAGTGATGGAACAGCTCATAGTTGGATGACTTTTGTGCCGCCCCCTGCCCAGTGAAGGCAAAGGCAACGGGGGGCGCTCCGGTTGCTGGAATGGGTTTGTGTGTGTCGACGCCATCTAGTGCGGCATGCAGCTGCTTTTTGACTTGGTCTATATTCGATGCGGCGATAGCAACGCGGTGGTTATGGTGGTACCGACGTGCTGTAGTGGAGTACGAGAGATGGGCTAGGGGGACGTCAAGGTTTGCCTCGAGATATGAGATCATCCGCTCGATATTCCCACGTAAAGACACCTTGCTCTTGGCCGACACAGCTACCACGTGCGAGGATCGCGGATCCGGTCCTGCAGCCTCTCTCTCTGGGGCGTCCTCTAGCAGGAGACTAGTGTTGCCTCCGGCTGCGCTGAAGTTATTGATAGCAGCAATGCGCTTGGTCCCAGGAGCTCGAACCCAATCTGTCTTCTCATAGGGGATGCGGACCTGCCGCTGGTTCAGATCCTTGGGGAAGTTAGGGTTCAGCTTGTGCTTGATGCCCACATGCGGTGGGATGGCATTTTTCTGCATCATCAACAGGACTTTTAGCAGCGCGGTAACACCAGCTGCCGCTTCACTATGTCCAACATTGGCTTTGACCGCACCAATATAGAGCGGATTCTTGGCGGTGCGTCGCCGGTTAATGGGTGCGTAGACATCAGTGACGGACTGTATCTCCTCGGCGTCGCCTGCCTGCGTGCCTGTACCGTGCATCTCCACGAAGCTAACATCAAGGGGGTCTACTCCCGCCCGTCGGGCGACGAGCTTGCCCAGGTAGGCTTGATGGCCTGCGTGCGGGTGCGTGATAGAGATGGCTTCTGCAGAGTGGTTCGTAGCAGCGCCGAGGATGACTCCCAGAATGTTGTCATTGTCAGCTTCAGCATCTTCAAGACGCTTTAGCACTACGGAACCGACAGCGTCTGCGCGGACATATCCGTCTGCCTCGCTGTCCCACGTTTTGCATGCGTTCGGGGTCTTTGAGAGAAAGTGGCCATGACTGAGGCCCGCGAAGGCGTCAGAATTAGTCAGGACGTTGGTTCCTCCAGCCACCGCAGTGTCTAGCTCACCATTCCACAATGCGGTGCAGGCCGACTGAAACGCAGATTTAGTAGTTAGCCATGAATTTTTGAAGCGGATTGAACAGGACCTACCTGGATGGTCGCCAGACTGGACGAACACGCCGTATCGATGCTATAGCTCGGCCCCGAGAACTTGAAGAAATAGTTAATTCGGCCAGGCCCAAAGGCACGACATCCCCCCGGAATGAAATACGTGCTGATATGCTGCGCGGTGTTGACCTCCCGATAATCATCGCTCGCCTGCCCGTAGAACGTACCGATGCGGCGAAGGTCTGTTGCAGAAGTGCGATTGGCCGCATATCCAGCTCGCTCCAGTGCCTCATATGCCGTAACCAAGATCAGACGTTGCATGGGATCGGTCTGCTCCGCCTCGCGGGGTGACATATTGAAGAAGGCAGCATCAAACAGGCCAGGCTCGTCGATGAAGCAGCCATACGGCGTATGACTGGCATTGACATTCTTACCGGCCGGGTCATAGTGGGTGTCCACATCAAACCTGTCGGCTGGGATCTTTCGGTGGACGTCTAGCCCCTGTTCGAGCAATTCCCAGAATTTCTCTGTATCCGTTGCGCCACCAGGCATACGGCAGGACATACCCACGATGGCAATCTTTGATTGCTGTGTCCCTGACGCCCCGCCGTCCTCGCTAAGCCGGAGCTCATGCACCCATGGCATGATCTCTTCGATCGTCGTTTGCAGTCCTGCTCCTTTAAGCGTTTCAGAGAGATCATGAATGGGTAGCGAGATGCGAAACACCACGACTTGTGCTCGTGTCGCTTTTAAGTCTTTAGCGAAATAAGCCACTCCGCGTACGACCTTATCCCACTGGATCGCCTGCGTGAGGATCTCAGATATTATGCCCTCGAAAAGACCGGACGCGTTTTCGGCAGGAAATGGCTTCCCTGTACTCGTCGAATACACGGGTAACCGGGGCAAAACCCGTGAATCCAAGAGCGCCATCGAGGGCGTTCGCACAATTTGCCGCACATTCTCTTCAGTGTAAATGTGCTTTGCGTGGCATAGGCCCCCATAAACTGGCAGAGGGATGCATCTATGATTGTGGAAGAATTGTGACGTGCGGAACATGGCCTTCAGTCTGGCCGGCGGGCCACTAATGGTAACCGAAGTTGCCGCCAGCGCGCTGATGAACACTTTGCCGGTGTCTGGGACTTTCTGCATCCTAATTAGAGCTTGGCCAGCTTGGTACATGCTGAATGCCACCTACCCCATCCAACTGAAGCAAGTCTAGTTCTTTTTGCACTTCTTCGGCTGATACGTTGGCCAGTACGTAGGCCCAAGTGTCTGGCGAGCTGGTATCTGTCGGGTCACGAGGTTCTAGATTCTGGGATACTTCGTCGACAAGAACGCCTAGTCGAAAGGCCTGTCGGATGACTTGAGCGCCCGTAACTGCAAGGTCGGCCACCGTCGAGGCCAAGGAGACGGCAGCTGTGGCGAGGAGCCCAATACCAAGCCCTGCCAAAGCCGTGTCGGCGCCACCATGTTCGAATGCCTGAGGAGAGTCCTCGTAATATCTGTTATACCGTCAGTACTCGATCGTATTCCTGGCCAATATTTTCGTATTATTTGACGTACACAATCAGAGTCCCTAACTCAACTATACAAAGTAGTACACCCTCAATAGACCCAGAAAGCGACCCATGTCGCAAGTCAGAGAACTCGGCAATATCAAGTATTGTCTCAAAGGGTGGGATCATCCTCCTCAGGGCTGTTGGCAGTTGCCGTATTTCTTCCCGAATAGCAAGTGTGGATTCCTGGAGAAATCTGGCTAGCACTTGATGACGCCGGTCCTTGCTGTGGATACGGAGCTCGTGAAAGGTTGTCTGTAGGTCATCCTGGGGAAACTCATTACTGAAGTAAATGAGCTTCATTTTGCTTGATACTGGGTGATGGGCTCTCATGGTAAAAACAGGACCTGCAGAAATGGAGGAGTGTTGCCCTACTAGAGTTTGCAATGCAAGGTTTATATACCTAGGCACCTGGGGCAGGGGCCCTGGGGTCGTCCACAGTAGGCCTGGTAGACTATCATGGACTGTACTTGAGGCTTCGGAGTATTTTCGTACCACCGACATATCGTCATTGGAAAACTCAAGTCGGTATCTCAGTCATAATCCTGCTCGATGTTGGGGACCGATCATTACTCGTGTGCCGGTAACAGCGAGCTGCGATAGGCCTTCATCTGTACACAGTACGTTAGGGTATAGCTGTCCGAGTACAACGACGAGACTCCGGCACAATGCCCATTGATTTGCGCTCATGTCTGGAAATTACCGGTGGGCATCTAGAGCCAACCGAGAATGTAGTACCATCCACGTATTGGGAACTGCCCACCAGCTCTGGCTTCACCAGTTCGGACCGGAGCTTTACTGGTCTTGTTTCAAGCGCACAGCTGCTAGGCGCAGTGATATTCGGGGGCCGATGTCTCAGCCTCGGGGTGGTTTGAAGCCACCGGGATCTCAGCTGCCTTCTATCACAAGGACTTAATCCAGTCAGCCCAGACTTATTATCAGACAAGCTCCATGCCGTGGAGCGGACTTAATTGTTGTTACCGATTATATAGATATTGCATTGCCAACCTAGCGCTGTCTTGTTACGCTAGCTACATAACCTAACAACAAAGGTTCGGCATAAAATATATATTGATTGCATGCCACATCAGCGTAGATCCCAAGTAAAGGGGTATTATATGTGGAAATGTGCTGAATGGTCTTTCGTTTGTTATAGAGACGTTGTTTGCCAATGGGTAATGATGATCTCATATGAATGCTAGAAATATCTAACAATCCTTAAAGCCATCTACCACCTCGCCGTCACGGATATACTCTTCCACCCACCCAATTGTCATCCTGTAACGGTCAGGGAGTTCTGAGAGAGGCAGATCTGCCACTTACATGCTTCTCCTTGTATCTGCGAATTTCTCATGGTCTTTCGCAAGATGCTCCTTGTACCAAGGATCCTGCTTCATGCGCTTATAGTCGGCCACGCTCTTGAAAAACACCTGGCTGAAGCAGTCAAAGTCAGCCACATTGGCCATCTGGTGGTCAAACAAGTGCGACATCAACGCCCTCGTTGCCGTTTGGTTGTGGATCTGTCGGTCAGCTGCGCTCAGGATAACCCCTCGAGCCGATTGTCATACCTGAGTCCATCGTTTGATGCCGTACTTGACCATCAGGTCTTTCGTCATGGGTGCGGAAATGTTGACCATGTGGTTGCGGTAATCCTCCTCACTCATCCCTGGCTTGCGGTAGCCGCAGATAGTTAGGCAGAGATATTTGTTGTCCGCAGAGCCTGTTAGTTCAGGGATCTCAGGGTGATCAGTATCCGCCATTACTCGCAATAAATCCTCGTATCAATTTGGAGCACCTGGAGAATCAGGAATGCCACTGGCGCTCACATGGAGGATCCAGCATAAATGACTACTCGGTCAACCACCGGCTCAGGTCGGGCATATGCACGGGCCTGGACAGGCGATAATCCCTACATTGCGTTTGTCCGGGACAATGGAGAATTAGGACAGTGATGTTGTTAATTTCTCATTCAGTACCAGCAATCGGCGCGCAGGCAATTTGGTCTGTTTTTGGCAACTTAGGATCCTTTGTCCTGGAACATGGGCTAATTACGTGGCCGTGTGTCATGGTGCGTGCGCGCTGTAGTAGTTGTATGCCCATCTTAGATTAATGATATTTGTTCAAGCCGTCCAGCAAACCCGCTCTAACCCGCCAGGAATTTGGCTGCATTAGACGTTGTATAATCGGTTGAGTTTGGTGTATTACTGGCTGGCCCGTAACGCGACGGGCAGTCGTCGGCAGCGGGCCGCCAAAATATGCAACACGTAATATACTGTATTACATTACATACCTGCTCCATTACAGCAACATACTGTATTTTACCACTCCAATATAACGCCTTGTCGGCCATTGCCTGATTTAGCAGATGCTGCATATTTGGGAGGGTTCTAGGGTATGAACTTATTCATCTGATAATTCAATTGGTACGGATATAGAACACCTGTTCCAACGGGCCCAAAGCCTATCACTATAGGCATACTCATATGCCTGCTCTGTGTCAACTGTAAACACGTCCATTCCCAATCAGTACACTGCCCTTCGAAGTCAGCATATAACAGAGTCTGGCTCATCTCGCCAGGGCCGGGTACCAATCACTTACCTGGATCTTTATGGCTTTCGCCAACAGCATTTTATTTCCACGACAAATTATCGTGGACACCGGCCTCTGTTACCAATTGGCTGCTGTTTAGAAAATCGTATGGCGAAGCGGTCGTTGCTGCGTCTGTTTTGTCGTTTACTCCGCTTGTCGGTACTTTTCCAGGCTCTCGGGGCATTCTGCAGGACCTTGCTCGGTCTTCGAATACACTAGCGGTAGTGAGAGCTGTTGCGAATCAGCCGCTATACCATATCCACTATCGGGATCCAGGAGTGACAGCCGTACGGCTCAAGAGGATTCTAATCCATGCAAAGTCCGTGCCCTTATCTATATTTTATTTAATTTCTTGTATAAAATTCTAGTATTATAAAGTCTACCCAAATTTTTATTTTTTTATTTTTTTATTTTTTTTTTTTTTTTATTTTTTTTTTTTTTCCCCCCCTTGTTTTTTTTTTTTTTTTTTTTTTTTTTTTTTTTTCCTTTATAAGACTCATTGACTCACGCACTAACAATAAGCCTTGGCAAAGCCTCATTGGAGAAGCCGGCTCTGTATGGCTTAGCAGCCCAGTAATCGGCCATTGTCCGGCACATTTGAGTATCTATGCCTTACCGATCTCATAGTCATAGCTGAATAGATAGACTCTAGACATCGGCTTCAGAGCACTATTTCTCCCGGGAAGTCAGCTCGCCAAAATAGGAGAACAATAAGAGACAATCGCAACTCGAGCCCTTTTATATCTATTCCTTCCTCCTTCCTCCTTACAAGTTGGGGTGATCTGGATTTTTTGCCATAAAGTTCAGCCAGCCATCATGGACCACGACAATGCAATCTTCGAGCAAGACAAGAACTTCTGGGATAATTACCTCAAGGGGCGTCCGCGGCCCCCTTACTCTCTGTTCGAGCGCATCTTCAGTTACCATCAAGCTCACGACGGAGAATTTGGTACCGTCCATGACGCCGGCGCGGGCAATGGACCGTACTCCAAAGTGCTGCGATCTCGATTTGAGCACGTCATAGTCTCCGACATCGTTCCCAAGAATATTGAGCTGGCCCAGGGCCGGCTGGGCTCCGACGGATACAGCTTTCGTGCGGCCAAAGTGGAAGAAGCCGACGATATACCAGCCGGAAGCGTGGATATGGTCTTTGCCACCAACATCATGCACTTCCCTGACCAAGCAGCGGGTATGGCTGCCATCGCGAAGCAATTGAAGTCGGGAGGCACTTTTGCCTGTGGAACATTTGGACCGGCTCGGTTCGAGGATGCGCAGTTGCAAGACTTGTGGCAGCGTATCAGCTATCAGGGCGGCCGGGAGATCCTCAAGAAAGCGGAGAACCCTGACTACATCATCGGCGTCATGGCCCGCACGCAGGACAATGCCAATGTAGCGCCACTGAGCACTGACTTCTTCGAGCCGGGTGCGATTCGTCTGCACTTGAACATGGGGCGGGGAGGGATCGTCAGTATCCTGCCACCTGAAGAGGCGCACCGGAACACTGAGCCGGTCTATTCGGGAGAGACAGACGAGATTTTGTTCGAGGACGAAGAGGGCTGGAGTTTTGAGACGGACGTTAATGGCGTCAAGGAGCATATCTGCTCGTTTCCATTCGTCTCGGAGAATCTGGACGCTTTCACCGATTTACTGGCGGAGCTGGACATTCTGCTGGGAGATGGACGCTTGGCTCGGGGTTATTGGCCTGCCAAACTGATCCTGGCAACTAGACGTTAATTGGATTTTCAATAGCCTATGCGTTATCGTGCTGTTGCGCGGCTTGTAATACTCTGCGAAATATAAATTTCTGTCAACTTTCGCGGTCCTCGCTGCCCTTCTATAAGTGCTATTAGCGCTAGTTCTATAACTATTTCTCTCTGTAAATCATGCCTGTATCTCTATTCTCTATGCTAGGACAGGATAGATCTAGATGGTGGGATATGGAAACTTCAATATGGTCTATTTGTTAAGCCCTAAAAGGCAAGGCTCCGTACACGACAGCCTGATCGGCCTATTGGCATAGCTCGACTTGAATCAACCGACGTCGGATTTGCCTTACGTCGGAGATAGATCATCACCCAGTAATAGTGCCCGGTGGAAACGCCTATTGCTAGCTGTGATATTGCAGCCCGATCAATAAAGGGCTGTTCTGTTACGCCAGCGGCCTACGTTTCCTGCCATCCATGACACAATCTTGATGGTTATATATTCACAATGACCGCATATGCAGTCCTAGGATCCACCGGGAACTGCGGCAGAGCAATCATCCACAATCTTCTGCGGCGTCCCGACGCCCAAATCAAGGCCTATTGTCGCAGCAAGGCCAAGCTTGTACGGCTACTGCCAGAGGTCGACGAACATAAGCGGGTAGAAGTTTTTGAAGGCAGCATCCACGATGAGCAAGTTCTCGCAGCCTGCATCCGCGACTGTCACGCCGTGTTCCTTGTCGTCTCGACAAACGATAACATTCCTGGGTGTCATCTGGCCCAGGACACCGCCAGCACCGTCATCCGGGCTTTGCAAAAAATCAAAAAGGCCCCCAAGTTGATTCTTCTCTCATCCGCAACGATCGACGACCATTTCTCGCGTCATGTTCCTTTCCTCCTTCGGCAGATCCTGCTCCGCTCGGCATCATATGTCTACCACGACCTTCTGGAGACCGAGAAGCTCCTGCGCGCGGAGAGCCACTGGCTGACAACCATCTTCATAAAGCCAGGTGCGCTCTCTGTAGACGAGCAGCGGGGGCATGCGCTGAGCTTGACGGATGAAAGCAGCCCGCTGTCGTATCTCGACTTAGCAGCGGCTATGATAGAGGCGGTTGACGATCCTGATGGCCGGTACGATATGCGCGATGTCAGTGTGGTAAACACTAATGGACCAGCCAAATTTCCCACTGGCACCCCTTTCTGTATTTTGATGGGTCTCATGAGGCACTTCTTCCCATTTCTCCACACGTACCTGCCATCTACAGGTCCAGGGTGATTACTTGATTATGTATCTAGTTGCTTGACATATATCACTTACTGAATACTTCATCGTATACATTATTCTAGTACCCTCTCAAATGCAGGAGTGAATGCGTTGCTACTGGACCCATATATAAAAATACTTGGCCTAAATTCTCTAAATTTAATATTGAATATAATCTTATAGCAAGTTTAACTTAAATCTATATTTTATTTAATTTCTTGTATAAAATTCTAGTATTATAAAGTCTACCCAAATTTTTATTTTTTTATTTTTTTATTTTTTTATTTTTTTTATTTTTTTCTTTTTTCTTTTATATTTTTATTTATTTATTTATCTATTTTAAAATATATCTTGACACGAATATGCGAACGCGACCTGTCTTCAAATATCTGAGAGGAGAAACGATGCAATGGTCTCTAAGGATTGGGCAAGAATATCCGGTGACATATTCTTCAAGAAATCAATGGGCAGTTCTCGACTTGCAGCAAGTTATCAATGTTGAATATAGATACCTATGGAGGTAACACTTACTACCTATACTGGCAACCAACTATGACCAGTCCCCATCCAGTAGGTCCTCCACTCGTTTACCCTGCGCGATCTGTTCATGGACTTCTTCAATTGTCCAAGGCACAAATTTATGGCCCGCTGGAAAGTTGGTATTGTGGAACTCGGCACCAGCCACCAAATGTGCGAAGGCCTGTCCGTACTTCTCATACGCATACGCTTCGGGGTCATGGCGGAACACCCACTTGGGGAACCGCAGGCGCACCTGCTTTGGGTCCTTCTGAATGGCATCCCAGTCGGTGGTGGACGCATTCAGCAGCTGCGAATTGACAAACGCCATCTTCTGGGTACAGCTGACCCGCTGGTATCTCAGCAGATTGTACACCCGAGCGCCTAACGGGGCGGAGCCGGCGAGCTGCAGGCAGGTTGCTAGTGTGACGGCGTCTTCAATGGCCAGAGTGGCACCTGCTGCTGACGCAGGCACGCTGGAATGCGCTGCATCACCCAGCTGCACAACGCGACCCCCTTTGGACGTCCACTTGGATCGGAGGTTGCGCCAGAGCAGCGGCCAGTGGATCACGGCGCCTCGCGGTGCCCGGCGCACCAAGGCCTCGATGGCTGGATCCCAGTCGGGTACGCGTCGGAGCACTTTGATGACATCCTCTGGATCGACGTCCGGGTCCCAGGACTCGACTGGCGGAGTGCGACCCTCCAGCAAGTAACTGTCGCGTGGGGTCAGCCCGAAGGCCACCAACTCCGGCGAAATAAATAGCCCCAGATGCATGCCCGGTCCGAGCCAATACTCCTTCGTCAAAGCCCTGTCACCCCAGCGCTGCCGCAGGACCTCATCATCCAGGGTCAACGACCGCGGAAACGCACTGCGGTACACAGACATGCCGCTGGGCCGCGTAGGCATGTGCTCGCCCGCGACGAGGAGCTCAGATCGTGACCGGAAAGCGTCTGCTGCTACCACCAGATCTGCAACGCGGATCGTACCGTTGTCCAGTACAACGCCGCCCAGGCCGGCCGCTTCGTCCTCAAAATAGCGGTCCACCCGGCACCCATAGTCTACTTTGAGCCCGATCTTCGCCAGCTGCCGCAGCAGCATCTGGAAGAACTCTTTGCGGACCTGCACGGGTCCTACGAACGGAAAGCCCTCGCGCTCGGCCAGGTGCTCGGGATCATTGTAGCTGGGCACCGATGGCCCATAGATAACCTGGCCATTGTGTCTAACGTAGTAGGTCTCAGCATCTACTTTGTCCTCTTCTAGCTGGCGAAACATGTACGGCCAATGTCGCATTACAGCGACTGCCGACGGTTGAATAATAATAAGATCCCCTGTTAGGCATTAAAATGAGATCAATCATACCAAGGAGTGAAAGATAGCGAGAGAAAGACAACACACCGCTATAATTGGGTCCCTGGCTACGCTCCAGGATGCCAACAATATTGTGGCCCTTCCTCCAGCATTCCAGGGCTGTCATCAGGCCGCCGAAGCCAGCCCCGACAATCAATACGTTGATTTTCGTTTCTGGATGCCGTTTTGGCAACTCCTTGGGATCGCACGTCCACTTCTCAGGGTCGAATTCGTGAGGATCTCCTGCGACAATGAATTGATGTTGTAGCGTTTCTCCCATTTTGCGACTCTGAACTGTACCACTGTACTGCTGTTTGGACAAGGCCAGCCCCGGATTCGAGACTCAGGTTTTCTACGATGATAGGAAGTGGTTTAAGTGTCTTAGCCTATTTAAAAATCTTATTGCTTGCCGAACATCGGGGCTGGGCAATGGACCGGTCAAGGACCGGTCAAAGATACCATCCATCACGGTCAATTTGTCCGTGCAGCTGGAGGATTGGGGCGGCTCCACTATCGGCTGAGGAACAGCTTGTCGGTATATTTCGGCCATATCCTATGTCTGGCCTGGCGTATCAGCTTCAGAGTCTTTCTTGCGCTCATATGCACCGGCTAGCCTTGTGCTGTGTTGCGAGACATAATGGAAAGCCGCCGAGTCGCTGCTCAACGACTGGGCGAACCCACAATACTACACCTGTAAGGACAACAGTTGCCGAGTAGCATTTTTCAGAAGAGCAACCGGTGATCTCAGTATGTTAACAATGGTTCATAGGTGCATTGAATCCACTAAGATCCTGAGATACTAATATTTACACGGAGAGCCAGAAGAGTGCATTCAAAGCTCAAGGCACTTGCTATCTTTCATAGCGTGAACAATCAATCGATCTTGAGTAAAACAAGAAATCTCGTAGATATATCAGGATTAAACCATGTCCGCTTAAGTTCACTCTAAGCTAAACGAGATCTTCACTCTTACATAGGGTGTTGGGGCTTATACCCCGCCGCCGGGCTAGACAAGTCCATCCATTGATATTTGTTCCATCCCCCATTCCACCCCCTGGACGATGAACATCGAATCAAGACAACCAAATCAAAAGTGGTCCTAGAATTAACAAGATAACCGTATTCCGAATATGAATGCCCTTATTAGTTCCCTGCGGATGCTCCATCAACACCTTAGTATCTGCGATCCCCGCCCATGACCAACAAATCAGGAAGATGCCTAGCATCTTCCTCTCGCGTAAAATGATCATGCTCCAGACAAAACAGCCCGCGCCCAGATTACGGCCTGTCGCGCTAGGAAACAGGACAACGTTCTCTGGTGTTGCGGATGGGAGGCCGAAGCCTTTGGCCCCTAATGTGCCGAATTAGGGTTTCAGTCGATCGACTGGAACGGGGTGAAAAGGGACATACAAGCGAGAGGGTCAATAAAGGTCCCTTTTACTCCTGAGTAGAGAAGAAGGGAGCCGATGGTACATGTGACCGCATCGAAGAAATACGAGAGATTTGACATGATGTGAAGGGTTAGCTGGAGGCAATAACAAAGGGCGAACAATCAGAGACTACTTGTAGGCCAAACAGGATCGGGCTTCGGGGGATTCAAATTGAGGCATCGGAATCCCTATGTCCGGTCAGACAACGCTGCATCCTGCCGTTGAGTATTGGACTGCAAAATAAGGCCGACAAATGGTCTGTCATCAACGTTGGCCAGTCTGAAATAACCGGTCTACGGTCCTCATCCTGGAGGACGTCGAACTACCTGGGAATGATGCCAGAAAGTCTATCTAGAGGTAAATAAAGAAAATTATCTCAATCCATTCTAGTCTAACTCGAAACTAGCAGTTAATGTCTACTTCTAATAACCATTCTAGGCTCGTTTACGGCATCCACGCATCCTCTTCGCGTTATTTTCGGTCTCTCGTCCATTCAAGAGGCCTTGTCAGCGGCCTCCTTATCCTCAGCCTTCTTGGCCTCATGGTCTGGCAGTTTCTTAAACGGAACTATCAGAGCCAGAACGACTGTGAGGCAAGCCCCCGCCAAAGCAAAGGCGAAGACATCCTTGATGCCAACCATGTATGCCTGTCGAATCAAGGCAAGCTCTTCTCCGTGGAAGGCATTCTTCAGCTCGGTCACGCCCATATACAAGATTTCGGAGGCACTAATATGCGGAGCCGTGACAGAGAGAGTCTTCAGCATGTAGTTATTGAAGATGGAATTTCCGGCCGATACAAAATAGGCGCCGCTGATGGATTGGCACACTGGCGATACGATTAGCAGCAATCACGACAGTCGACTACGGACAACTTACTGAAGGCGACGCCCATCGTGGCAGCTACAGTTTCCGGGGTGGCAAAACCCTGCAGCGCCGTCACAGGCACCTGGTTTCCCAGACCAATGCCTAGGCCAAACGGGACCTGCGCTCCGATCCACCAGGCCTTGGGAGTGCCGATGTCGATGCAGTAGATCAGAGCAGCGCCCAGCACGGCGATCAGCCCGCTTACTAGCTCAATGGGCTGCAGTAGACGGGTCTTCCCGACGAGAATGCCGCTGATTATGGCACCAAGGGTGTAGAAGGCCATGAACGGCAGACTGTAGACACCACTCATGATTGCAGACGAGCCATGCACGGACTGGAAGTAGATGGGGAGGTAGAACAGGATCTGGAAGTTTCCCAAATTGGCACTGCGACGGTTCAGCCACGTGGGCGAATCACTTTCTTGAAGGGGAAGTTCGACTTACATCCACGCGTAGAGGAGATGCGACCAGAAGGTCCGCGGCTTCAGCATGCGCAGCGGCATTATGGCATACTCGCCCTGGAACCATTCGATGGCCACAAATGCAATGGACAAGGCCACCCATAGCGTCAAGGTCGCGATGACAGCACCGTCACTCCATGCTTTCGCCAGACCCCCCCACTCCATGGCCAAGAGGAAGCAGATAACTGAGCTGAACAGCACGGTCCAACCAGGGAGGTCAAGGTGGCGGAGAATCTCGATCCAGGTTGCCGAGGTGGGCTTGATGTGCTTAGGCATACGGAGGAAGAGGAACTGCAGGACAATGGCTGTGCCACCGACGGGGAGGTTGACCCAGAAACACCAGCGCCAGCTGACCTCGCTAGTAAACACGCCACCAAGCAGCGGCCCAATGGTAGTAGCAATCATAAAGACGCCCATCCACAGACCAATGAGCATTGGACGGAATTTGGGGTCAGCCGTGAAGTTGATGATCAGCACGGAGCCCCCCAGAGTCCCAGCACAGCCCCAGCCCTGCAGGGCGCGCCCAATGATCAGAGCAATGCTGTTTGGCGCTGCAGCCGCGACCACACTCCCCACCAAATAAAGACCCAGCGCCATCATGTAGGTGTAGGTGGCCGAGAAGTATTTGTACATCTTGCCCCAGGGGGCGGAGGTGGTGCCGACGAGCAGGAAACAGGCCCCGCTGTACCATCCAATATGGTCAAGGGCGTGAAAGTCGCTCGTGATTTTTGGGATGGCCGTAGCGACGATCCCCTGTGACTCTTAGTGTAATTCTAGTAAGGTGCGGCACTACGGAGAGACTGACCAGGTCCAGTGCGGCAATCAGGGTACTAAGACTCAGTGTGCACATGATGATGGTCAAGCGCAAGGGTCCCGCATATGTGATGTCCTTCTCTTCATTTCCCTGCTCTTTGTCAGGCCCATTGGCAGAGGTGATCGACGATGGCAGCTCATGGCCATAGTCTATGTCATTCTTGGTGTCGGGGATCTCAGGCACTGGCGCTGACATGGTGGGCGCTTCACTGTACGGTTCGGAAGGATGGGTGAGTGGCGGACAGTCCTAGTGCCCTTCATTTGCACAGAAGTATATATGTGCCCGCGCAGTCTCAGGGGCACTAACAGACTCATGGAGTGTATTGTGAATGGCATGAATATGCAGGGCGTCGTTCGACCGCCGGTACGGCGGAGGAACAGCAGTTATAATGCCATACTGTGAAATAGAAGCCCATTGACATAAGCTTAAGGCGAAGCTATTCCGTTTCCGTTGCTGATGTCCACCTTACAATCGTCCGGATGACGGGTATTCCGGTACCAGCCCAGTACGCTACCCGTTACGCCTTTCGATACGGTATTAGTCCAATACGGGGCGGCAAACCTCCGGCTGGTCCGCCGCGACGGCGGACGAAAGGGTAATTAACAAGGCTGATGTGACGTACGGATCCTGCCCCATCCTTCCCATCTCACTCTCTGCCATATCCCCAGTTTAACACGTCCTATCGCTGAATCGTCCGAAATTGCATCTTGATGGACCGCAGGCCGAGCTTCGAAGATGCGCCTCCCCTCAAGCGCAAGAAAGTGCGTCGAGGCACCCGCAGCTGCTGGGAATGCAAACGACGCAAGATGAAATGCGTCTTTGAGCGTCCCGACGATGCTGTCTGTGTTGGGTGCCACCGACGGTGGACACAATGTGTGAGCCAAGAGTTCCCCGAGCAATTGTCCACGCCAATCGACAGCACCCGCCATCTGCGCGATCGTCTGCGCCGAGTGGAGTCACGACTTAACCAAGTCCTGCACCAGGACGCCAGCTCCACGCCAGCTTGCAACATTGACCAATATCCTCATCCATCCCCGGCTTATACTGAGGACGCGGCCGTCCAGCGGCCTGCCCCGCCTCCCCCTCCCCTGTCCCTCGCGGGGCGATTTCCCGCCGGGGAAGACATATCACACACCTTATACAACGCATTGCCCTCTCCGCAGGATACCGCTCGTATCGTCACGGCCAGCAGTCATCATTCGGTCCCCTTTCATGAGATCCTGACTACGCCCTACAGCATCCTCGATCGTGATGGCCTGCGCGCATACAGCCCGCTGCTCTCTATCACGGGCCCCGGTATTCATCCCGTGCTGATCGCGCGGCATATGCTTCATCTGGCCAGCTTCCTCCAGCACTTGCACCCCGATCTTCACGACGAGATTAGGAGTCTTTCGGAGCCCCCCTCCGTGATGCGCGAGCGGTTAGCCGAGATGGCCGTCCGTCTGGTGACCACGCAGGATCAGTTCGTGGGCAGTGTCGAATTCCTGGAATGCATCATGATCCAGAGTCTGTACGAGGGGAACTGCGGATACCTGCGCCGCAGCTGGATGACCGCGCGCCGCGCCATGGCGATCGCCCAGTCCATGGGCTTTCACCAGTCCGGCGCGCGCCTGCAGTATCAGGTCCTCCACCCTGACACCAAAGCCTATCCACACTTCATGTGGTTCCGCATTGTGTTCTACGATCGCCAAATGTGTCTCCTGCTCGGCATGCCCGAAGGCAGCCCCGATCGGACCATGGGATCTGACACGATGCTGGCGCAGGATACCCCTATTGGCCGCCTGGAGCGGCAGCATTGTATCGTTATGTCGCGCCTCCTGGAGAGCAAGCATACCGATCCCGCCGCATGCTCAGACTACGCACTGATCCGCGATCTCGACCGGGTGCTGCACCGATTGGCACGTACATTGCCCAGCCGATGGTGGTTGACCCCGAACCTCAGCAAAGAGCAGAAGAAGGAGACATTATTCTGGGATATGCGACGCTTGTCTGCGCAGCTGTGCCACTACAACCTCCTCAACCAGCTCCATCTGCCCTACCTGCTCCGCCACTCGGACGAGCGCAAGTACAACTACTCTCAGATCACTTGTGTCAATGCTTCGCGCGAGATCCTCTCTCGGTTCATCATGCTGCGTCGCTGGAACCGAGTCGCCTTCAGCTGCCGCACTATCGACTTCATCGCGCTGATGGCCGCTATGACCCTGCTGCTCGCACATCTCGACCGGTACCGGTCCCCGCAGATCGATGATTTTCTGGCCGCCCAAGCGCTGGGCGACCGAGCCATGATCGAGCAGGCGCAGGAGCACATGGAGGAGCTCGACCGGCTGAATGCTGACCCGCTCAGTGCACGTAGTGCGCGCCTCTTGCGCCGCCTCCTTGCAATAGAGGCGAGGGCCGCCGACGGGGAGGATCTCCACAGCGCCCAGGCAGTCCGCGTGCAGAGCCCAGAGAACGAACCTCAGCCCGAAGTGACCCAGTCTGACGACAAACACGTCTATATCCCGTACTTTGGCGTCATTCAAGCGGCTGGCGAGATTGTCTCCGCCGCCGCCGCACGCCCCTCGACCCCTGCCGCCGTCCCACCGGGCCCTGAAGGACCAGCCCAAACACGACCGGCAGCTGCTGCAATGACACCATCTCGCCAAGCACCGAGTAACAACGTTCACAGCCTCTCTGGGCCCTTCGTCTCCGAAGTCCTCTCGGACGACCCCATGCAACTGTTCGAATACCCCGGCATGGCCGGCGGGGAGGACGGAACATTCCAGGACATGGACCTGGCGTTCTTGGACAATCTGATGCGAGGCACCGGGGAGGATGTAAGGGGTACCACCGAGTGGGCAGTATCATAACCAATTTGGAAGGGCACTTGTTGTCTCCATTCCAGAATTCTACGTAAGAATTGTTTGAAAAATTGAGTCGATGCCTGATCGCCACTGTTCTCCATGGATCCCTCTTGTGGTCTTATGGGTCTAATATGACTCTCCGATTTGCAAAGATTTGACTGATCTATGTAATGGGATAAAGAAGTGGTGTGACTTGAAGCGCACAAGTTCCCACGTGTTGTTGGATTTTATATCTTAGCCCAGCAGATTGCGTATACAGCGTAGTCCGGCACACCATCATGAACAACGGTAGCTAACTCGAGAGTTATCTCTGCGTAATTTGACCGTATCATTTCTGAGGCATCTGTAATATCCTAATTATTTTCATTGCAGATCCTATGCCTCAAGGCAGCAGTGCAGTCCTCTATTCATATCCCCATCTGTTTAACTGATTATGAATCGAGCAGACCATTGTGAGGAGAGTGCACGGCTTTCGGCACAATTGTATTCGGATGGATTCTATGCCCTGCAGACTCGGTGTATTCGTCATCTTCCCCTATTCCCAACCGAGTTAATTCATAGGGCTTATGGTCTCCCAAGCTCCAATAAGTTCGGGGTGCTCGCCGCGGGCGGCTCACAGTAGGAGAATTGCTCCGAGCGTACCTTTCCCAATTTACATAGACTAGCATAATTTATCCGTGCCTCTTCACACATTGAACCATGCTAGTCTAAGTAGTGGCATAAAAACATGTTAATTGGGACTGTTGTGTCCGTTGTATATCGTACAGGTTTGTGGATTGTACTCTACTGGAACCAAGGCACAAAACGAGGAAAAGATGCCAGCACCAGCCCATATCCAAGCGGCAACGCTTGACAAGTTCATCGCCGGATGGAAGACCTTCACCCCCGAAGCATGGATGGCGTCCTGGTCTGCAGACTGTACACAGCAGATTCTGCCTTTCAGCCTGGGGGTGCCGGCGCGCTCGCGGGCTGAGGCGCAGCAGGTTCTACCGAAGCTCATCGAAGTCCTTATCAACTATGAGGCAAGCATTCCTCCTAAGCTGTGTACAATGAGTGAAGTCAACCTCTAATGTCGCCTAGTTGGAAATTCGCAAGGTAGTACATGATGCTGATCGCGGTACGGCTGCGCTTTATGTCACCTCCAAGGCCGACACGCCGTTCGAGGGAGATTTCAAGTGGACGAACGAGTATGCTGTGTTTCTGACTTTCACCGAGGACGGGCAGGGAATCTGCAAGATGGAGGAGATGGTGGACACTGCTTTCTACCGGGATTTCTTTCCTCGGTTTCAAATATATTTGGCGGAGAAGGGCGATGTCCATTGAAATGGACAGGATTAACCTGACCCATTTCATGCGTATTGCCTGGGAGCTCCTCTTGATTGTATCAACGGACACCTCTGTATTGAAGCTCAGTAAACAAAAAGGCAGGAGCTTGTCAGAAAAGGGCTGTTAGAGGGTATTGCTTCCTCTGGTTTACCATGAATACTCGTATGTACTCATACGTAGCTGCGATAACTCAGTATATAGATCAAGGCTCAAAAAGTGGTCAACGATCTAAGTTACTAGAGTGGCATGATCCAGTCGGTCTTTCCCACGCGAGGACTATAATATCCCGAGTTGGTTTGCATGCTTCACCATAGGTATTGTGAGTTCCGATCCGGGCTGAACGGGACGACCTATACTTAAGCGGCGAACGCGAACCCTAGTTGACTTATAATCTAGGCCCTTCGTATCCTTGATAAGCCTTTCTGGTCTTGATCAAGTAAATCTTGTTCATGAAAAATGGCGTCTCCATCCAATCCGCTTAATGTGGCCATCATAGGCAGTGGCTTTGCCGGCCTCTCTCTTCTCATCGGTCTTCAGAAATACCCGCACATCAACGCCCATGTGTATGAATCTGGGTCCAAGTTTTCTGAGCTGGGTGCCGGCGCTGTCCTTGGGCCTAACTCGCAGCGAGCTATGAAGCTGATCGACCCTCGCATTCATGAAGGCTTCCAGCGACGCGCCGCTTTCGACCCAGAGGATGCCGACACAAAGGGTCTTTATCCGTGGGTCTCCGTCTCAAAGGGACAGGAGCCCGATTTAGGGGAAAAGGTGGTCGAGTACAAACACGAAATCCGCGGCTCGACTATCCACCGAGCCCATTTCCTGGACGAGCTGGTCCAGTTGGTCGAGCCGCATCGCGCTCACTTCGGACGGCGACTAGTCAGGATCGAGGAGAATGGCGATGATGCGCCTGTTACGCTGCATTTCAGGAACGGCACGACCGCGACTGCTGACCTAGTAGTCGGCGCCGATGGAATCCACTCGGTAACGCGCAAGCACCTTTTGGGCGACCACCCTGCCGCCAGCGCATTCTTCACCGGAGCCATCATCCATAGGGCAACCGTCCCAATGGCTGAGGCAGAGGCCAAGCTGGGCGACGTGCAGTCCAAGTTTGGCATTCGATGTGGCAAGGATGGTCTCATCTTTGGGTTCCCCATGGCTGAGAGAAGCCTCTACTACCTGGGCATCACCACCTTCAACAACGACCCGGTGCCGGAGGATAAGTGGGTGCTACCAGTCAATGTGGCGAAACTCCGGCAAACCTTTGCCAACTACGGGGACTACGTACGGAAGCAGGTGGAGCTGGTGCCGGACGATGGCTCCGCGATGGGCTGGTCAATTTGGGAAATGCCCCCTGCTCCAACCTACTATAGAGGCCGGGTAGTGCTCATGGGAGATGCAGCCCATGCGTCTACTCCCTTTCAAGGAGCAGGTGCTGGCCAGGCAATTGAGGATGCACTGGTTCTCGAACGATTACTCGGAAAGTATCTAGATACCACCCAAGAGACTATCTACCGGTTCAGTCCCTCCCAGACAATCTTGCTGGCCTTACAAGCGTATGATACCGTGCGCCGTTTCCGCACGCAGAAAGTCGTCACGACCAGCGCCGAGACAGGGCGCTTGATTAGCGGCAATGAGCCCGGGGTGACCATGGAGGCACCGGAATTGCGCGTGCGGTTGAAGGACCGGGAGGATTGGATCTGGGATTGCGACCAGCAGCAACAGGTGAAAGACGCTTTCCAGATATTTGAGGAGGCACAGATTGCTGCAGCGCGCCGGGAGGCCTGTCGTGGCCCTAAGCGGTCTTCAAATCTCTGAGAACACTCCTGGTTTAGCTCTTGATTATAGTCATTTCTGTAAATACAGCATATATTCCTATGATCCTGCGTCGACTAGTTGAAGTTGTTCCAGAATCTTCAATCAACCCTGCCTCCTCTCCCATTGTCAATTATACTTCGAAATAGTAAATCCTCACTCAAGCAACTTGAATATACACTAGTATATATGGGTTTGTTTCTATCAAAACTCTTTTAGGTATACTAACAGAGCGCCGAATTAGGAGAACGACATGAGTATGCCGTTTTCGAGAGACAATCCATTAATGCTGCCATTCCTCCTGATCTGATCCGAACCACCTCAGATGGGCACTATAACCCTCCAGAAATCACGCATTCGGCAAATTTGAGCATGGCTAAAGCTAGATTAGCCGTACCTTAGAAGCTGTGGTAAGGCCAGGTAAAGGTCGGGCTTCGGAGCCCATCAGCGAACATCGGATTCAATCTAAATAGCCGAAATATATGGAATAACCCCGAGCGCTGCCATCTTATATAATGGCCTGGAAAGCTCGACGTCCCAGGCGATAGCCTGCTCAACAGGATTGACCTTCCCTGCAGATCATGACAATGTCGTCCAACATCCAACTGCCTCCTACTGCTGTGGGCCTCTTCAAGGCCTTCGATATTTCTCCCAGTTCGATAGAGAAATGTAACGAGCTGCTCAATGTTAACCATCAGAAGTACCACATCTTCTTCCAAGACCCTGCGTTCCACAACCATATGGCCCATAGTTTGCTCACCAACCTCGCCCTGGGCGCCACTCCTGAAGAACTTGACGACCGATTCAACGACCTTGTCCCAATCCAGCGCGGTATCCCAGACGTTGATCAAGCCTTGTTGAAAAGTCTAGCGGATCCTAAAGTCTTCTACGATACGATCGGCCAGATCCATCAGTATCATACTTTCTTGGCCTTCTTTACCGAGGAAATCTCAGCGAAAGGATGGAAAGCAGTTGTGCAAGAATATCTGTTTTCCCACAGCAAGCTAGCGGATAGGATGCTGGCGCAGCTTCTTGAGGGCGCCTACCATCCACTGATTCATTTGGGCTTTGGTGTGGAATTCGAGCAGCCAGCAATTGTCGCGGAGGCACTGGCCCAGGCAGCCTCGCACGACAGGATGAACATTGAAGATCTGTTCTTCGAGGCTGAGACGCTCGCCACGGCAGACATCAAGGTGAACCGCACCGGAAAGCCGAAACCATTGGTTGAGCTACTTTCCGAAGTACGCGCCGACAAGACGATCCGCAATGGGCCGCGCTGGTCGGACCTGGGGGCGAAAATGAAGATCGGTGTTATCGGGCGAGCTGGACGAGCGTTGGCACAGATTGCTTCCCAATTTGTCATTCGGGAGAATGATAAAAAGGATCTCGAGAGACGAACGGCTGAGATGATCAGCGTGTGCGCTTATTTAGTAGGCTCGGTGCTGCGGTCTGACCGGAAACGAAAACTGGATTTCTTCATCATGCACGCCGTGACTAGCAGCATCTTCTGCACAGTTCTTATCCGGCAAGACTGGATAAAGCTGGAGGACCGGAGAAGACTCGTCGAGTGGAAGGGGAGACTGGATCTGGCGTGGTACGCAGCGGAAGGATGTCCGCCGCTGGTGGACACAGCCATCTCCAGCTACACGGGGAGCAGCGAGCTGGACTGGGCAGGGATTTTCAGCGCTGCCCGTAAGGAATGTGATGATGGACATGTCTCGAAGTTTGTGCGGGCGTTGAAGAACGGAGAGGACACGGCCAAACCGTACGAAAATGGAGAATGGAGCGACTACTTCCCCATGAAAGGCGACATGTGGATAATCCTGGCGCGTATCTGCCTCGATACGACCGCAGGTCTACCCTGGGAAATCAAGTGGGTGTGGTTCGCTGGCTTCAACGAGGCCTGGCAGCGTCCAGACCTTCAGCTTTAGCATATAACAGTTTATTAAACATGATTAATTCTATTATCTGCAAGTTTTAAACCTACTTTCCGCTTCAAACCAGAGAATACTAGTATAATTTACAAAATTTAATAGTCAACCGGTGATAAAAGGAAGGTCTTCCCCCGTTCTTGTCTCGTCTGGAGTGGAGATATATCCACACCCAGTCGTGTCCCCATATACCGAACGATTAGCGATGATACTATCTGCGGAATGATAGCTTGATGGGATAGCAGTTCGTTTCAAAGTGATTCAAACCAATCTACGCTGTTGAAGAACCTATTCCCAGATCTTATCATGGTCGTATTCAGACCAACGTATGTCAGGCCGGATACCAGCAAACCGCCATTCTCCATCAACCTTGCGATACCAGATAGTGCCCTTCCCATGTGCATGGCCCTTGACTGCGACCTCTTTTAGGTCATCGTTGGCATATTTCTGATGTGCTACCCGCATCTGATGGTAGCCTACAATTTCATCCTCGCTTTGCTGTTCCCACTTGGTGACCCCAACAAAATGCTGAGTCTTCAAGCGCTGATTCCCCAGAACCCGCTCATTAGACACCATTGCAAGGAAATCTGGCGCAGGCATGCTCTCCCAGACCTTATTCAGGAATGCGCTGTAGTCGATCTATCAATTGATATGATCAGTTTAGTATCCTGAGAAGGGGCTGCGATCACCACACGTGTAAAACCGGTGCAATGCACTTGGACAGACGGTCCCAATCTTTGGTGTCATAGCTCTCTGCCCACTCATAGAGAGCTGCCTGACACCCGAGAACATCTGTTATCGTGAACAGTAAGTTACTGTGTATTGCCAGTAAGGAGTTAACTACCTTCGTAACGCGGCTGCTTGGCCATTCTAAAGCCGAAGCCCTATGCAAATAGGAAACGATCGTAGAGAACTCAACAGTTTGCCTTTAAAATCACAGCAATATAAAGCACTCGGCGTATATTCAAAACAAGCAGTGGTTCAAATAGTGAAACTAAATAATTTTTTTATTTGTATTAACCTAATTGAATACGCTATCTTTAATTTACCCTATTATCCCGGATCGGACGCCGTACCTCAATATCCCGAGTACCGATATACTCGGGGCTTTCTATAACGCTAATGCAGCGTCAAGCCCTAACATTCTCGTGAAAATTCTCCATAACAAGCATTCATTCGTAGAGAGTCCGCTATTGTCTGGTCGGTAATTGATCGGGTTTAGAATGTGCCTTTATCCGCATCTACGAAGGTCTTCCGTACCTGTATAACGGCTCATAAGCTTTGCAGTTTAAAAGATAGCCAGTTGCACGCCGTCAATCAGAGCATAATCTAGATTTACCCTTTGCATCTAACCCCCTTTCGCCGTCTCAGCCACTGAAACTCGTAACAATGGCCCAACAGCATATCCCCTACCGTCTAGATGGCAAGGTCGCTCTAGTGACCGGTTCTGGTCGAGGTATCGGTGCCGCCATCGCCACGGAGCTTGGCCGCCTAGGCGCGAAGGTTGTGGTCAACTACGCAAACTCGGTGGATTCGGCAGAGAAGGTCGTCGCCGAGATCAAGAGCCTAGGGTCAGACGCTGTTGCCTTCAAGGCCGACATCCGTCAGGTCCCCCAGACAGCACAGCTTATGGACAATGCCGTCGCCCATTTTGGCAAGCTCGACATTGTCTGCAGCAACTCGGGCGTTGTAAGCTTTGGACACCTGGCTGATGTGACGGAGGTACGTATAACGTCTAGTGAATCCGTGGCAGGCTTCCCAGCACGATTGTGGAGACTGACTATATTAAAAATGGTCTAGGAGGAGTTCGACCGTGTGTTCAGTCTCAACACCCGCGGACAGTTCTTCGTCGCTCGGGAGGCATACAAGCATCTTAACGACGGCGGACGTATTATCCTGATGTCTTCTAACACATCAAAGGACTTCAGTGTACCTCGCCACTCCCTATACTCGGGATCCAAAGGCGCGATCGACTCCTTTGTCCGCGTTCTGTCCAAAGACTGCGGCCAGAGAAAGATCACAGTCAATGCTGTGGCGCCTGGTGGGACAGTCACAGATATGTTCCATGACGTTTCCCAGCACTACATCCCTAATGGGGAGAAGTATACCGCCGAGGAGCGTCAGCAGGTGAGACGGTTTCAATAGCTTCTCGTGATGTTTTCGAACTAACAAGCCCATGTGTAGATGGCTGCACATGCATCGCCATTGCACCGTAATGGTTTCCCTGTTGACATCGCTCGTGTCGTGTGTTTCCTAGCCAGCGACGAGGCTGAATGGGTCAATGGAAAGATCCTGACCCTGGATGGCGGCGCAGCCTGAGCTTCTAGGCTACCATGAACAGGTTCTTCTGGAGTCGATCATTGCCCTGCCAAGTCACACGCACCTACTTTAGTGAATGATAAGGATTACGAACCAGCAGTACTCATTGTACGAGACTTGTATTGAGTTCTATACTCTATTAGAAGCAGATGTTTACTGTACCGTGATCCTGCACCTTATACCCGTTCACGAGCCTGTCTTATCTGCGCTTTAAAGTACCGTATGGCCTCACCTAAGAGAAAACGGCTCTCGTTTCTTAGGCAAGACCATACCGCATACCCAGAGTGCCATGGAACTAAAGAATTTTAGGTTACATTGTTTTTTGACTTGCTAGCGTACATAAATTGCTTCTCCGCTCTTCGATAAATGCTTTTGCACTATTTATTAAATATTAATATTTACCCATTTTCGATCCAAAGTATGTACTGGTGTCAAGCGCCCCTTGAAGGACCACCTGAAAGACCCTAGAAGCCAAAAAGCCTGGCCTTGCTCCACACGATCAACTCCTCAATATTATATTTCACTTCCACCTTGTCATCCTGACAATACCGTCAAGAGGACGTCTTCCTGGATTGCGCTATTGCTGTCCCATAATCCAAGGTCGTAAAGCCGCGATGTGGCACCGAATCTGGCCCGAAAGAAAGCGGCGCAGTCCAGCTGCTATCTTTGTTCTGGTAGTGACGGTAGAGATTCTTTATCTGGACCCTTCTATATTCCCGTAAGACAGTTTCCAATCTGACCCTTTAGCTCCACTGCACAGCCATTCATTGCCAGCTACTGCAACTAGATCGGTGGATAAATCGGTGGACACCCCATCCATCTATGCAGAGTCAAATTCTGAATGCATATTCTTGATCTCGTGAAATACACTCACGGGCAGGGGTCAAGAGTGTACAAAATGGCCGATGGGCCAAAAAAGAATCCGTAAACATTGATCAAAATCCGACCATAAATAAACCAGGATACCACAAAAGAAAGGATTCCTGCAACAACCAAGATGATATTATAGATTGTATGCATAGTTTGTTTTGAAATAGCGGTCATAGTCCTGAAGTATTAGTTCTCTGCAGGGCACTTAAAGTAAGCTAGCTTACCACTAGTTTGCTTCTAGATATATGTAAAAATGATTCTGACTTGGTGGCAGTGATTTCTTTTGTATCTATGTCCCTTTGTTTATCTATGGTTCCCAACAGTGGGCCTTCTCCTCTTTGTCTACGAGTCATATGTAACCAGCACAACAAATCGCCTAAGAATGTTGGTCAGGACCTTAACATCACGTATCATAAGATATTACAGGATATCTAAACGGTTGGAGAAGAAAGCCTGGCGCACCCAACTATTTCGAGCCGCGGCCCCTGGAGCGGCTGTTAATTAGTTTTATTGGACTACATTGCCACTCAGATACCCTGTATACTGGGACCAGGAACATCATACCTTTCGAAAAAAAAAAAAAAAAAAAAAAAAAAAAAAAAAAAAAAAAAAAAAAAAAAAAAAAAAAAAAAAAAAAAAAAAAAAAAATTTAATAAATCAGAATTCAATGACTCTGTTACAGCGGAGCAAAGGCAGGCACAATGAATTACCGAAAACAAACCGTCCTACATAGGCTCGCCTGCCCTTCTTTAGACTGCGAGCCTATCGGTTTGATCTGATAAACCTACGTCTGGCTCGTGTTACACCCTTGTAACCAGAGACAAAGACGGTAAAACGCTACTACCTATCCTGGAGAGGCATTTTCCAGAGTACACGCTCCTTGGGTGCTCATAGGGCACGGGGTGAGAGTCAGTATCGTCAACAACATCGGCAGCTTGTCATTGCATGAAGTGGATAATGGCACTATGAAGCCAAGGCGGGGCTGGGGTGGTCAGAGGAAGGAATCAGTATTGCTAGAGGAATGGTGTCAACACCTAAAATGTGGAGGCTCTGCTGGATGCCCACGTTTTTGCTCCGTAAAAGATAGGCCCACGAGAGAAAGATGCAGAGCTAGCTGGAGAAGGATACGAGGCAGAAGTGGAAGGAGATGAAGGTATGCAGCCAGGACGGAAAAAAGTCAAGCACTTCACTTAGGGCATATTGTGCAGATTATAATGCTCTCGCGAGACTGTGCCAGCCAGTGTACAGAGCAATTGTGATGTACCATCATATCACGGCATATTGTTTCGAAGGGAACTGTAAATAAGAATTTCGTTATTATTATAATCTTCAGCTGCTAAATCGGAGGTTATTTAAATAGGGGCAGTGACATAGGGAACAAGATTGTCATATCCTTGAATAGGTCACCTTCACCACAAATAATCATTTTGCTATGTCTGAACTGTGTATCTATGCTTTCGGATCAGCTCTTCTCGAACCTTATTGTATGACAATTAATACTAGCAGAATATACAGGTGACAATATATCCGTACTTTCTAGTAGTCCTGTCTACGGGATGACGATCCTAAACTCCCTCGCGTCACAGTTCCACTAAACAGGGAACAGGGTTATGGTAAGGCCTGCCAACCACTGTACCCTTTTATCAGAAGTAGTATAGCCTTGCAGATTTAGAATCGATGGCGATGTTAGCAATAGATACCTGCTCAATATTCTTAACAAGATCAGTAGTAGCTAGCTGTACTAAATTCAATACTTGTCACTCCAATCGTTTTCCCTTGACTAATAGCTTCATACTTCAGCAGTCCCTCCTGAGCCCCAAAAGTGACCTTCAGCTGAAGCTGTATCTCGTACGCACGCCTGCCGTCGATGAGTTTCGAGTTGAATCTGCCCAAATCAACGTTGGACAGATCAACTGCAATATCACCTATTTTATACACGTCTACAAGGTAACGTCGATATTAGCGGTCGTCATAAGCTACTGGTGGAAATAACTAGCTAACCTTTGTGATCATTCCACTCAGGGGCCAACGTCTGGTCGCAAGCGTATAGTGGAAGGCGAGGGCTCAGCTCCGAGTCCCAAAACTTTCTCCAATATAGCGGGAACAATTCGGTGTGGTCTTCGGCGTATTTTTGACCCTTTAAAAGGCCACGTTAGCATCTTATATCACAAGCAACTGAGGCGAAGGGACAACTCCCCGCCGTACTTTCTGGATAGTCCACTTCATGAACCCTCGAACCATCTTCCTGTTATTATAGACATCCCAATATGTGTCGGTTTTGTTCATTCCAGGTAAAAACTCCGTGTCAACTGCAAAACCGTACTGCCGACGGCACCGTTTAGTGGATGATCGGATACCTTCTAAACCTCGTAGAGCGGCCCCTTGCACAATAGCCGCTTGTCTTATCTAGTTATTCATCGAGTCGCAGTCTGTAAACGGGGTTCTTACGGTATTTCAGGAACTGTTATGGCAATCTTGCCGTCTGATGCAAATGAGGACTTGAAAGCCTCTCGTAGGTACTCGGAATCTCCAAAACCGCCCACAAGAATGATTCTCTGCTCAGAGTCAATGAAGAGCTCAAGGTAGCACCTTCAGCCAGAAAACCAGTAGTGTAGGGATAGTACCCAGATGCTTACATTTATTCTGTCTTTTCCAGCCTCGGCATTTGCATCATCGATTTGCTTTCTTACCAGCTCTATGATTTGATCCACAACTGGATCAAAAATCGTGCGAAGATCATCGCTAGGGAAAGGTATGTTAATGCTATCACCAGCTTATCAGTCACAATGGCAGGCGTTTACCTTGAGATTATGACCATACGCTCATCCTCGTCGAAGTACTTGGGGTCGGGGTTATCCAAGGTCATATTCAATGGCAGCTCATGGACGGTCTGCTCATCAGATATTCCGAAGTCTCTCTTCAGGGCCTCGAACCTCCTCATGAATTCACTTCCAGGGCCTTTGCGCTTCAATGGTAGTTTGTCAAAAGCCTCGCCGAATCTCTCTGACATGAGCTTGTAGAAGTTACGGTCTACTGCTGTCGAACCGCATTTGCCTCCTGGGTGTATAGTTAGCGCTACTACTCGTAGTATGCCCGTAAATGCAAGGCTGCAGGTCTGGGCAACGCAGCACTCACCCATTCCGGTGCACAATTCTTCAAACTTCAGTGGCTCGACCTCGTTGATAAGGTATGTGGTAATATCCTAGTTTGTTAGCAACTATTATGCGGCCGTAAATGTCCCATCTTACCACAGTGCCACCTCCACAGTCGCAAACAAGTACACCATCTCCAGCCTAGAGAGACCCGTCAGCCCTGTCGCTCTATCAATGGTTTCACCCACCTTCACCGCGCCTCCCATATTGCTACTGGCGTACTTGCTCAGCACAGAAATAGCTGCCGCCTCAGGCTCGGTGATCAGGAAGAGTCTGTCTGACGGCCGGTGCAATGTTCCTGCAAAACCTGCTCTTCGCGCGGCATCTCTTGTAGCACGTTGTGCCCGATCAGACCAGATAGCTGGCACGGTGAACCAAAATTCAATTGGCGTGGCTTGCAGCGTCTCCTCCGTAATGCTCTTGCCAATTTTCTTGAGGATATGTTCGTAAACTTTGGTAAGATACTCGCCAACGAGATCTTCGGGAGATTTATTCTCTGGTAGCTGCATTATACCAATATTGGACGCCTTCTCTAGCGCAGAGTCGTCGTACTTCGTCAAGGGTGTTCCCCGGTCGAGCAGTAGCTTTGTCCATGAGTATGATACCATGCCGGGCTCTACTTGGAAACCCCAGCGGTCTTTATTCAGCCTCGGATTTTCCGCTGCATATGCAATTCTCGAGGGCGTTTTGTAGACGGTATCAATGTCCCGCGAAGGACCAGGCCAGTTTGTGATCACCACAATTTCGCTAATATCAGTTGCTTTAGAACTGACATAGCTTGCCCCTTAAAGAATCATGTTAATCTACTTTGCTTATTCAGGACAGAGGGGTGATCTGTACCTGTGAATGTCGTGCCATAGTCAACTCCCACAATGATCCTGTCTTTATTCTCCAGGGAAATCCCGTTAAAGCCTGCGAGGAATGCGTTCTTATCACCAGAGAGCATCTTTGGAGCCGTGAAGGTTGGGATATCACCAGACAAATGCGGTCCGCCAAATACGAAAATCTTGTCCGAGGGCATTGTGGTGGGTGCTGTCGAAGCGCTGAAGGGAAGAAGGGAGCTTATGTTCGTGCCGGACACCCATAGCCGCCCTTGAAAACAGTCCTGACCGATAACAGCCTCTCATACCCTTGTCCATCTGAAACGTTAGTTCGTGGACTCGGCGAGTCGCTGATAAGCGCCGCCTCTATAGGACGCGCATTAGGCCTGGATAGTCACTGGCTTAGAGCCAACTATTTTTAATTCCTCGTCCAGGTAATTAAACTTTTTGTCAGTCAATCCCCTTATCACCTGGCACTCAGTAAAAGCTGAGAATTTTCCACTCTTTTCGTGGTTTTAGACGGGAGAATACTCAGCTCGCTGACATCGGTGCCAAAAGCATATCGATTATCAACATTCATTTTGCAGACAACCATGGCATTTGGCGAAAAGGTACGACTCCAAAGATTGAACTTTCGCCTCTGGGATAATTGCAAGCTCATAATAAAAAAAAGTTCCTATCACGGAAGAAAGGAGGGAAGGCCGAGCGTGAGTCACCTTCGACGCAAGGACAACATGGCCAGAGTGCCAGCGGCGGCAACCACAAAAGCACCTCGCCAGAGAACCAGAAAAAAGACAATTCAGCATATCAAACACCAGAGCACTCAAAGTGCGAGGAATACAAGCGTAAGATAGCTCAACTCGAGGCCCAAATCCAAGACATGAGCGCGAACCACGACCAAAACACCAAGGTAATCAAGGACCTAACAAGTCAGCTATATCAGCAACAAGCCATCTCAAAGCAGCATGCCGAAGACTTAACCCTCCGAGATGAGACCATTGAGGCTCTCCAAGAAGAGCTTTCTGCATGTCATGAAAAACAGAAGACGATAGATAGCCAGCCAATCGGTCGTCAAGAAAATGGTCTGCAGTCCTTAGCAGCCACAAAATGGCACGCCCCCAAGGAGGATCGCTACGCCAGTGATGAGCTCCTGAAACTAGGAGATAAAATTCGGCAGTGGGCGAGAAACAATAGTGCGTCATTGACTGATCTAGACGCTATGGCGATAAGTGAGACAGATTCCGCTGTAAAATATCTAAGCGGTTACTGTGCTGTTCCGGACTGGAAGACGCTGATCAACAAGTTCCCTGTGTCTAAAGACAAGGCCCCGGCGCTTCTTGTGCAAGCCATTCTAAGCAAGGACGTATTTTGGAGGTTGTTCACTGAACCCTTCTTTGCTTTCATCGCAACTGAAGGCAATGAGGCGATGCCACGGCCAGAGCAAATGCGTGTACTTCAAGACGGTATAGCGAGAGGTACCTAGTAGAACCACGCTCACCTTAGAGGCGAAACATTGCTTACACTTCTTGCAGTCAGCGAGGCTGAATCCCATATCTGGCGCTCTCAGACCATCCGCAGTCTTTCCACTGCAAGAGACCCCGAAGCCCAGTCGTTTCTCGCAGCCCGAATCGAACCAGTTTGCAGGCAGTTTGTATCAGAACTCCTTTCTAGCCCAACCCGCTTCCTACTTCGTAGTGGCGAGAACCCCGCACAAAGCTATAAAAAATGGGAACAAGAACTGCTGTCACTATATAAAGGGGCAGCGCAGCTTGCACTTATACTATGGGGTCAGCGAGCTTCCATAGCTGTTCAGACATTGCATGAGCTACCTCGGTTCAGGATTGGAAGCGAAGATCTAAGTGCCCATCGACTGCATCATCTGGATGAGGACGACACGAGACTGGATGGAAAGGAGGCGCTTTTGTTGGTTCAACCAGCTATATTAGCTTTCGGCTCTGAAAGTGCCGAGCACTATGACCAGCATAAAGTATGGGCACCTGCTGTTGTGCTGCTTGGCACTCAATAGCTTGGGGTTAGCCATAGGTATCACCGTTGTATAGAAAAGAGCCCGGAAACTCAGTGCCCATTGGGTTTATCATTGTTATCAGAAGGTAACATTCAACATCTCAGATACTGTGGGCACTATTTACGCTTTGTTGAATCCAGAATGCTGAGCATTTCTTGTCGAGCATATTAAATATATTTGTTTACACTTACATACACATGTATTTGGATATTTGAATAAACTCTTTCTGCCCTGTGGAAGAGGGGCAACTCACACCTCAATACATCCAATCCTGCGGCCAGTCAGTATTTGATAATAAACCTGCGGATGTCTCTGGTGTATCGGGCACCAGAGGTCCGCTTCGAATAGGCAAGCACCAGCCGTCTTTTGGTGGTCTACGAGTATGCTAGTTACGTCAAGTCGAAGAATTATTTATCGAACTAGGGGAAAATAAAGATAGCCGGACCTTCATGTATATAATTACGCTATCAAGATCCTAGGAAACCTCTGTTGTGACAAAATTCCGGTCATACTTGTGACATTTGAAGCAGAGCCGACAGCTTTTGAAATCGCCCTGGGAATGACCGTTTACCAGGCTAATTTGAGAGGGAATGTGAGAGGAGAATATGTGCCCTTAGCTTCGCCTCTTCAGTATGGAGACTGCTTGTTGAAGGAACCATGGCGTTCCGTGTGGGTATAAATCCTGGCGAGTAAACTTCAGCCTTTAATCCAAACTGACTCTGGAAAACCAGCCTCACCTTCTGCGCCGTGCTGGGCTAGAGATGGTCATCAATGACGCCTCCAGGCAGTATTTTTGACTTTCAGTTTACAACTAAAAGCATGATACTATGCTCATTGTTCAAACACAGCCACCGGTGGAAGAGTGACAATCATCAAAGCCTACAATCGCGAGAGGTCAACCATCAATATTCTTCTTTATAAGGGATTAGATATATGGTATGGTCTAAATTTTGAAATAGATGTGGTCAATTTAGCTCCAGATACGTACTGTACAGAATCTACCCCAACAAGTTCCCTACATTATTGAGCGCACTGTATTCATCTAGTCTTGATACTCCTCTCTGGATCCATTCCGGGCACCACCTGCAATTTCAACCTGCGACGTATTTCCCTTACCCGCAAATTTCAAGTCTGATATCCCATAAAGCACAATTGCCCCCATCCCGAGAAATGCACTTAACACTGTGAAAACCATGGACACAATGCCACGTGTTGTGAAGCCATTCGGAATCCAGCCAGGCTGTTTATTCTCCTCCTGCAGATCCAGATAATCCTCCACATTACCCGCTGCATTGCCTTCGTACGCCACCCCTGCCGCTTCGCAGGCTGCGATGTGGTCTTGCGGGATAGTTAATCTATTCTGCATCAGAAGCGGAGCTTCAACGAATGTCATGGCGAGTCCCTGCATCAGGTGCCAGTCAATATGGCAATGGAAGAGCCACACCCCTGGATTGTCTGCGCGGAAGCGGAGGACGACGTAGCCCATAGGTGGAACGACGATGGTATCGCGGCGTGGCGGATAGGCAGGGAACGCGGAGTGATTGGCTGGATCAAAAGCGACTGGGTCTGTTGCGTCGGCAAAGTCGAAAAAGTCGGCGCCTAGGGGTGGGTAGCGGGCGATAACTTGGAAGACATGGCCGTGCAGGTGAAAGGGGTGAGAGCCTGAATCTCTGTTATTAAGAATGATTTCTACGACATCGTTGTGGCCCAAAACTCGGGTATTGGTGTAGTGACCGTAAACGGTGGAGTCAGTGGCGAGGGCGCCGGCAGAGAGGACAGTGTAGAGGGTTGGCACTTTAGGGGCGGTATAGCTGATATTGTTGAGGAAAGCGTAGCCCTCCCCGGTGTCGAGGTTGTCCATGATGACAGAGACGTTGACGGTTAGGTCAGGGGTCTCTAGGAGAGGCATATGGTCGTAGGGGATGAGGGTGCCGTCATCAAAAGGGACAAGCTCGTCTGATTCGGAGACGGTGATGTTGGCCTGCGGATGTGCCGCTGATATGTCGTACTCTAGCCAGTTGGTATTGTTGAGCTGGAGATCTGGTGTAATGGTATCCAACAGGGTCGAGTCCACAACCGTGACAATGGGGTAGTTTTTGTCTGCCGTGTCTTTAGTCGTGAACAGCACGGAATAACGCTGGGCAGCAGCAATATAGAGCATGTCTGCCGGCGTGGGCTCGGTGTATACACCGTCAATTTCAACGATTGTCAACGTATGATCTTCTATATAAAAGTACTGTGCAGTAAAAGCGCCAATGTTGGCTAGTCGCAGAAGGTATGTCGTGTTGGGCCTGACATGCAGACTAGTATTCACCGTATCGTTAAACAGCCAGGCATTAGGGATGGGCTCGGCCCCGCTGGGGTTGTAGAGGGACATGAACTCCGGCTTAATATCTTCAGCTAGTTCATGATACCAGTCGCTCAAGGTCACAGTGAATTCCTCCTCATACTGATTGGCAAAATAGGAATTGTTGTCGTGAACTATCAGAACCTGGCGATAACCATCTGGGTAGCAGTAGTCCGTATGGCAATGGTACCAATAGGTTCCATTCTGGTTAACGGTGAAGTTATATGTAATGCTTGACCCAGGGGGAACGGGACATTGCGTGACCATTGACGGCCCATCCATCTCGTTGGTCCGATTTTGATACATCCCATGGAAGTGGATGCTCGTGCTCTTATCCCCCAAGCCATTGTACATGTTAACCACTAGCTGATCGCCTTTATCGACCTCGATAATAGGCAGCGGCCATTGACCGTTGATGCCCACGACTTTTCGATCGGCCAAACCATCCGGATTGGCAGTCACCCATGTAACATTGAAGTCGTACACCACTTCCTTGGCAAAGAGTGGCTTGCTGCGCACCACCATCAGCAGCAGCAGGTAGCATAAGTAGGGTAATATCATTGGTAGAAGAAAGAAGGGAAAGTGACAGGAATGGAAGAAGGACACGGAAAAGAGAGTATTGATATGTTGGGCTAGCTAGGTTTATACGAAAGCGCATCGCAGGCGCTGCGCGAACTTGATCTTATTGGGTTACAAGCAGAAAGACAATTAAAGTTGGTCCAGAACGAAAGAGGACAAAGCTCCGTCTCCGGCGCATATCAGATGGTGCTTAGCCTTGATAACTGGTCATCGGTGAGAGAATCCTCCAATCCAGTGGGCCCTCGCAGCCCATAAGATGATCAGATAAGGATCTTAGGAAACATGCGTGGGCCAGGGACAAGCCGGTTAGCCGATGCTATATAATCGAGGCCGAGATCAGACCACCCTCAAAAAGTGCAACCAGCCTCTGTGGAATCACTAACCTTACTACTCGCCATCATGGTAAATGTCTTTGCTGTCCAGGTCTTCTTCATCGTCTTTCGTGAGTGCCTCGAGGGGGTTATCATCGTTTCGGTGCTACTCTCCTTTCTTAAACAAAGCCTGGGTCAATCAAACGAAAATCAGGAAATATACAAGCGGCTTGTTCGCCAGGTCTGGGCCGGTTCGGTCATTGGCATTGTCTTTTGTCTCATCATCGGCGGCGCCTTCATTGGCGTCTTCTACGGTTTGGGCCATGATATCTGGTCCAATGCCGAACAGCTATGGGAAGGCATCTTCTACTTGATTGCAGCAATCATCATCACAATTATGGGCCTGGCTCTGCTGCGAATCAACAAAACCAAAGAGCAGTGGCGCGTGAAAATCGCGAAAGCGTTGGTCGAGAAAAGCAAGAACCAGAAGAAGTCCAAATGGCTTGGTGACTGGGCCCGTCGTTACGCGATGTTTTTGCTTCCATTCGTTACCACCATGCGAGAGGGCGTCGAAGCTGTTGTTTTTGTCGGCGGCGTCTCCCTTGGTTACCCGGCCACTGCATTCCCCCTGCCGGTCTTTACCGGAATGCTTACCGGCCTGGCGTGCGGCTATCTCATCTACCGCGGCGGTAATGTCATGTCGATTCAGATCTTCCTCATCGCATCAACATGCGTCCTGTATTTGATAGCCGCGGGAATGTTCTCCAAGGCTATCTGGGATCTCCAGTACTATCAGTTCCAGACGGCGGTTGGCTCCGATGTCGCAGAGGCCGGCAGCGGACCAGGCTCATATAACATCCGCCAGACTGTCTGGCACGTCAACTGCTGTAACGCAGAGACCGACAACGGCTGGGACGTCTTTAACGCGATCCTTGGGTGGGAGAACACGGGCACGTATGGGTCGATCATCTCGTACAATGCCTACTGGCTCTTCATTATGTTCTGTGTTGCCTACATGCTTTGGGAAGAGCGCTCGGGCAAGCGTTCCTTGCGCGAGCGCATCTTGCTTGTACTTGCCAAAACCCCTGGACTCAAATGGTACGCGAAACCAAAGCTGGAAGTCCTGCAGCAGAGTTCCGAGGAGATTGTGCGCGAAGTCCACAGTGCGCTGTTCCATGAGCCACTGGTGGAGCAGCAGACGGTGGGGTTGAAGTAAAAGTCCAGCCTACCAGGGATACGGATGACAGCACATGCGTTGTGGTAAATCCACAGAGGTGACTGGAAGTTGACTGTGCCACTTTAGATAGATTCCTAGCAGTCTACTTCAATTTCGCTTGTTTACAGTGCTATTCCATGTGATATTCTCTTTTATGTGAGAATAGCTAAGCCCAACCCGCGAAACCCGCCAAGAATTGGGTTGGGTTGGACCGTCTAATTAATCCATCCGCTTTTGGATATTTTTGGCTAACCCAAAGCCCGGCGGGGCAACCCACGGGGTTGCCAAGGCATCTAAATAGGTCTGGTACTGTATTTAGATTACATATCAATATTAGGTAAGATATAATACTGTATTTTCATACAGTATTTTATTGAAACAGGTACTCTATGCAGACCACTGCCTTTATAGGCAGGGATCTGCAATTTTGGGTTATTTGGGTTATTTGGGTTGGGTTGAACGTATTTGCTTAACCTGTGGATCGTTTCTTGTCGCTAACCCACACCAAAACCCACCCTGATCTTCTTTTACAGTATCGAGAAGCGAGATGAAGGGCGGACTGGACGGTTAGCTATTCTGATGTCCAGCACCAGCCTCCCCTGCACTACTGCCCTGGAACTGTGCTTTATTCAACGTTAGCCCTGCTTTTTCTGATTCTCAGCAATGATAGCTTCAACCCTGGCAACAACATGCACTGGGAATTACTGCACTAAACTACTAGCTATATTTCACAGGCCTCTCGTTTATCTATTGTTTTATATTAACTGTTGACATTTATCGCAGTAGCTGCGGCAGATGCCTACTGTAAGGGCGCTCGGGCAACTATAAGCGGATAGCTGTCGGAGTGCCGGGGGCAGCGACTGGCAGGATACCTAGCCGGTTCGGCGGTTCAGGGGTTCTACAGGAGAGATACGAGGAGGAAGGTAGGTCAGGACAGAACAGAACGAATCGCTTGGAAAACTAAGTTGCTAGCAATCTGGGTGATTCTATATGTGTAGCAGGCCGGCGTTGTACCACTGTCGGTCCGGCATCGGCAAGGTAGCTTCCTATTGGGAAAATATACCGCTAAGCCAAAAAGCGTCATGACTTCCAGATTAGTCTTAGACAGTCATATTTTCAAGTCGACACTTCCTTTGTCAGGGTAGAGTAGGTGTAACGACGGACACCTGACCCGTCAGGCATCAACCTTCAGCCATGTGGCCTATAATTGAATGTTGATCTTTCCAACCCATGAATGACAAGGATCGTCGTTGTAACCAATAAGGGGCTATTTCAATTCTGGGCTGAGGTGCTGTGCTAGCGCTTCAGCGCGTCGTAAACACCAGTCGAAATGATACACCCTCTACGGAGATTATGGCACCATTCGGCCAAGTTGGCTCTGAACCTTAAGGGTTGACAAACCTTCCGTGACATAGTGTAAACAATGGATAAATGGTGGTGGTGAAATTCCATTTAACAGAGAGCTCGGAGGGCTGGATTTTGATTAGTAAGTTGGGCTTCTCCACCTTACGGAGACTTCTGGTTGGATTCTGGGTCTGTTTATGTCCCGCAATGAGCTCGCCTCCCCTATACCTCACATCATGATTCCACCTGCTTTTTAGACATTTTGAGCTGCGGAGAAGAGAGTTAAATGGCATCTATCCTGCGGGCTTTAACGAGCAGTATTCGGAGAACACGACTGTCTTCCAGAGAATGCTCTACCATTGCGCATATCATTCCTATGGAGGGCCTGATTGAGGAAGAAACCTTACCGCATTACAAAGCAGCGCATTACTATCCAGTAAAAATTGGCGATGTGTATTATACCAGATACAAAGTTGCAGGAAAGCTTGGGTATGGGGCATATTCAACCAGCTGGCTCTGCCAGGATCTCCAGTGCGCTACTCCCAGTCTAATTGATCCTAGAAGAGCTCTGACAAGTTATTAATTAAGGGCCAAGATCTACAAAGTATTGAAGGTGTCAACCTCTTTGTCAGATTACCCTACTACAACAAATTGTGAACTGAGAGTTTATAAACACCTTGCAAAGATTGACTCTTCACATCCAGGTCAGTCATTAATCCGCGAGCTCTATGATTCATTTGACCTTCAGGGTCCTAGAGGCATGCATCAGTGTCTTGTACTGCAGCCAATGAATATGACACTCCTTGAAATGATGAGAATGAATCCGCGGCCATTTGATCTTCCTCTACTGAAAATGACTGTCAAGCGACTTCTATTGGCGCTTGATTTCTTGCACGCGGAGGCCGAGGTTATTCATGCTGGTAGAGACCTACATTTCTGTAAATATTTGGCTTGTTACTAATTTCTATTAGATCTGAAGACTGATAACCTGATGCTCAGCCTGGAGGATAGCTCCATGCTGGCGGATTTTGCAACAGCTGAATCTGAAAACCCGAGCCCCCAGAAGGTGATTGACCAGTCACGTATTATTTATTGCAGTCGGAAGTTTCGGAGACCTACAGGAGGCAGGAACTATGGTCTTCCAGTCGTATGTGACTTTGGTGAGGCAAGGATTGGCAAAACACAGGAGTCAGGGCCTTTTGTCCAACCACATATATACCGAGCGCCTGAGGTTATTTTTGAAATGCCTTGGGGAAGTGCTATTGATATCTGGAATCTTGCTGGCCTTGTAAGTTAGGTGCTACAGGTATTTCATGTTACTGCATTTCTTAGCTGATTATTTATTAGATATGGGATCTGTTTGAAGGGAAGCATCTGTTTGGAGACATTTTTGACCCCAGAGGTGGCCATGATCCATTCAGACATCTGGCGCTTATGGTAGCCTTAGTTGGACCACCACCAACTAAATTTTTGCGTCGTAGTGAGACAACAGAGCAGTGCTTTGACTTGCATGGTTAGAACCCATTTCTATTACATGCGTCTTTATATTAAACCTGAGACTGACATGGTTGCAGGTGACTGGATTGCCCATCGTGAAGCCCCTGTGCCCTCTGTTTCACTTGAAACCCTAGAAACACGGCTTACTGGTAAGGAGAAAGAGCTATTTTTGGCATTCATTAGGTCGATGCTGAAATGGATGCCGGAGGAACGCAAGACAGCCAAACAGCTGCTTGAACACCCATTCTTGCTCTAGCTGCCAGATATTTTCGTAACTACATCTAGTGTCAAATCAAGTCTGATTGACCAGCATTTTAGCCGCCGTATTATTTCAGGTGAGGACATCCCACATAAATAGTATACTGCGAATAGGCGCCAGGTAGGTATTTCCGGCTTTAAGCCACTGTTGGGAAGACATCTTTCTTATTTGCCAGCGCAAAGTAGGGATGGCGCTTACACTCAAAGTAAGCTTTAAAACACGATCATGTCGCGAACCATAGCATACAGGACTTTCTCTGCTCCCAGATTTCCCAGTCATTATTATTCGTGGCCTATTCCAAGTGTTTTCCCGCTCTTGACCCATCTTTGGTCCTTGCCAGCATGTCTACAGTCGTCCGCCGTTTTATCTCTTACGTTGGAAATTGCTCGCTAAGTGACTTTAAAAACCCAACCCATGCAACCCTCGTTGACACTTAGTGTAGCGACCAGGAGAAACAAGAAGGTCTCCTGCATCTGCCTGAATCTCACACTAATTATTCTAGGATCTTCGCATCAAATATGCCAGCGTTGAAGGAACGGATTTTCATCAATCTCACAAAGACCGGACCGATCCGAAGCAGGTGCTCTCCATCAAATTCTTGGACGAGGAAAGAAAGAGAGCCGGAACGGACATCTGCACGAAGACGGAACCTCTTAATTCCGCTACAAGCAGAAGGCTCCGGCTGAGTCACAGGACGGTGGATTTGAAAAGTCATGATCTGGCCATTGTACAAAGCGGCTTGGTGTTATGGGAAGGGCCCTGGAAGTCCCTCCATGTCAGTGTTATTGTACTTCGCTGGTTTCACTGTAAGCCTTTGCTGCGGGTTTGTCGTTTAGTTTCTATAGCAGAGAAGCTTGTAGCAGCAGACCACATCGGAAAGCATCATATTATGGTTGTGCCTTGTGCCACGTTCACCTAAGCTCTCAACCCTTCGTCGGTAGTTCATCGTATTGAGCGCCGTACATGCCCGTATCGTTCTCACAGCATTGGTCATCTCGATGAGATTGGATAGAACGAAAGTGCTCTGCTTGTATGAGGCCTCTGATTGGCCAAGTCCTGAGAAGTACCTTGTATGAGGAACCCATTACAAAAATAGTACTAATATATAATAGTTAAGTAGTATAGACCTAGCTAGAGATTCGTTTAGATCATTAATAAATAAAATAGGATAGACAAGTTAAAGATAAGACTACCTGCTTTACTATAAAATACTACCTGTATATACTAGATATTACCTTTCTCTCCCTTAACAAACCCTTCTTGTATATACAGCAGGATACGGCTTAGAACAAGTATGTCACCCCCTTGTATTACTTTCATAATGTTTCGTTTTATCTAGAGCTTGTCTTGCCGAGTTATCTGCGATAACTAGAATTCGTGAACTAAGCTGAACCACTACTTCAATTTGATCCACTCCTATTTCTCAACTCATTCTGCAGATTGTCGCGGACTCCTACTATCCCCGGAGCCTAAACCCGGCAAGGGGGCCCGTCTGCCTCGGGGCAACCAGTATATTCCGGCGATAATCCCCTATTACGGTATAGCATGATGACTTTCGGCCCTCGTTTCCTCCTGCAGTTGGAAGTGTACTCCACTGTTCGGCCGTCGGAAGTTCGGAGGCCGCCTGTGTCAAATCCACTAATTGATCCGATCTGATTAACCATATCAATCTTTACATCATATCAATCTAATCTGACCATCTAATTTAGCTATTAATCCGGGCTGGTCGAGGAACGCCGGGAAGTCGGCACGCGGCCATTGACTCCTCCATAACACTGTTGCTCTGGATTGAGTCGTTTAGAGGCAGCAATGACAAGAGTAGAGCTCTAGAACCATACGGTCAACAACCCTCACATAGTGTGTTTCGGCTCTAACCCTGACAGTAATTTAGTACAGATCGTAATTCAATCTGATGCAAGGACTCAAAAGTCCACGGTAGCTGGTATTCCATTAATCAAACCTCTTTGGTTAGTGCGTTCAGTTCAACGACTCGACAAAATTTGCATATTCACACCGTATTTTCTGGTGGACTGGCGTCAAATATCATGGTCCGTCGGTTCCATGAATCTCTATCAGCCGTCCGGCCGTTCTGTACACATCGCTTTCGGGTAAGACTCTCCGTTTGCCTATCATCATCGTATAAGTTATCATCCAGTCGGAGGACGGATTATGGTGTCCACTTAACCGACATCAATATCCACACGCATGCAAGGTCTTGGAGGATCTTCCTTTTTGGCTCTGAAAGCAGCATAGGATTCTGTGTGATGAGATATTGGGCCCGCCAGACACTAACACCCATGTTCTGATGCTCACAAGAGATGCGCACAGTTATGATTGTGACCTGCCTTCTTAAGAGGAACCGTTCCGTCACTAATCCTGTTTAAATGCCTTGCAATATCCGGTTTGACCGCACTACCAGGCTCATCATTCCATGATGAGACTCGCTTCGGTAATACTAGCACTTGGAATTGGCTCTCACGTTGTGGCAAAAGGAGTTTACCCCACTAATGTTGCGGATTATTGCATGTACGCCATCTACAAGTCGTTAGTCGGACTAGATTGGTAAGAATCTGCCAATATCACTAGCTTGGGAGGTCTAGCCTCAGTCTCTGTATGCCCCAACAATATCGAGGCCACATCTATTTATGCCTCTGTTACAGAACATTGCATGATGAATCATACCGTCAAGGGCTTGCATTCTGGAATGATCTTTGTGGTTATCTAGGGACTTCTTTGATGAGCTTGAATAAAATCGAAGCAGACGTTACTGCAGCGTACACCGAACAGCTGCCCACTATAAACGCCGATACTGCGGAAAACACCACAATAGCCTCACCGGTGTTACTTAGGAAATCATACTATTCGCGGGCTGTGCGCAGCGTGGTAAGTGTCGAGCCCTACCGCATGATCATGGCTTCGTGGTCTTAACAGGACTCTAACAGGCCAGACTGCAAACGAAACTCGGAATACCAACTCAATCAGCATCACTTGGGGCATCCATGGATTCTGGGGTATTGTTGTTACTATGGGAATCATTCACAACTACTTTGTCTCCCTCTCTCATCGTTTGACTGCTGTCGAAGAGCAGAATACTGAAAAGCCTCAACCACAGTGCTGGCAACGATTGCAAAAAGCAACTTCTTTGGGTTTCTGACACTATCTACACGTAAGTGATACTCTCTCCTGCCTTGGGAGCAAATCACCAACGTCTCTGCGGTTTCAAGGTGCCTTACCGAGCACAGGGACTAACAGTCTCCTTCTTCTGGGCCTTGGCCGTTATTCTGACCTGTATACTCAGCAATGTGTATCGAGACGATCCCTTGTACGTTTTTGTCCCCTATCTTTTTAGGACCCTAATGTTATAGGCGTGAGCTAATTATGTGAAGCAACGGATCCGTTGCTTACCAAATCTGGACGTACTTGGGCCCCAGGCTTGAATTTCTCGCCTTTGCATGTCTGCCATGGCTGTGGATGTTTGCTGAGCGAAACGAAACAATATCTTCATTTGGGGTACTGGATGGGGTTGTCCAATCTTTAACCTGTTTCACCGGCATCTGGCCAGAGGCATCGTCATCTATGCTATTCTGCACTCTAACTCATACACCATTAAGTACCTTGCCTACTGTATGATATTCTGTACCCCGATAATCCACCATCCGCTTACAGCGCTTCTAGCCCCAAGCAAGTACTATACAGACTTGGGAACATACTGGTCCCGCTTTGGTATTGTGGTACATATACCCTAACTATACTGACCATTGCTTATGAGAGCCTCGCTCCAGGCCACAGTGCCTATGTCACTCCTCATCCCGTTTCCTCCGCCTCTGCGTAAACGATACTACGAAGCATTCTTCATGATCCACATCCTGTCCGGCATCGTCATTGTCTTTGCCCTATCAACGTACGTGGCATTTCCCCCTCAGTGCTTCAACCCTTCAACCGGTTAACGGGGATCAGACACATCTCCGAGGTTGGATCGGAATACACTCCGCATCTCTGGCCTCTTGTTTCAATCTGACTCTTTGACCGTCTCCTTCGCCTCGTCCGCCTCGCAATCTGCAACATCCGCGTGCGCAGTGGCAAACCCCTCCCGCCCGCTAAGAGCACAGTCACCTGTAATCCTAGAAGCAACGTCCTCCGAGTCGGAATCTAGTATTCTCCACTCCAGGTTAGTTCCAAGGCTGGGAATGTATATTACCTCTACTAATCGTTTGCGCTCCGTGGGTAGGAGAATCATCCGTCACGCTGGCTTCTTATAAAAACGGCCGGGCACAATGGCCACACCCTGCAGATTGATCGGCATTGCATAGCACGCGAGGTAGAGGTAATCAGTAATTTGTGTCACCGTGAATTGTCCGAGTTTGTCGATTGTTCGCAGGTACAGATGCATTTCTATCGTTCAATGGATGGGGGATAGACGATTGCGACTGCAAGGCCCTGGCTGAGCGGGCGCTTGAGAATGGACGGGCTCCAGTAAGGGACATTATGGCGAGGGCGGCTGCAGAGGCAGATGGGAGTGTTAGTAGAGTGGCAGTGCTTTGTGGGCCTGTTGGGATGGTGGTTGAGGCTCGCACGGCGGTTTGTGAGGCGAGAGGGAGGGGATGTCGGGGAGTGGAGTAGTTTGAGGTGGCTTTTGGGTGGTAGATCTGCTATGATTATGGATTGCTTAAGACAGATGTGCAGAGCCCTCAAGCTATGGGGATCAAGTCTTATCACGTTCAAAACCGGTGGGTAAGAGTAGTGAAGATGGGCACATATCGGGTCCGTGGTGTTAGGTTGCCATATTTTTGAGACAAACACAGCCATACTCCATTATCCCGAAGATTCCACAGTTGTATCTTGTACTCTTACGAGGTTAGGTTAGTACGAATAGCCGTGCTCCATTTTTTTCTTTTCCCCAAACTGATATAAATCCCCTCGATGGACTGAGTCTCGCCGCCCTGCAGTGCATCCTCTTAGAATCCAGCCACAATGCTATCGATTCCGCAAGACAAGAGACGCTTCACACTTCTCTCCAGCGAGCGTCAACAAGCCTCCAAGCGAGTGATAATCTCCTATGTCCTAGACTGGGCCAGCATCATGTCCGTATCGCCTACCTACCCCTTAGAAGACCACCCACTCACCATCGCAGTCTCCTTGCCATAGCCGGCGCCATACTGTACAGAATCACAGGCTCCGAGCACGTCTTCTCCCTCGACGACACCTCGATCTCCTACCCTCTCAAATCAGACACCGTCTCCATTATAACCGTCGGCATAACTTGCTGCGCCGTCCCTGCTCTGCTAATCGCAGCCATAACCCTCCTCCTTCCTCCTCTCCCCTGGCGCCTGCGCCTCTGGGAACTCCACGCCGGCCTCCTCGGTCTCGCCCTAAGCCTTGCGGGAGCGTTCTTTGTGACCTCTGGGCTCAAGGATGTTGTCGGGAAACCGCGCCCGGACCTGCTCGCGCGCTGCCAGCCAGACCTGACCAAGATCGCGAAATACGCCGTCAGCGGACTGGGGCTGCATCGCGATAGCGCGGCGGTGTTTGTATCTACAGGTATCTGTACAAATAAAGATAAAAAAGTGTTGCGCGATGGTTTTGCAGCGTTCCCGTCCGGCCACTCTTCCTTTGCCTGGGCGGGGCTGCTCTACCTTTCTCTCTGGCTAGGTGGGAAGTTCGCCGTCTCAGTGCCCGTTCGATCAATGATGGGAGCTAGAGGAGACAAAGAGGCGAGGGAGTCATCGTACGAGCGCGCGGCAGCAACAGCTGCTCCTCCATTGTATCTCCTTGTGCTTGTTGCTGGCCCCGTCGGTGGGGCGTTGTACATCTGCGCGACTCGCTACATGGACTACATGCATGCTGGCTGGGATATACTAGGAGGTAGCGCCGTGGGTATTAGTTTTGGACTGTTGGGGTTCTTTTGGTACCATGCTCCTGCTGGGAGGGGGTACGGCGGGTGGGCATGGGGTGCCAGGGGGAAGAGCAGTGCATTTGGAGCGGGATTTACGCCGGATGGGTTCGAGGGGCGGACGAAGAGGACGATTCGCGATGTGGGTGTAAGTGAGGATGTTGAGCTTACGGCTATGGATCGGCATGGGCAGAGTTCGGTGGACGGGCAGAGGGTGTCGCAAGTTCACAACCTGTAATGTACACGGTTGTCAAACAGCTCTTTCGCGTTGGCTAGCTGGGAAGAGAATAGCGAGATACGTACTATGTTTCAACCTCTGGCTAGAATTTGACAGAACCCCATGCTCAAAGTATTCTCTTCTAGCACTCCCGTATCTGTACCCCAGTATGGATTTTACTCCGACCTTTCCTTAACCGAATACAAGATGAGAATCAATCACAATCCAGAGCCAATCCACGTGGTGAATATCAGTTTCATCTGGAAAGTTGTCATTACGTGACCCAGTGGCTTTGATGCAAGCTGATTCTTCGGTCGTCCGAACTTCCGACCCAAATAGGAAAGAGGTGGAGGTTTCGTGAGCAGTCGTGCAGATAGGCAACAACCGCGGGGATGACGAGTCATTACCATCCAGGGGTCAAGAAGCCATCTGATCCTCCAAGGATGGCTTGTTATTGTTCAGGGATGCCGTCCTTTGGATGCTTCTACCAGGTTACACGAATCAGGGTTAGAGATAGAAAGCACCTACGTGTTACTCGACTGACACGCTGTAGTAACAGATATACCATATTATACTATACTATAATGGGCTGGCACTGCTCATACACCTAGCAAGGACAGACCCCTCTTACGGGCTACTAGTGGCATTAAAGTCAGTGTCGAACGATCCATATAGCCTGTGACTATGGCAGTATCTACTTACTGGCCGGCCTCCTTTCTGAAAATGACATGCAACGGGTACTCCGTAAAGCCCTCACTATGGGTGTTGCAATGAAGCGAGAGATACTGTTGTCGAGGTTTATCTATCTTAATGCTCATCAGGTAGGTGAGATAGGCTATCGGCTCTCTGGTCTTTGTTGAGAGCTGCCGTCAGCTACCGGTCGCCGGTAGTCACTACTTTCGACGGATTAACGGAGTACAGGACTTGGTCCCAGGGGGCGTTAGTTGCTCTTTTTTCACAGATTATTGGGGAAGCGCAACTCAGAGAGGTCCTTCACGCACCTGGGATGGTCTTTGTGTGATTTGGCCATCACGACTATTTCCTCGCCCATGCCAACTGGTCGGGGCTTGTAGATCACGGATATGTCTTCCCCATGGCCCCGAAGTGACGGCTAGTCAATGAAGTATTCTTTTGCGCGGTGCTGCGCACCTAGATCCACGAGATGAGCCTATAAACGAGGGAAGAGAAGACCATAGCAGATGAATAGCGACCAATGCAGTTTCGTAGCGATTGACAGCGTAATGGGAGCTGGATTGAGATGTGTGCTGTGTAAACGAGATCGAGAATCTCCTCATTGAATTGTATGATGTAGGTTGACTTGATGATATATGCCAGCCTCTATAGGCCATGTATGTCTACCGGCCAGTCACTGGCTCCACCACCAAAACATTAGCCGGAGGCTTGGTGATTGCCAAGGATTGAGGGTTCAGTGAACATCTTCAGGCGATTTCAATTGAGAATTTCCGCCAGTAGCAATAAGAGAGACCTTGGTCCACCTACACGTGCAACGATGGACCCATCCGTCGTGGCGGAGCTTCTGGATGGATACAGCCAAAATCTTGATACTGCCATACTAAGCCAAGTGGGCCAGTCCAAGAAGGCTCCAGTATTCTAGAACTTTTTCTTTTACGAAGGCTCGCTCGTTCTTATCTCGTCCACCTTTGCATTGTATGCACCCTCCACTGCTGCCAATTTTGGGCGGAATTTCGGCTGTCCGAAAAGATCCGGTTTTCCAGTGGTCCCTCAGTTTCCCAAGTATGAAGACCCATACGGTGCTGGAACGGCCAGCGGTATGTCATTTATCCTTTCGCTTCTCTTGACTGTAATACAGGGGGTTTCGCTTCGGGGCTAACATCATTGCTGGCCACACCCAGTGCGACCTATGCCACTCCAGGAAGGTTAGTCATTGAGACTCATTCAACCCATCCAACCTCAGTATCATAATACGCTACAGGTGAAATGTGACCGCTTTGATCCTTGCATGAATTGCGTCGATGCTCGTGCAGAATGTCGGCGCACCCGACCAAGACGCAGTATGCGTCCTAGGGTTTCCCGGTGAGTCAGGCTACTCTCTCGTGCGTACAATGCACTTGCATTTCCAGTCAGCTGCCCGCTAATATGCCATGGTTCAGGATTTCGGGGCTGTCGGAGAGGATATCAACCTTGGAGCAGGCTATCTCCAATCCACAGTCTGGTGCACCCTCTGTTCCGCGGCCTGTCCCTGATCGACGAGAGCAAGATCATAGCGCGGAAGATACCCCGGCCTCACACCTCGCACGCCCACGAGCTTGGGATCCGAAGACTGCTGGGGACGACAGGACCGCTCATCGGGCCAGGGAGCCTCCAGCTCCGGCTAAAGACACATCAATGCAGCCGGCCTGCGAGGCACGACACTTCCTTCAACAAGAGCTACGACGCAGCGATCACTTATCATTGCACAGACGAACCGTACTGGAAAATGCACTGTTGCTGGTCAACAAATTATCCACGGCAACTTTGGAGCCAAAACAGCTCCTTGGAAGCGCCAGATCGTCGGAGGATCGAGATCCGCCTGACTTGCACGCATTTTCTATAGAAACATACTACATGATGTCGAAACGTCAGTCACACAACCAGATTTAACCCATGGACTTCTCTAACATCAGGCGCAGATATGGTACATCAGCATTCGCCGGGAAAGCACTTGCACTGGCCTGACCACGTCTCAATTAAGGGGCTAGAGCACATGAGCCTCTCTCTTGTGGAGGGGAATCTGGCCAAACAGACAGAATTATATTATCGGGTGTGTGTATACGTCAAGGCGATTTTCTTTTATGCTCGAATCCGACAGCCACAATTGACTCCACGGCTTCGCTCACATATCAAAACGACTCATGAGAAATACACGGCGGCCGCGTTGAAGGCCCTAGAGCAAATCAGTTTTGTCGAAGATCCCTCTATATCACTCGTGCAGGCTCTTCTATCTGGAGTAAGTCCCTTGCTTCCTTGTATCCATACGAAAAATCAATTAATCTAAACGACAAAAGGCACTGCTCCATCAGATGCTAGGCAACATAACCAAAGCGTGGAATTTGACTTCATTTGCGGCGCAGCTCCTCGTTGCCATGAATTACCACACCATCAGTCCGGACACGCCGATACAAAGCCAGGAGGACGAAGACGCCCGATATTGTCTGTTCTCGTGCCATTACCTCGACAAATCGTTGAGCATGCATCTCCTGCGACCCCCTTCACTTCCACGATTGAGGGTTAGCCCTGCATCGCTTGTGCCTATGGAGGGAGAGGCCGCGCTCGGCGTGATCGCGAAAACAGTGGTAGAACTAGCAGAGATACAAGAAGCCGCGCTTGAAATCATTCATGCTCGGTCGGTACTGGTTGGTAATGTGGACGAGACGGCGGCCAAGCTTGACGCGGTCATCCAGCAGCTGGTTTCGCTGAAGATTGTGATTGACGAGGTGAGCGGAACGCCTGACAGAGAAGCAGTAAGAGATGCCTAACTTCTGCAGCGATGTCTCAACTCCCAGCAGGATATGCCGCTTGAATGGGTTGGAATAGAATTCCGGTATCATGCAGTCATGACCACGCTGCTCCAGTACCACCTGGAATGGCAGGAGAAATCTGAAAAGAGGGAAGAGTGCTTGCAGTCCGCCCGGCAAGCTCTGGAAGCTCTGCGTCGACTGCAAAAAATCGCCAACACGGATACTGTTTCCATTGGCAGCTATCCAATTTTTCTGTCCTGGTACGTACACAGTATCTGAACCATCTAGGTTGTCGTGGGCTAAGAAAATGACAACCAAGGACCGTCCTATTTTACCCGATGGCCCCCTTTTATATTCTGTTTTGCAATGTGGTAGGGACATCCAATCTCGAAGACTACCAGCTGCTGCGCGATATCACCAAGGGGTTGTACCGGTTCATCGACTATAACCCGGCAAGTGCTAGGTTATACCACTTATTTACCACCTTCCTCAACCTATGCAATCCGCTGGTTGTGAACCAGCCCAGTCCCTTAGCAAACCAAAATGGCACCAACATGACAGAGACCCCAACGATTGCAGCCCCCGGAATTCCCTCAGTTGATCCAAACAACCACTCGTACGGCGAATCAAGTGCCACTGATATCCAACCAGATATGGCCTCGTGGTGGAACAGCATACAAATGTGGGAATTGATCAGCACACAGCCTTCGCTCCAATGGGTGGATTCTGAGAACACCAATGTGAATGAGTTCTTTTAGGCCCTGGACCCCGCTTTTAGTTGTTACCTGGTAGTAGTTATATAAGATGTTTTATCCGATGAGCCGCATACAAGTTCCTGACGATGTGCAAGAACAGTTGTATGTAGAAGAACCACAGCGCCTTCTAAAGCAAGACAAATTCCCCCACGATATCTCACATCTGGCTTATTTCATCCGCAGATGAATGGCAATGTTCTTCTATCCAAGCCGTCGTAACCCTTGACCTATTCCTGAAACACAGGCTAAAATTAAAAGCAGACCGTAATTTTCACCTATTGCTGCGCGTCTTGACATAGCAATCGAAGAATATGTAGTTGGTGTACCACAGGTAGGCACTGAAAGCTACAGGGAAAATACCAAAAAGGCCGCGTCTAGCATTAGACGATTGTTTTTGTATTGCACAAGTCCATGGGGTTGCACCAATGCATGGGGAAAGCCCAGACTTCATCAAGCAAGGATTGGCAATAGGTGCAGCACGCAGATTCATTAGCCAAACTAGACTCTGGCTGAAGAAGAAAGGGGACAACTCTGAAGTGCATGTTGATGGGCTACATTCATCCAAGGAAGTCGCTTTAGCTAGCAGCACAGAGACATTCTCATATCAACTTTCAATAACATCAACTCGGTAGAGAGAACTTGAAATCTAAGGAAACGAGAACATGGATCATGATATAATGGGTGTTCCAGCCGATATTTATTCACACCTATTTAGTTCACCATGTTACTATGAATCAACATATTTTATATCAGATTGGCTGGGGTCTTGGAATTAGATCTATCTCTAGTTCAGTCAATTTGCTTGAAAATGATTGATCTTTGGACACGCTATTTTCCCGGTTCAGATTTGTACCAACGCTGGACCGATTAGAAAATAGCGTAACTGATCCATCACGAAGAAAAAATTCATTTTAGTTCCAGAATGGCTGTTTTACGTATCCCCTTGTATGGTGATGTGGAGATCATAACATATTTCACAAGTGAGCGGCGCACGCAAGCAAGCGGCGCACCTCCAAATTCTAAATAAACTGGTGTCATTTCATACTCTGATATCTCAACAACAAGTTGGTTTAGAGATGTATAAGTGTATATTTAGTCTATTTAGGCTGCCTCTATTTAGGTATTAGAGATTTTATCCTGCTAAAATAAGTATTTCTCTCAGTAATATAAATTACAGCTGTATTTCTGGTATTTAAAAGTATTAAACTATTTTGAGAGAAAACCTAAGGTTATAGACCTTAAAAATAAGATAAATATTATTGTAAAAGGATATATTCTACCTCAGTTCTATAGTATTACTTACAAACTACTTGTTGTTGAGATATCAGAGTATAAAAAGGCGCTATTTTATATGGAATACGGAGGTGCGCCACTCGCTTGTGAAATACGTTATATTCCAATTTACCACTTATCATTGTCAGCAAAAATGTGGACGACAGCTGTTACTTGTGGCTGTATATTTCTGCATTTGGTTGAGGTTCCATATAATGGTCCAAACATTTTGTTCATTTTTTCACCTTACGGCTCTGTCATTTGAGTCTAACCGGGTCGCTTCTATGTGACGATCTTGCGAGCCCACATGATTTTTGTTTTACATAGAAGCTATCCAGGAATCGCCCTTGATAACCATTAGGACTGTTCTGCAGCCGTTCTGTAGCGGCCTAACAGTCCTCTTTCAGCTTTTTTTAGCCACCCTGCGGCCGTCTAAACACTCAATGGTATGTTGAGCCCATTTCAACCACGTCTGCGTGTGGTAGCTTTCGAACGAGTATCGATTGCGCCTATTTCCATTATATTATAGCCAATTTGGCTGTCGTGCACAGCGGGTGGCCACTGCTTCCACGTAGTGGACCAACAACGTCACTGTTGACTCCTCAGCGGGCTTTGCGGTGTTCAGGCATATGCGACGTTTCTGGAAACAAAAGCCGTTAAGGGTGTACACGAGCTATCACAACAATCATACAAAAAGACTTACAGTGGTCAACATGTACAGAAGCTCAACTGAAGCCTTCTACTGTCTCAAGCTTGTCTTACAGCTCTTGCGCGACATCATGGACCTTGTGAAGGCTGTGCTCAAGCGACATGACAATGTCTCCTTGACAAACAATTCCTCCCCCCAGTAATACGCGTGGACAATATCAACCTTCAGAATCAGATTAGAATAGTAAAGCATCGGAAATACAATTTCTTGTACAAGGCCAGGTGCGGCTCCCAAGCCACAGAGTTCAAGAAACTTGGGCCAGATCATGCCAATCCAAGGATAATAAGCATACTACTGGCCAGGTTAACGTACTGTTTTAGCTTTATACCTGCAGCAGAGTCAAGACGGCAAAGCTGTACATAAAACAGTGGTTGTGGTTATCCTCCTATAGTATTTAAAGCTGACTGCTATGCTTGCAGAAGAAAAGCAGTGGATAGCAAGCAAGACCTTGTTGCTAAACTGCATGCACTAGTAATAATGGCAGGGACCATAAACTTGCCAAGCTTATAATAATCACTTACAAGAGCACAGATCAACTCAATCACTAGGACCAGCAAGACAGCCATCAAAAGTAAAACAAATATTGCCAGTATTACAGAGATACCCTGTGCCTGCAGGCCACTAGGTTAAGTTATTATGTTGTTTGGACTTTCTATGCAAGTAGATAAGGCTGATGTTGCTGAAGACCTTGCCGCAGCTCTCTGCTATTATAATAAAGAGTAAGAGGGAACAGGTTGTGATAGCTACATAGATTTACAACATGTCCCTAAGGATAGTATTATAGATAGAAGTGTAGGCAGTAGCTTCAATGTGGAAGGCTGAGATATCTAGTGTATCTACACTGCTTTTGGGTCTTCAGCCACCTGGACAAGATAGTTGATATGCAGATTTTGCATCATGTAGTAATTGTGCGCCCGGCAGGCTCTGCAGTGAAACTACTTGGTCAGGGAGGATGTATTGGGCAGGCTGACAAGGGGCTTGCGCAGTCGCTCAAGCCCAATGTCACTCGCGAAAGGAAGAGTGTCCGTACCCATGTTGACTACCAAGAGTGCAATGTTGACGAAGAATTTGCTATGCCGGGCTTGGCGCCGAGTTTGTAGAAAGAGGCTTGCTATTTTTGGCGTTCGCCAAACCGCTGGGACTCGTGATTATCCGTATCTCTGGCCAGTCCAGACCTCGTTTGAAAGTTGCTCTTTGTTATTATAATTCCACTGGGCTGGCACTGACTGGAATTGAGCCTGCACCCGGCTGTCCGCTGTGGTGCAAGGTTGCCGGAGCGGTACTATGAAACACCTGCTCTCCCTGCCTAGGTTTATCTTAAGATTTTATAGTACGCTGCGTTACGGCGCAGTAAACGCGGTGATAAGGTACTAATGCGGCCTCAGGCAGCGTAACCTAGGGCTACCAGTGGCCTGAGACAGGGGAAGCCCAACATTAGTTAGGTTCTGGCTCAGCAGACTTACGCATTCAGCAACTCATATTTCGTCACTATGTGCCTAATGCTTCAGGTGATAGTAAATTATACATACCGTGGCGTTTCAGTAAGCTGCCTCACATTATCGTCTTCTAGTTATGCTTTCATGATATACGCAGAAGAACTACTTGCTGGTAGGTTAAGCTTGCTTTATCCTATCTACCTTCCCTGTCAAGAAGCATCGTAACTACAAATACCCTCCTCCTGGAAGTATGGCAGGCCTGGCTTGTTCTGCGGCGTTCTGCGGCGTAGACCCTTTATGGTATAGTAGGCCTGTGCTTAGCCAGAGCGATACTCTGATAGTACTGTCCCAGCAGGAGTTGTTGAAACAGCTGGAGACGCTGGTTAGCTTGGTACTGGTGAGGTGTATCGAGCGCTGCAGTATGCCGTAGGCCACTGATGGGAGGCAGCACTTGTCGAGCGTTCCTTTGCTGATGGCCACGATATTGCAACCGTTGGTGATGAAGGTGTCGCGCTCCTCCTTAGAGAAGCTCAGAAGGTGGAGAAGTTGAAGTCGTAGGTGTAGCACCTGTTCGGCAGGCACACGCCCAGCTAGACCGTTCCAGGAATATCCTTGGGGACGCAACAGAAATTGTTTATTGAATTCAAGCTTCACGATGCTGCTTGCGTCCGATACAGCAGGGAAAGAGGTGTTATTCCGTAGAATTTTTGCACGATATTATGACTACATACGTAGGTTTGGATTATACGTGGTCCAAGACCAGTGTCCAGCACAGCCTTAAAATGCATCTAAGCCCTACCATGTCTAGGTGAGAGGCTAAGATTATTACACCCCTTATGCAGTCTGCTACAGTTATAATCATTATATACCTTATTTGGTCATGTCAAGGCCCTGCTAGAACACTACAACTTTGAATTCTTTCTTTTGACGACCAACCGCGTAGTTGCGCTATGGCGCAGCTCATAAGCTGAGTTGCTGTTTTACTGCCGTCTTCCTGCGGCTCCCTTGTTATTGACTACTAGTTTGTTCAGAAACATCTCGATTTTGGCCTATACTTCTCTTCAAGGGCAGACAACTATCTTTATCACTAAATCTCTAGGATAGCCTTGAATTAGCGCAGCTGTTTTGGGGCTTTGGTTCGTATTAAGGATTTCCAGTGCACACAATAACGGACCATACGCGTGAGCTATTATACAACCGGCTTTGGTGCCTCTGGTGTGGCTTCCTGCAATACGAGGATTAAGGGGAAAAGAAAAAAAAAAAAAACTCAGGGGCCATTTCTTTTGATTACCGTATTTTGCGAGTCAAACCACAGTCTCTAGGATATACGCATACAGGAAGCGCTAGGAAAAAGTCATCAGGATTGTATCTTAGGATACAAGAATACTTGAACGTACCTAGGTTTTGGCTAAACCGTGGCGACAAAAACCCGAGGGACGGAAACTGTCTGTTGCTTGTATGGTTTCGCAAACGGGTTCATGGAGAATACTGGCCATAGTTTGCACTATTCTTACTCCAGAATGGTATGCACTGACCCTCTTTGGCCCTCTCATCCTGCTCCATTTCCAAGGCTATATAATCCATGTTTGTGAACTGTTTTCTATACCTTATCCCGCACCCTTGGCTATGATAGCTCAATGAGGGATTCAGACGCGGCAGTCTACTAGGATATTCTAAAGAAGTTCCCAAACCTTCTTGTCACAAATAAACTGGCTAGGTTATAGAGAGAGCCGGTGTTCCTGCTACTGAATAGTCTTCCTGAACCAATTCCTCTTTCGTCGAAACTATAGGAGACAGGCAGAAAAGTACGAGATAGTGCAGGGACAGTTACTGTTTCCAGGTTCTTGTTAAATGCCGACATACAGGATTCAAAGCCTAATTTCCCGGGCAAGGAAGCCAACCTGTAGAATGTTTTGGCTGTTGCATTATCTAGCTGGGGTACTGTGTTGTCCCTTATACCTTAGACATGTACACTAAACCCTGAAACACCAGATTCTGCATCCCATTTAGATTTAAAATTGGTCATGTATATACTGGGCACAAATTCTGCAGGGCAGCATAAAGTCTCCAGACATGACAACGGTTTATTCTTGCTAATACAGGTAGTCTACCAGCTAAAACACCTGTCTTAGAAGTGCAATTTGTGATTCCAAACCGGAGCTCTGTAATGGACTTGGATAGATGTTTCGGCGTACAGGGTGCAACAGAACACCTGCCCCAGAAACCATATCCACCAACACTATGAACAGGCCCTATGCAAGCTACAAAAGCTCCAAGACATTGCTATTCACGCAACGAAATAGCTGCATGCGAGAATTTTCGCCATCAGGCTCTCGTTAATATCAACGGAGACCCCAACCTCCCTCTCGCGTTGGATCCAATACCCATTGATAAACGCCACCTCGATCTCACGCCTGTGCCTTAAATCTACTACCATCGAGCACATCATTTCCATCGTCCGTTCTAAGACCCTATTCACCGTCCTTTCCAGCCTATCGATCGAGAAACGTTCCTCGACACCCTCGTCGCCCCGTAACTCGGAGAGACGTAGGATAATATTCGATATTTCCGAGAGTATCGTGCGGCGGAGCTCGGGGAAAGTAAATAGAATGGCATTTTTGGCATCATACATCGCGCACCCAGAATTGCTGAATGCATTCATGGCGAGCTTTTCCAGCTGCGTTTCCAGGACATCGGTGTAAGATAGTGACGCTGCAGCGAGGCGAGGGGGAGCGGAAAGGCGTGCAACATATACCCTGCTTCTATGTCTGCTGCCGGAGATTCTGCGGTAACAGATTCACCTGCACGAGGTACCAAACCCACAGTTACCGAAGAAGGTCCAGTATGCGTGACATTGAAGGGTGGATCCAAAGCTACCCCGTGCGAAATCACTCCGACAATGCAATTAGGTCTCAAGGCAGGGTCATGGAATAGATGCTTATTCACTTGATCTAACATGCCGCAACCGTTCTGGAGGAAAAGAATGGTCAAGAGGCGCGTGAGGCGAGCTTTGAGTGCCTTGATGAACACGACGAGGTATTTGATCTCCTCAACAGCCAGGGTAGACGAAGGGACCTGCCACTGTCCACAGCTGTATATCCCTGCATCGTAATCTCTTTGGTAGATCGTATCCCCATCGAGACTCCGCAGGGTGATCCGACTGTCATTTTGTACGTATTCCTCGTAGAGCGATTTGCGGTGAAGGCGTAGGCTGATTGCCGGCGGTCCTGGCTCTTTGACGTCCCTGAGGCTGTGCGCTGTAAAGGTGCAGATACTTCCCAGGCCCAGGATGTGGATCCTGGAGTGAGGAACCGACATGGCAGGATGGAAGTGGCAGCGACTTAGATGTTTGACAGTGAGCATGCTTTTGTGGTTTTTCCATCCGTGCGGTTGAGATTTCTGTCTGGAAGCCATGCGTGCCCTACGCCCTATACTGGGGGACACCTGCGCCCTGCAGCCCCGGTTGACCCGAGCTTGACGGACCCCATTCCTATAATATCAACTAGATTAACATAGATATAGATATTGGTATAAATAGCTGGTAGATTTCTCGCGGCTCACTCCCGGCTGAACCTTCAGCTTTCCTCTCCACCTCACAGTGCAGTCCGCGAAACGCCGCCAGCCACTCTGGACTATCAGCAATAGTCTGACTCCATGTATCATCCAAATCGTAAAATAAGCGCATCGCCTCCATCTGGAACATCTCATCACCGGGGATATTTCGGTTTCTCCTCTACCCTTGCACAACCCGACTGAGGTGCGGCGTGAGCAGTTGCGCGAACGAGCAAAGCTGCTCTGGCACAACGCCATGCGCAGGAGCCTTTAAAAGTAAGCCGACATTAGGGACAGTAGGCGCCGCTGCTGAACTTGCTCTTGGTGTGACTGATCCGTCAAGTTCCAGTGCGCTCGGGACGATTTCTGGGTGAGTTGATCTTAAACATCGCGATCTGTAAAGGAGAGGGGATAGGATTGAGTGATTCCAACACGAGCAAACATGAGAGAAGGGTGTTTACTACCAAGCTCTGCAAATTGGGGGTGAGCTCATGCTCGCCATCCAGTGGGCCATGATCACGCCGTTCCAAGAGCGCTGGCCCAGATACTCAGCGCGTTCCTCTCAATTCGTCAAGGCTTAATGGCAGAACCCACAACGAGAGCGAACAACAGGCGGTCTAATCCTCCAAATATCGGGATCGGGCGGTATGGCGCCCTTGTGGACGAGTAAGATATGCTGGATAAGGTGGTCTTTGCGCGCAATGAGCGGCAAATATGGGATCGCTTGGACATTCGCAAGCTATTGCCGCGTTCCATCAAGATGCTCTGGATTAGGATGAGGAACACTCCTAAAAGGCACAGTGCCCTGCGGTGTATTTCCCAGAAGGTTGTTCCACAAGGTGCGCAGGATCATGTGTCTTTAAACATATGCGTCGACTTTTGATACGTTGCCCAGTTGTACTTAATCTAGAACCGTTGCAGCATAAGGTACAGAACTTCCATTGTAAACGATTGGTGCCAGCCTGTTCCTTCCTAGGAGTTCCTCAATGAACCCCGGCCCTGGCTCCGGCCTGGGCTAGAGGAGCCAGGCGTTCGACAGCTGCTCAAGAGAACACTGTTAATCCATTGCTGATCGTTGATGCAGCATCCGATAGTGACGAAAAGGCTGGCCCTTCTTCCGCTTCCTCTAAATGACCGGGTTTGACCAGCTTTCCGGCTCGGGGGGGGTCGTTGCCAACCCCTCCTGAGCCAGTCCGGAGGCCTCACCGAGCCATTCAATCGGTAGTCATTCTTCCGGGACAACACTGATTGCCTGTGTCAGAATTGTCCGATTGTGTCCCATAGTACCTTGACGTACTGAAACAACGCGACTTCGTCCTCTGGCGGCGAGTTCCTTCGCCTCTCCATCGGATCAGGACGGCGTTACGTATGACAACTAGCCCTTCTGCAGCTACACTTGTACCCGCACCCACATCCTACGCTGGCATTGCGAGTGGCGTAACGGCTCCGCCGTCGTGGGAGCTGCCGGGTAGGGTGGGCTTGGCCCGCAATGGATGGAGGCATTGGGCTCAAGTAGAAAAATTATGTAGCCGATTGTTTGGCGGAGATGTAGACAAGCAGATAAATACTGCAATCGCATGGAGCTTGTTAATCATGTGTTCTTCGCGGCTGCCTGCATTGTACACAATGTAGTTGGTGCTCGCTGATATACTTGCTTGTAATACTGCAGAAACCCACTAGGCACACTTGGCGGCGGCGCCTTGGGATTATGCAACATGTCTATTTATGGATTGGACAGCCCAGGTCAGCTTGGCTAATTTCATGTCTTCCCAAGAAATGACTCAGGTGCCTGGGTAGGGGTAGTGGGGGGACTTTTGCTGAGCGTACCTAGGACACTTAAGGCTGTCAACTCAGAGTCCGCGATAGAGAAAGAGAGACCATGACCGAAATGCAAAGGCTAGACGCTGACCACCATATAACAAGTATGAAGAGAAACAGCTAATATTCAGAGATTGAAAATTCAGATCACATTAGGTACATTAGTCATATTAAGTCTATCGGTATTCTATAAGTCTCAAGTCCGTCGCCGTAAGGGGGATATAGTACATCAAATGATATTTCATCAACCTCGGGCATATTCTCTCAGGCCTTGCACATCCGGCCAGAATCCGAGACGGTCCAGTAGTCACTGCCGACACCCTTGAAGGAGTAAAAGAAGGTGTTGGGATCCCACTTCTTCTTGATCTTGGCGAGTTTCTCGTAGTTCTCACCAAAGAAGACCTCCTTCCAGTTCGGCTGGAGGAAGTTTGACTCGTTCTCGTAGGTCCCAGACCCGGGAGTAAGAGCCTCGAGCTGGGGGCCGAGTTCATTGGTAACGGTCTGTTGGTCAGCCAAGATCTGGGACCAGGACTCCTCGTTGCCGAGGGTGATACCGAACTGCATGGTGACGAGGGCATTGCGCCAAGGAGCAAAGATGGCGTTGTCGACATCGTTGGTGTTGGACACGTTGAGACCGACACCGACGGCGACGACGTTCTGTGAGGTGAATTTGTACAGAACCTGAGCAAGAGAGGCAGCATCAGACTCGACGACCGAGCGGGGGAGGAGACGGCCGCCATAGGTGAAGGTGCCGACCTCGAGGTTGCCGTTGGGCAGCGGGCCCATGTACTTCTGGTAGTGGTCGTAGTAGGTCTCGTACTCGGTGTAGGAGACAGAGTACTGGATGGAAAGGTCGCTGAGAGCAGAGAGGAAGGGAGCGAGGACAGCCTTGACCTCAGCCGTCGTCTTGTTGTATGCGGTCAGGGGCTTGATGAGGAAGTAGCCCGGCAGGATCTGGTAGATCACAGTGGTTCCGGCGTCGACCATAGCAGGCAGCAGCTGGTGGAACTGCGTCAGAGCCTTGGTATAGACATCCTCGGACAGGTTGGAGGTGGTGAAGGCCAGGTACGCCCCTGAGACGAGCGCGCTCTTGTACGCCTTGACGGTGACTGAGAGAACGACACCCCAGTTGCCGGCGCCGCCACCGCTGAGGGCCCAGTAGAGGTCAGTGTTCTTCGTGCGTGAGGCCGTGACAACGCGCCCAGCGGCCGTGACCACCTCAAAGGCCAGGGTCTGGTCAGCACCCAGACCGAAGCTCGTGCTTAGGGCTGAGTGGCCTCCTCCCTGGGTGTAGCCGCCCGCCAGGCCGACGGTGGGACACTCGCCACCGACCAGCACGTAGCCCTGGGCATGGGTGGCCTCGAGGACCTCGTATCCCATGACGCCACTGCCCAATTTATAGGCCGGCCCTGAGTAGGTGGAGTCGGACCAGTCCAGGTACTCAATGCTGTTGAGATTGTGCGTCCAGACAGAGAGCGCGCCTGCGCCGGTAGAGCGGCCCAGGTAGCTGCCATTGCCGTCAGCAGCTAATTATAAATAAAATGTAAAAAAAAAAAAACCTACTCATGGCCGGTGTTCTTAATCACGAAACGAATATTATTTTGTTGAGCGAACTTGATGGCAGCGACGACATCAGCGCTCGACGAGACATTGACAGCATAGCTGACATAGTTGCCCAGCTCGCACGACGCCGACTCGTCACCAAAAGGATCGCAGCTGCGATTGGTGAAGAACTGCTGCATGATCGACGAAGAAGAGACATAGCTAAACTCCAGGTCAGCCGCTTCCCACTACGTGATCCAAAGAAATGGGGGCAAGACGTACTGAGTCTGCGGCAGATTCCAGTCCTCCTGCAACTGCGCGCACGCTTCCGCATCGTAGGTGGGCTCGTGGCAGACCGAACCGATCGGCACAGTGGCGATCAACCGTCCACCGACGGTGCTGTTGAGCGCCTTCCACTTGGCAGCGGACGGCCAGCAGGCGTCTCCAGGGAGACAGTGGCAGGATGCATTGCTCGAGCCCGCGGCCGGGGCCGCGGTCGCGGTCGCGCCGAAGAGCAGGGCAGCGGTCCAGACGGCCTTCATTGTCGCGGCTTTGCTTGATGGGCTGGTCGCTGTCTTCTTGGTCGGATGAGTGGAAGCAATCCAGGCAAGGACGAGGCTGAAGTCTTATACGCGTGGTTCCCCAGGGTATGGCGCCAGCGCTGCAGAATGGCACGGCCACACCACGTGTCGGAGTTGTTCCCCGAAGCGTTAGGGGCCGACACTATTGAGGCACCGTCACGCATCGAATCTGCTGCTAGAGCAGATCAGGGCATGCCCCGGTCTGCTTCAGGCGAGTCCCGGGCTGGCCGGCGTGCCCTATCGAGCTTGGCCTGCCCCCAAGCCTCGGCTCGCCTCGGACCAGCAGCCAGACCAGTCGGGGGCAGCGAATTCGCATTCCAGAGCCAAATATATCCCTCATCAGGGGGCCAAAGGGGCCAAGTATTTCGCATTAATTTTATTTTAGCGAGGGTACTCCAACCCTCTGGGCTCTTGGCCGCAGCGCGTCTTCCAATCTCAAAGCAGGGGATGACTCGGTGACTCCATTCTCTACGACTGGCTCGTTCGCCAGGACTGGTTGTCCCTAGGACCAGAGGGCCGGCTCGGAAGACCCGGATCGCTGCACTGCTACTGTGCCTGGTCTAGCACGTTGACCGTTTGACGGATGATCTGATCATCGCGAGCCAATGCCGGATGCCGCACCGTGAGCGACGATCTGATCTGGATCGGCAGCCGAGCATGCCTTGGACAGTCTACAGAGTCCATCGCCCATTTTTGAACCGTCTCCATCGCTGCTAGAATCACAGACGCCGTCACCCTGGCTCTAGGTCCGCCGCTCGGTGCGCTGCCTGCCTTGGTTCTATCGTGTAATTACGAATCCCTCGTGTGCCCTAAGTGGCGGGTTGGCTGAGCCATGGAACCTTCTACTCCAACCCCCCACCGACTAGCAGCTTTGCTTCGATCTGTTAGGCCAAGGCGCGATCGCGTCCAAATGCCGTTTAAATTTCGGCAGAATATTGTCACAGTGTCAGGGAAAAATTTGAGGAGGGCCGCCATGGCTTTGGTCTGCCGAGCCCAGTCCATGGTTTCATCGTTGTCCAGGTGTCCAAGCTCATTGCCCTGGACGCTGGCCCTCGCGAAGGCGCTCGCTTAACTGGATAAACTCAATTCTTAGATAGTCCTTAGACAGTCCTTGATAATTCGTGGGCACTTCTTGGACCAGATCCCCGCGGTTACATAAAATGATAAATACTGCACCAGTACCCTGGCGGCGCCCCCTGCAGCACCCTGCAGCACCATGAACCCCTGTTCGTGCCTGCAGTAGTCTGAGCAGTCTAGCAGTCTCGCAGTCTAGCAGTCTGAGCAGCAGCAGTCTGGGCAGTCTGGGCCCTCCGAGGTATCATGGCTTTCGACGGCAAAAATGATTCAGGCTTCGCCCTGGCTCGCGGGATGTGGGCGGCCAACGCCATCGCCGCGGTGATCCTGATCTTGCGAGTGTTCGCGAAGATCAAGCTGCGGCAGTTTCGTTTTGACGATGTCCTGATGGTCGTCGCTTGGGTATTGCGCTCCTCTCTCTCCTTCCCCCTCCTCGCTGCTGACTCCCTGGCAGGCCATGACCCTCGCGGCCACCGTCATGCTCCAAAAATCGGTTGATCACGGTTTCGGCACGAATCTCGAGCTGCTGGTCGGCACGCCAGACCTCAAGGTCGTCCTCAAATCCATCGCGATCGAGATCCCGCTCGTCACGATCAGCACGGGCTTTGCCCGTTCGGCGTTCGCTCTGTACATCATCGCCATCTTGGGCAGTAAGCGCAAGTACCAGATCCCGCTGTGGACGGTCATGCTGCTCCAGCTGGCCGGCAATATCGTGTCGGGCGTCCTCCCGCTGAGCATCTGCAAGGACGTCCGGATCCTATGGGATGCCACCGTCAAGACGCACTGTGGTGACAGTGAGTCCGTTATCAAATTCGCCTATTTCTCTTCTGGTAAGCCTCCTTGAAATCGCGATTCTATCAGAAGCCCGCGAAAAGCCCGCGACAAGCCGGCGCCCTGGCCACGAAAATGAATTATTTATTAACCAAAAAAAACAGCCGTCAACACAGCCAGCGATTTCTTCCTCGCCGTCTTCCCGACAGTGATCTTTTGGAACCTCAACCTGCGACTGCGGATCAAAATCGGCTTGATCGTCCTGATGTCCCTGGGCATCCTGGCCATGATCGCGTCGATCATCAAGACCACCAAATACGACGATATCCCCGGCATCACCAACCTCGGAGCCACCGGCGGCATTGAGCTCATCCGCTGGGGTTTCGCCGAGAACCTGACCATCATCATCACATCGTCCGTCCCCTGTATCCGCCCTCTGCTGATCTCTTCCGTGCGAAAGATCTCCAGCGCCGCGAAATCGCGGTCCTACGAGCTCAGCGGCCCGTTCTCAGGCAACAAAAGTAAAGGAAGGGGGTATACCGGTCGTGACGGGGAGACGGGCGACCGCGATGTCGAGGGCGATCAGGATCTGCCCGATGAGGCGGATAGCATTGAACGGATCCTCCGTGATGCCGAGGACCGCGAGCGCAACAGAGAGATGAGGAGGGGCATCACCAAGCAGGTTGAAGTGAGGGTTCTCTCGCAACATAGCCCGAGTCTGCACTCGTCGCAAGGGAGCGGGAGTGTGAGCCCGTACCTGGAGAGACCGCAATGAGCGGCATGGTGGGCTCTTAGAATAGGACAGAATGAATGCATCCATCATGCCACTAAACTGCATACTTTGGTCTAAATGAACATTAAATGTAGACCTGGATGAGTGTCTCACTTCATTCGCTGCTTGATCACCTTATCTCTCATCAGCTTTACCCTCTCCGTATTCAACCTACCGGCGCCATGCCATAGCCAATGTAGAGTTGCAACCGTAAGCGCAATAACATGACTCAGTTTTTCTGCAATGCACACTTCTATTCTACTGTACATCGCTCCATGCTCCAGAGTTTGGCAAGTATGCCCACGCTATCTTAGCCTGCAGCTAACCATCACCATGGACACCAGACCAGACCAGAATCCCCACTCAATCAACCAAAGACCAGCATGCGACTATTCAAACCTAGACCCGTCTGCTCGCCCTAATCCGCTGGTTGCAAGCCAGCAATGAAACTGGGCAAGTGAACCTCGCCCACAAACTCTCGCTGGGAACAGAAGCCTGTTGTGAGAGCATAAACCCACCTACAGTGATCACAACCTAGCCTGCGTGCACGAGGCCCTTGTGGTAGAAGTACACCTCCCTAGCCCCAGTTACCCACTAAGTATACGATATGCTCGATAGCCAGAAAAAAAGAAAAGAAAAGAAAAGAAAAGAAAAAAAGGAAACAAAAGAGTGTAAATGGCTTGGCGCCAACTGATTCGAATTTTGAAATTCGGATCCAATCAATGCGGCCTGTCAATGCAAGCCAACGGTGGGTCGAAGGTACCGTCGAGGAGCTAGTAAAGGTGTTTAGGAACTGCGAGTACCCAAGGGCGTACGTTCCATTATGGGGCCGAACCGGCTCGGTCGCTCGGGATATCTACGTCCGCCCAGTGAGCGGCGCTGGAAAGGAGAACCACACATCGAAGCTTGCGGGTAGATGCGAACATTCGAATTTATATTTGATGGACCCAAAAGCGTTTCCATATCGTTCGTTATCAGTTCATATGTAACCTCTTTCATGTCAATAGATTGTCATCCCTAGCCCAGCCCTGGCCACGTATTCTCGTACCCCGTAGCGAATCCCACCGACCAGTTCTCATCGAGAAAAGGCCACTGCATCATCTCCGCTTCCAGATCGTAGACTCCCGGCGCTCCCTGCTCGGCGTCCAGGACGGAGCTCCCTCTGTTTCTAGCTGTCGTGACGGCACTGTGCTCGACGGGCGAGGTGCCTCCTCGCGAAGTGGAGGCGGAATGCTCTGGCCGCGAGATACGGATATCGCCGTACTCGTCAAACGTTCCAGCCAGGGTCAGATGGTCACTAGAATGCGACTCCAGGCCCTGATGTGAACGCGCGCTCTCGTAGAACCGGTTCGCCTCTTGCAGGGTGCGCCACCAGCTGGTCCCTACATCCCAGAACCGACACAGCCGCTCCAGGTACTCGAGGTTCGACTTTTTCTCTTGCTCTGCGCGCTCCAGTCCGCCGGGGTAGCGGGTCGGAGACACCGTGCCGTACATGTTGATATGCGCGGCAACGAAAACGCTGAATCCGGCATAAGGCGTAATGACAGGCGTTGCGCAGCTCTCTAGGGACGAGAGGATCGTACCAATATGCTGCGCGGTCACAAAAAGACGGTCGATCGTCTCGCTGTCGGTATCCGGTTGGCCTGAGCTCTCAGGGGTTCTGGGGCTGGCGAGGAATCGATCACGATCAAGGAAGAGCATACTGCGCTCGTTAGCCGGGCTCCTGACGACTGGGCGCGTAGAGATCCCACCTCATGAAGTAAACCAGGTTAATATACGCAAAGAGTTCCCCGTACCCAAGTGCGACATGAGCGGGCGCACTGGTCTCCGGGTACCGGACCGTAGTATCCTGCAGAGCCCTCCACTCATCCAGTTCCCTCTTCAACGCCGCCCGCGTCGACGCCGACGACCGCGCTGCCCCGCGGGCACGGTCACGCCGGCTCTCGTTCGCAAAACGCAGGATCCGCACGAAGATATCAAACCCCCGAGTCACAATCGTCAACCCGTGCTCGATCCCCAATCGAACACCTCCCGCAACAGCACCGTGTATATCCGCGGGCGTCAGTCTTTGAGCAGCGCGCCCAAAATTGAAGTCCGAGTCACGCATGGGCAGGGGTACCGAGATCTGGCGGAACGAGAGGGCAAAATGCTGTCGGGCGCCCGAGCTCAACTCGCAGTCCTGCGCGAAACAACACCAGTACGTCCGGACGAGCTGTTCGTATGCGATTCGGGTGTCAGCGTGCGTGTGGAAATCATCCGGCAAGTGTTCCATATGATCGTCGGCCGTCTTCAGCAGCGATTGAATCATATACGTTGCCATGCCGCTGTACATCCACGCTCGATACGGCCGGCCAGAGCCCCATTCATACAACGAGATCATAACGAGCGATTGCGCGAGCGGGAGGGAGGGCGACTCAAAGGCACGACGAGCAAGCTGGGAGCGGGCATATTCTGCATATGTCTCCGAGGGCTTCAGAGCTGGATCGGTCATGAAGCGGGCACAAAGGGAGAGAAGGGCCGCCAGGAAGACAGGCTCAACGGTTGCGGCATCGCGAGCAAGATCAGCGATCAGGGACGGGTAGTGTAGGAAGTTAACGACGGGAAATTTCCTGCGGTAGAGATCGCAGGCGGCAATAAGCGTTGTGGATCGAAGAGTGGACAGGGGTGATTCTGGTCGCAGGGACGATAAATGCGATAGATTCGATGGATTCGTTGGATTTGAATTTGATTGATTCGATAAATTGGATGCAATTGATGAAACTGATGGAATTGATGGATCTGGTGTCGGTCGTGTTCGGTTTGTTTGGTGAGCTCGCGGGGTCCGTCGAGGGGTGGAAGAAAACGAGGAGAGCGAAGAGAGCGAGGAGCGAGAGCGTGACTCGGTCAGGTGACACGGATGCCTGCTCAAGCGCTCACACCGGCGACAGGGCGGGCTTCCGTCGTGCACACACTTGACCTTGGCCTGTCTACAGGCGTCACAGGAGACAGAAAGACGCATCGAAATTATCTGAGATTCTGCAAGATAGGGAATTATGCTCCGGCCTGGGGCCCGGAAATAGCGGTACGTCGGGAATGTCGGGAATAATGATAGGGATTGATTCTAATTACAGGCTATCCACTCGCACAGTCGATCCACTTCATTCTCGGCCGTGGCCCACGATGTCACAATGCGAATTACTGTTGCACCAGCCCGTCGTTCCCACACATAGAACCGGATCCGTTCCTGCAACTGTGCCAATTTGTCATCGTCCACCACCACGAACACCTGGTTCGTCTCCGTCTCAGCCGCCAACTCCCAGCCTCTCTGGACAAACTGGTCCGCTATCCTCCTGGCCATTGCATTCGCATGCTGGGCCAGCTCGAAGAACAATCCGTCGCGGAACAGCTCGCTGAACTGGACACCCATGACTCGTGATTTGGCCAGCAAGGCGCCGCGCTGCTTCATGTGAAACTCAAAGCCCTCTGCCAGTGCCCTCCGTACCACAATGGCGTCTCCCAGCAAGGCTCCCATCTTGGTTCCCCCAATCCAGAAGATGTCCGTGTAATCGACCAGGTTCCGGAGGGCAACATTGTTGCCCTCCGCCGTCAAGGCTACTCCTAGCCGTGCTCCATCTACCAGCAGCAGTAAATCTCGCCGTCGACAGGTATCCGCCAGTCTCTTCAGCTCTTCTTGGGAGTAGATCGTCCCCAGTTCCGTCGCGTTGGAGATATACACCAATCTCGGCTTGGCCATATGCGGAAAGAACGTGTTTCTTGCGAGCACAGTCTCCAGGTTCTCTGGCGTCATCTTCCCGCGGACCCCAGGCACGGTGATGATCTTATGCCCCGTCGCCTCAATGGCTCCGGCCTCCTTGTCGATGATATGGCCCGTTTGCACGGCAAGAACCGCCTCGTACGGGCGCAGGCAGCTTGCGATAGAAATCAGGTTGGCCGCCGTCCCACTGGGCACAAAATGAATGGCGACATCCTCCTCTGTGGCTTGCATCTGTGCCAGAAGCAATTGGCGTGCCTCGCGTGTATAGTGGTCAGTGCCGTAGCCGGTCTGTTGGGTGCTATTGGTGCGGATCAGGGCTTCCAGCAGGCGCGGGTGCGCGCCCTCGCTGTAATCGTCTAGGAAGCTGTATGGTTCGGTGGTTTTGGCAATCATCGTGGACTATGAATAATGGAACAAACAATAATGTGACAATTGCTATGTTGGAGTCCTTGTGGTTGCAGATTCTGGGTGTTTATAGCGTCATTTCCGAGCGGGAATGGCCGCTCGGGAAAGAACGTGCGAGTCATCGCGGACAGGGCTAGAATTAATTACGTATCAGATGGATGTTTTTCATCGGATCTAGAATCAAGAAGGAAATGGGCTCCATTATTAACAAGAACCTTCCGCGGAAGGTGTCGTTCAAAAACAATGGAAATGTATCTATACCATTGCCAGCATTCTGCCCACTCGCAGATGCTCCGTCTAACCCTCATTTAGCCCTCCTTACGCCCTCTCCATCATTGGCCCCGTGTCCTCCTTCTGTCTATGACCCAGCGCCCGACCGGGATGCAGGACGGTCAAGCAGATACATGCAATGGAGACCATCGCTCCCTCCAGGATCATGAATGTGACTTCGTCGTTGGCCAGCTCGCTGTCATACCCGCCGTTGAGTTCGATCACGCGGAATATAGACCGTGTATAGATGGTGATTGTCGCGACGATGAGTCCTGCTCGTGTCAGTGGAATTCTCTACTACCGAAGGATATCATGAATAATTGACAGGGACGTACCGGCCAGGAAGACCTTCCACCACTTATCGCGGCGGATCTCAGCGTACTGGTCTTTCACATCGCTGTCGCCAATGGGGACCTCTCCCTCTGAACGACGGCGCAGCCGCCACGCGAATTCGGCCGCAAGCGAAATAAACAGCGTCAAGGCGGCCACCTGGAAAGCCAGGCCGGCGATCATGATATTGACGCCCGTCTCCCTCCCGTCGGCATCGTCCGCTGTGGAGGTCATGGCACCGCCGATGCTCTGCAACACGAGGGCAACTATATCGCACGAGATAAAGACGACGGCATAATTCCGGGGTCGCAGACGGGAGATGTTCTCGCCGCGATAGACAATCACGATGCGGCCGAGAAGAAAGTACAGGGCGGCGCAGAAGAAGACCGGTCCGATGCTGAGGCAGATGAGGTTCCTGCAAGGTCAGCGTTAGCCTTGACCTTTGGCTATTCTTTTTGTCATTTTTCATTCAAAGAGAAGGGAATATACATGAGGAAATAGTCGAAATTGAAGGGATCATCGTGCATGAGAATGCGGGCCACATAGCCCAGCACCTCGAGGACCAGGCCTGCGACCATCGACCCGGAGAACCCCCACGTGCGGTAGATTGGGGCCAGGATAGCCTGGGCAACCAGCAAGACCCCGAAGAGGGCCAGGTAGATACTGTTGCCGGCGATGGTGGGCTGATACTGGATATAGGCTTCCTCGATCGGGCATATCTCGAGCGTACAGTCTGCGGGGTCCATGGCGAGATTCTTTTCTTCCTTATTTTTCGCTTCTTCTTCGTTCTTTTCTTCTTCGTAATAACTTTTTTTTCTATTACCCAGAGCCCAGTAATCTTCTCTTCTTCAGTTGGTATAGGACTATATACACCAGCCGCCAAGGCTGACTATCCGTGTCCGTGTCCGATCGTGTCCGAATCCGCGGGCAACGAGTCAGCCACACTCCGCGCCCTGCCTCGTATATATCAATCTCCCCAGGCGCCCTTGTCCGTGTCCGTATCCGATCTGTGTTCTCGTCCTGTAGCCTAAATATCCCATCATGTCCGCCGTCTCGGCGCGCATCAAAACATGCCAGACCTGCGCCACGGCCAAGATCCGCTGCTTACGCTCTCCAGATTCGCCCATCTGCGACCGGTAGGTCCTTCATCCGATCGAGCGGGATTGCCAGACTCTTATGGGTGGCTGACTGGAGTATGTAGTTGCCTGCGGCTGAACAAACCGTGTTATTTCCGGCCGGCTCGAATACGCCAGACGTGGCCGAGAAAAGAGACGTACGTCCGCTCTGTCTCACTTGAATCCGTTGCAATGGGCTGACCATTTAGACGGCTTGAATTGCTGGAGAGACGTGTTGACCAGCTGCTGGGACAGTCGTTGCAGAGCCATAGTCCGTCAGAGACAAAGGCTGGCGATGTTATCGACAAAGGCCTCCTCTCACTGGACGAGGCCGGTACTCTCCTGGCCTCGTTCCTGCAGTTTATGATGCCAGATTTCCCTTTCGTTGTGCTGCCCGCTACGACAACCGTGGACCAGCTTCGCCAGAGCGCCCCATTCCTACTCCTGGCCATTCTCTCCGTCTCTGTGACTAATGATCGGGCCCTGAAGCGGGCTCTCGATGAGGAAGTGCGAGCTGCCCTGGCCGAACGAACAGTCCTGATGCAACATCCGCCTTCTTTGGAGACTCTGCAAGGGCTGCTGATTGTTCTTGCATGGTATGGGGCACCCAATTCACCCGGTTGACCAGACTGACCCCTCGAGCTCAGGACCCAGCACCAGGTCCGGCAGCGATCTACCCCCCGGCACGTCCCAACCTACCTGCATCTGGCCATCGGCCTCGTGGTAGGCCTGCGACTGGACCAGCCCATCGAGCTGCGGAGACGTCAGACCCGCCGGGTAAATGTCAGCGAGGAAAGCATCACGGAGGGTCCGCTGGAGACCCCCAGAGCCGAGCAGAGAGCTGCAATCGGGTGTTCTTTTCTTTCATCATGGTATTTTCCCGCTTTTCAGACAGCTGTTTAGCGGTCGAGCCTAACCATACTCTGTCTAGTTCTGTCATCATTACGCAAGAGAGGTGCACCTTCCCCTGGGCTCCAGAGCTGGAGGCTTTCGCTGTTGGACTCGCCGAAAATCCCGAGTACGATAGCGATCAGACCATTATCCATCTCGTCCGATTGCAGCACGTTCTCGAGGAGATTGACCGGGTCTCGAATGGTCCAGACTCGCTCGACACCAGTCGCTCCAGCCGCGCTCTCCACCATACATTTCGCACATTCAAGGCCCGGATCCAAGACTACTCGAAACTCCTTCCTCCCAAACTGGCGAGCAACTGTAAGAATTTAAGTTCCATGATTTCTGCCGTCCGTCCGTACGCAACTGACGAACCCCCCAGTAACGCTTTCAACCCAACTCCACACGATCAACCTCTACCTCTGCCAAGTCAGCCTCTTCGACCGCAAAGCTACAACGCAGCTCCCCGTCGACGTCCGAGCGGAGATCCTTTGCCATGGCCTCGCGGCCGCCAGAAGGTTTTTTACGCCCCTTGCGTCGATTGTCCCCGGCGCAGAGCATCGCTTCAGTTACTCGCAGTGGCTTCAGGCGGGGTTTAACCTGATTGTTTCTTGCAAGCTAGCGTTGATGGCGGTGTCCGATGAAGCCCTTCGAGACAGTTTCCCACAAGTGCAGACCCTGTGCGATGAGCTGGATATGCCTGGGGTATTGAGGTTCTGTATAGTTCGTCAGGATCAGCAATCGTTATATAGCCGAACAACGCCTCAGGCAACGGGCTTTGACTACAAGGGCTGGCTACAGTGGATCGAGGAGTGGTTCTTACGGCAGTATAATGGATATATCGCACGGCGAGAGGCCGCGGAAAAGGCCGCAACTGCTGCATCTGCACCTGCATCGTCTGCCCCGGCCACTCCCCAGGCGTACTTTGGCGTCGGCGAGCCTAATGCAGGGCAGCTTCATCTCCCAGCATCCGGCGATAGTATGCTGTGGAATTCATTCCCTGATCTCATGATGGCTGATGACCCGCTGTTGGGATGGATGGATCTGGAGCTATTCCCTATGTAACGACTCTCCTGCTTGGAGCTATGGCAGCTTGGTGCATATCAGCCTGAGTCTACTCCAAATATTTCTGTGAAGACTATATAAAGGTTGGGAATAAGGGTTGGATAACAATCACGGTCCAGAGGGCTGAAAGTGGAGACCAAAATATATTTCCGACCATAATAGGTCGAATGCATATTAATGCCACGGAAGGTGAATTAGTCTAACAATTAATCGACTAATATGCGAATTAAATTGATCCTAATCTATAATATACAAGCCATTAACGATACCGTCAATACCTTATGGATGGATGCCTGTTAAGAGTCTCTACAATAACAGCCTTTGTTCTCAGGCGCCAAGGCATTTAAGTTGTGCGAGCTATCATTGGCTGAGGCTGTGAGTCGACCGCCAAGTCACGTGAATTGCACCTTGCTTCAGGCTAATCACCGACGGACGGGACTTAGTCCCTTCGATGCTCCATTGGCATTCATCCTATGGCCCGACCATCGAGCGAGTGCTTCCTTATCGTTGCCTAATGATGGGGTATGGCTGGCATATGATGATTGGAAAGTCAATGTCTTGAACTTCTCGATATCAGCGGGATGAGATAGCGGAACAGGCGGATGGGCGGATGCTGCACTTGTGTGCGCGGCCCGCTTCCGTCCCCATAGGTATCGTAGATATCACCCACGTGAACCCTCACGAAGCCTTATCTCTGATGTAATACTTATAGACGAGATGCCCTTACCATGGCCCTCCCAAATGCAGTTGCACCTTCATCTTCCACCCCAACTAGACGCACTATGGGCTCCATCTCCGGCTGGAAACGCTTGAACGTCGCCGTTGTCGGCGGAGGCATCGGCGGGTTAGCCGCTGCTATAGCCCTCCGTCGCGCCGGCCATGAGGTGACCATCTATGAGCGGCATGACTATGCCGGTGAAGTTGGCGCGTCGATCTCCTGTGCTGCAAACGGCACCCGCTGGCTGCATGAATGGGGAGTCGACATCGCCAAGGGGGACCCTGTCGTGCTGAAGAAGCTCATCAACCGCGACTGGAAGACGGGTGAACCAGTCAGCGTTTACGATCTCGATGACTATGAGGAACGTTGGGGATACGTCTACAACATGTTTCACCGTCAGTACATGCATGCTATGCTCAAGGACTGCGCGCTGCAGGAGGAAGGCAAAGGGACGCCTGTCAAGCTGCTGGTTAACCACTCTGTATGTCCCGCGCTCTACATTGCACGGCAATGCTAATGGCAACAGTGCAAGGACATTGACCTCGAGTCTGGCATGGTCACCTTCGAGAACGGCGTGAATGCCCAGCACGACCTCATCGTCGGAGCCGACGGTATCGGCTCCGCTGTCCGCCGTATCATCGGCCTAAATCCCGAGAAGAAGGCCGCCCCTTCCAGCTGCTTGCACGCAAACGTCATGACCGAAGATGCCGTCCGTCTCGGTCTCGTTGACTACTCCAAGGACTCTGCTCTCGAGTACTGGGGCGGCCAGGAGGGTAAATGGGACAAGATCGTCTTGTCCCCTTGCAACGGTGGTAAACTTCTTTCGTACTACTGTTTCTTCCCTCGTGAAGTGGGCGACTACACGTCGCACACTTGGGGCGGCGAAGACCGCCCCGTTGAGGAGCTGCTGGCGCCGTACCCGGAACTGGACAAGCAGGTCAAGGATCACCTGGCCATTGGTATCGAAGTCCGGCCGTGGCGTTTGTGGGTTCACCAACCATACGAATATATCAGCAAGAGCATGGTTTGCCTGCTCGGCGACGCAGGTCACCCGGTACGTTTCTTCCTGTATTACTCTTTCGCCAACTGACAGCAACGCTCCCAGATGATGCCCCATCAGAGCCAAGGCGCGTGCATGGCCATCGAAGACGCCGCGGCGCTAGGCATCCTTTTCAACGAGACGTATTTCTCCGGCGACGTCGCCGAGACCCTGCGCCTCTATCAAGAGATTCGACTGCCCCGGGCGACCAAAGTCCAAGCCGCCTCCGCCAAGGCGGCATACAACATTAACGAGCGGATCGGTTTCTCATCTAACACGAATATCCCGAAATACAGGGTCGAGGACGAGAAGAAGAAGCTCACCATTGAAGAAATGAACGCCTACGATATGTACAAGGATATTGAGGAGGTGATTGCGCAGAAGAAGGGGGTTCCATTCACCGAGAAGTTTATCCGCGGGCTGCCCATTGGGTTGAAGTTGTCGAACGGGGTTACAGTTGGAGAGGAGGCTTGATATCCAGTTTTATGTTTGTATGATTATGCTTAGGTTCGGGATTACGAAGTTATGAATCTATTTTCGTCCCAGTACTTCACCCCGTCGGGCTTTTATCGCGGTGAGTCAAAAGGCACAGCAGCTAGGTAATCATATACTCCTGCATGACTCTGCAGTATGCTGGGTAGCCTAGCCAAAAGTTCCTCGACTATGTCTATCTGTAGCCACTGAATGTACGAATTGTCGCCTTCGCTTGGACTACAATTCACGAATGATAGGTGGGAGATACCGTTCCGAAAACCTAGTTTCATGATGCACACGGACAAGGCTGGCGAGAATGTCTACATTTCTTATATTCCCCGCTGATAGGGTGGTTTTCGCTGTAGGCTTTTCTCCTAGATGGCTGTATGTGGCTGGCGTACTGGTAGAATAAACTCCGTTAGCAGTGGTAGCTAGTTGGTAATCCCTGTAATCAGGAAAGATGCATGGCAGTTCTTTATAGTCCTCAACTCTTCGTACCTTTTCGTAATATCTTTTCTTTCTTTTCTCTCTTTTCTTTCTTTTCTTTTTTTCTTTACTTTGCTTTGCTTTTTTTTTTTTATTTGTTACTCTCGTGGTTGCGCTATTAGAAGACATTCCCAAGCTTATACACTCATCTCGGGATTTCAACGCCGCTTTATAGCTATCTATCAAAACTTAAGACGGACTGTGTACTAGGGTGACTACAGCAGAGCGGAAAGAAAGTCGGGCTGACAGGTAGGCAGTGGGTGGTTTCTTAGTACTATCTGTTAGTCTGTTATTTCCCGTAGTTTGTAGTGATAAGACGGTTTCGGTGTTAGGGCAAGATATGCGACAGCCAGCAGGCTGTTGGTAACATGAATCTAATCCTCCTTGCTGTTTCTCTTACAATACTCTGTAATATATGCTTCTGCTTGCTAGTAATTATACAAGCAATAAATTTACGACTGATCTCTCACCAAAAACCTCAACTCACTGCTGATAGACGCCATAACTTGCACAGTCCAAAGCTATCAGTCTTGGTATTCATATGCAATTGGGTAATGGAAAGCTGAGGGAAGGCTAGAGCGACAAGAAGCTTCCAGAAGACGGGAAATTTCAATTTCTAATCAGCATTATCAAGCAACGGGGAACTCTTCCGACTGAGTGAGTGGGAAGAGAATCCGGTGAAAGCTGCCATTCATTCGGATGCCTTGCAGTACATGACAATATCGAGACGGTGGAAAAACATAGGTTGTATACATGAAAAGGAGTGTCAAACCGACGGACTCCTCAAGCAAATCTTGCTTATTGACTGTTCGTCTGATCGTCTGTTGTCCACCTGTTAAATTTTGAAGTGACCGATATGGTAGAGAATTGAGAGTGAGTAGTCAGCTATTGTTTTAACAAAGAGATGATAAAAGATTTTTCATATCCTTGAGAACCCTGGTTGCTGTACTGCGTAGGACCACTGGCCATGAGTCCAGTGTCTGCAACCAGGTTGGTGGAATCTACGAAGATAAGATAACTACGGTCTGATTCACTCCCGCGGTTCCTAGCTAACTGTGATTTAGCTAGACCGGACTCACCATCATGACTTCTACTAACACTGCGTAAGGCAATCCGGGTTACAATTGTTGTCGTTGTCAGCCGGCAAACAAGGGATCATCAAGATATCACTGTGGTTTTGAAGCAATAGAGCATAGTCCCGTGCGCTGGCCTTATTTTTGCATCCCTAAATTCTGCGTGGGAAATTTCTAAGCAACAGGATTCCTAAGCAATAGCATTTATAAGCCGCCGGCAGCCAGGGTAGTTTCCAGCACCAGTAACGTTGGTTATTACAGAGATGGCATAAGGACTCTCGCAGTAAGAGCCTGTAACTTTTAGTTGAAGAACGGGGTGCCCCAAAACCGATCTCTATCTCCAACCCGTATACCAAATTCATCTGCATAAAGTAGGATGAGACATATACACTATCTAGGAGAATTTACTTTTCTGGTCACTCAGCCATGACCATACATATCGGAATCGAATGGGGAACGTGGTTACCGTAGTGTACAGTGCTATGCCCTACGAGACAAGCGCCCTGAGAGTGACCGCATCCCTCCGTTAGTTTACATTCATCCCTCTCGTTATCTAGCATAATCACTCCCATCGGCACGGCCATTTCCTCATGTCTTACTAACCACGTGTCTCACGTAGCATCTCAATTAGGTGGAGAAAGAAGAGGTAGATCTGTGTGCGAATAGAAGGATAGGCTGGAACCAGCAGCACCTTCCGATCTATCCGTTCAGCAGTCTACCTGGGAATGTCTGTCGTAACTGTCGAGGGTTCGAAAAGGATATTTTGGGAACTTACTTGTGAGTTGGTCAGTAGGTTAGTCTTCATAAATTGGACAGGTGAGTAACATTAAGGATTGGTTTAAGACGTTCAGTGTGTAAGATCGTTGAGGAGTGTAGGAGACATTTGGAGCCGTTGTTCTGGTCGTCGTTTGAGTTGCATATGGCGCAAAAAGAGGTCGCGGCCTGGACAGAGAGAAGGATTTGTCAGTCTGCTGCAGAAGTGGTAATACAAGATCTTGCAGTTGCTTTCAGCGAAATCGAGAATTCACTGCCTCTGATAGCCCTTTACAGCATCGAGAAGCTTTCCGAATCTGGCAACGAATGTCCTGCCAGTTTAGTGAGCGATATTTAGCCCATGTTTTTCTTCTGTGTCTGCATTAGGCGTTCTGAAGATTATGAGTATATTTACAGTCCACTGCACTCTCCACAGCTTGAGAATTAGAAACTGAAATTCTAGGTGAATAGTATTATGCATTGGCAGTTGCTGGAGGTGAGGAAACGGACAGCGGGTATACGTAGGCTACGAAACCTGAAGTAAGAGAAGAGAAATCGGGGGGAATTTGGGGAGATTAAAGATACTTGACCAGCATTAGGAGCCGGATAACTAGTCCGCTAGACTCTGGTAAGCTCATCCGAGTCCACATGGCTTGATCGGTTTGAGGCTGCGCAGTAGAGTGGTATTGTGGCTGGGCATAAGATCCGGTTGCTTAGGGATCCGTGGCTGCAACCCTCTCCTGCGCTACATGACAACAGAGGAAGAAGGTGTATAGAAAGTAGATTAGTATATGATACCATTGCAGCTATGGTGGTGATGTTTTCACTCGGTTTCGGACCCATGAAGGTACGATCCCGGTCTACCTGGGACAAAGAGCTATGAAAAGATCAAGTGCGTGTGCTGATATGGGACAGCTATTTATAAATTTATAAAAATAAACCTCTAAAGAGGTCATACTCTGCTTCTCGATCCTTTTCAGAAGTAGTATCAGTATTTCACCCAACGGATGGTCGAAGTGGGCCCGGCCCAGGTTAGGGCTTTAAAGGGCTGCTGGGCGCTGGGCTCTGCAGCTCCCGCATAATAGCCAACATACTACTGAACAAGATGAGGTAATTGAAAGCAGATGCAGCCTTTCAGCTTGGTAAAGTTGGGTGAATTATTCCTCTCCATCGTTTAGACTGAATTTTCGTTCCTGCGGGTGTCGACTATTGCCATATTTCGATTCTGCATGGGCAACGTGCAGAAAACACGTCAATAGCAGTGATCTGCTACAAGGGCAATCCGAAAAAGGCTAGAGTGAAGCCCTCAAGAGTGTGAGATAGCAGATAATGATATCACATTGTAGATGCTCAAATCATTGTCTCCCAACCACGATTCCCTCAATAAAACATCGCCCTCTTCTATCCTGCGTCCGCTACTGCAGCGTCCCCGCATGAAATCAAGAACTTGTTCCTTATTTTCCCCTAAGGAATAGTCTAACTAGCCATCCACGGCCGGGCATGCCTACCAAGGTGCTAATATGATTGGTAATTAGCCATTGTACTGTAACTACGAATATCCTGGCTTAATGAGCTAACTTCAACTGGGAAAGGCGCAACAATGAGTGCAAAAGAGCCGGAAACGAGTTGGAAGCATGTGGCAGTCCCTGTTTGTTCTATATGGAAAGCACGTACCCTAGATGAAGTCCGCCATGAAATATCCTTTTGCTTTCTTTTTCCTCTTAAAAAGCTATTAAAATACGTCCGTAATGCTGCCATGTTATCTATCTTGTAAAATAGTTGTGTAGCTTGCAGAGGGCTGAGAATAATCCACATCACTGCATAAACACTGCGACTAATAGAGTGGTAGTTACGATGACCCTGACTCTTCTGCATCCAAGGCATGTTTAGAAGATTGGGCAGCCACTAAAACGACTTACACCTTCTTCAAGCGAAATTGTCCAGCTCCGGTATACCTACCTGCTTTCCTCGGCTCCTTGCTTCAAACTAAGCATAGTAATTCTCGACCTTCAACCCCTTGAACTCAAACTGCGTACCCTCGCGCCTGTCAATCACCTTTTTGTGATGTACGTCCTTGACTCTCGCACGGACATACTCGGTCCCCGTTGGTGCTGGGACGTTGGGATCCTTATCCTCGTCTGTCAGCAGACCAAGCCGATCAAGAAGCGGCGAGGGAACAGGCTTCATGATTGTGGAGTCTCCGGGTCGGACGAAGTACAGAAGACCTAGACGGGGAATATTGATTTGGTCTCGGGGAGGAGTCACAACTCGATGTACGGTCGATTTGATGAATCCTGTGTGGTCAGCACTGGGTAATAAAGAGTGTACTTGGAGGAGGGAGAAGGCTCACCCTTTGTCAAGAACGTCAACGTATCTGCCGCGTTGCAGGTGATGCCCCCTTCCACGGGCTTCACCCATTTCCACTGACCTTCGGGCGTCCTGATCTGCAGACCAGCCACTTGCTGCGAGAAGAGCAGTGTCAGGCTCCCAAAATCAGTGTGGCCGCCCTTTGTGTACGCCTGAGCGCGATCCCATTCTTCCTGGCTTCTGACATTGTAAATCATATACCGCAGATGATCATCAGAGCGCTTGTCATATGCGTGGGCGTCCGCGAGGAAGTTCTCCGGTAGCTCCAAGATGATGGACATGAGGATAAAGAGTTTACGCGCTACCTTGTCGAACAGTTCGCGATGAAAACTGGCAATCTCTTCATAGTTCTCGCGCACGATACGATGACGCGGTAGGTGATCCCACTCAGGGATTGCCTTAGGGATGTTCAGCTGGAGAGGAGGATATCAGCCCTACTCCGGTTATTTCTTAGCTTTCTGGAGAATCATACCATCTCAACATTATCCTTAACCCCCGTATCACCAATCCACCGCTCATTCTCTCGGTATCCAAAGTACTCACCCTGGGCGAAGTTGCATGGAAAGACTCGTTTTTCGTCCAACGGCTGCTTGAAGAAGGCATTGCCAAAGCTGAATTGCCGCAGGACGCGCTCGTCGTCTATACCGTGGCCCACAACAACCCAGAACCCGACCCTGGTCAAGGCATCATACAGCTGCTTTGCAAGAGCTTCTTTGCCACCAGGCTCATCGAATCGCGACAGGTCAATCTTAGCCAGCGGTGCCCAGTCCAAGTCCTCGGTGGTAGGCGGGGGACGAGTCCATGGCTTGACTGGAACGGGATCAATAAGGGTATGTTCTTGGATGGCTGACGGAGCCATTATGGTAGATGCCAATGCGGGGTTAACTAGCCAACTATCACCATATAACCTAGTATTATCGTAGTGGATTGTTGAATGGTTTACAGATGCGGCATTGCCACGCCGAGCATGGCGCCTTTATACCACCCACCTTGCACAACCCCAATACCCAACTCCGCACTTGACGCGAAAAATAATGCGAGTCATGTTGAATATTTGGAGATACCCTGTCTACTTGCGTTGAAAGCGGGGTTGCGTCAAGTATCATATTTGTCTAGGATTGCGTGATATCGATTACAACAGCGGCAACAGGGCTGACAAGCCCTGTATTGCCAACCAAGATTCGGCAACCCTTTGGATCAAGAACTCAGATGTGGCTGACTAGTAGTTTACAGCCTTTGCTGTTTCTTGATGGGTATTCGCCTACTCCCTAACCACGATCAAATTCTTAATTTTATAGCACCTACCGTGTAAGGCTCCTTTCCTGGCAAGGTACCGACCTGCCGATATCGAGAGTGACATGCTGAATAGCATGATAGAGCGAGCTCCAAAACACAATATCTGCAGGAGATGAGCAATATGAGAATCGGCGATAGTTGTCAGAATTTTGATGGCTGTCAGAACCTTGGCAGCTAAACGCCGACGTGATCTGCAAGCAACACCCATGAAGGCCATACTCCAATGTCGTGATAGCCTCCATAATGGTGTCAGCGCTCCTTCAAAGTCCGCAGGACCGTCTGTAGGGATTGCCAATGGCCTCTCTATCTATATAAGTTGTGTATCACTACGCATTCTAGGGGTTTTCCGAGTGAGGGCACCGGGTCAAGATGTCTTCAGTATCCGAAACGGCGCCTGAAAAAGGCCAGCCCAAAATCACTACTGCATCTTCAAGCACGTCTTCCTCTCTTTCCATTCCCGAGATCTCAGGAAACCACACTACCAAGCAGTATGATGCTGAGTTTGAAAAACGCGTGATGCGCAAGATCGATTTTTGGCTTGTGGGCTTTTACTCCTTCGTCTACATTTTCCGGGTAATCGACTCAGGTACTGCCTTTTTTCTTTTCTTTCTTTTTTTTTACAAATGCCTATGAAATGTCATTGATACCCTCCAGGCAACTATGCAAATGCCGCAATCATCAACCTCGAAGAAGGCAACGGCATCAAGGCTGAGCTCGGCTTTTCTCCCTCCCAGTGGTCCTGGTCCCAGTCTATCTTCAGCTATAGTTACATGCTATTCGAACCGACCAACACCATTCTCTTGAAGAAGATCACACCCTCAAAGTGGATGTTTGTCATAATTCTGGCATGGGGAGTCTGCGCCACATCTTCAGGCGCAGCGCAAAATTTCCCAGGGATGATGGTCGTGAGATTTGCGATAGGACTAGCAGAGGCTGGTATTCTACACTTAGATTGCAGTTGCAAAGCCTTTCTAACAAGCCCTAGGCTTCTACCCTTCTGTGCTATATCACATGGCGTTCTGGTATAAGCCGTCTGAGATGCCATGGCGCGTTGCGCTTTTTTACTCTCTTGGACAACTGAGCAGTGCGTTGAGCGGTTTGCTAGCGTACGCTATCAGTTTCATGAATCGCCTCGGCGGGCTGTCTGGATGGCGGTGGTTGTTTATCCTTGAAGGGCTTCCTGCAATCATTCTGGCCTTTGTAGCCCTCTGGGCTCCAGACTACCCCGAGACAGCAAAGATGCTGACTCCTGAGGAGAGAGAGTGGGTGGCCAATCGACTAGCGAAAACCGCTCCAAGGGGAAACGATCGCAGCTGGAGCTGGCAGCATATAATACAGCTCTTCCGCAGTTCGACCTTGTATACGTTTTCGATATACTGGATTGGGCATGGCGTTGGCGGGTTTGGGGTCAATTATGCCCTGCCCACTGTTATTTATGAGCTGGGGTTTACGACCACTGCTAAATCGCAGTTGATGAACATTGTATGTTTCACCTCCTTCCATCAAGAGCCTTACTGATCATAAGTTGCCCAGCCTCCGTACGTCGCCTGTTTCCTGTTCCTGAACACAGTCGGCCACTGTCTGCATAAAAAGTGGATTCGGCCGTGGACGACCGCGGTAGCGAGTAAGAGAAAACCTATCTATATCAAATTTTACCTCACCTGGTCCCTCTAATCATGCTCTCAGTTGAAACCACAATCATAGTCTGCTACATAATCCTGATAACTGTCCCTAACCCGGTTGTGAAGTATATTGCACTGATCGTCGCAACCGCCTGCGCCGGCTCCGCATACCCCGTCATCTGGCCAGAGAGAATCCGCGCCCTTGAGGGGACAGTCGCCGCGGGCATCGGCATTGGATTGACGAATGCGATGGCGCAGTTCAGTGGCATCTGCGGACCTCACGTGTATAATTCACGGTTCGGGCCGACCTATCGGGTGTCCTATATCATCTGTTTGGTCTTCCTGTGCATAGCCATCAGTGGGATTCTGGTTAGTTGGGTCTTAGTGCGGAGAAATGATAGAAGAAAGGATAATAGAGTTGTCTCTGGTACTCTGGAGGCAGGAGAGCGCCCTCTTCGTGGAGAAGTGGATGACAGCAAGGAGGGTACGAGGGCAAGAGGGTGATGTTAGGGCTTTTTTGGGGCATCTAGGCTGGAGTCCTTGACACGTACGATCGGCAAATCATTGTATGTATGATACAGCAGCCCATGGGATTTCATGAAGCACCTCACACAGCTCAGATAGAAACGGGGATCTTTTTTGGGCCGTGACTTCCTTGCTGCACCTATGAAGTACGATCATGGCAGGCGTATCCTAATCACATCACAGGAGAACCACGGTGCTGGATCAATCAGAACCGTAGCCTTGGAAGTCTGGATGGTTCAATCGTATCCTGGACTCTGCCTTCCTGGACTAATATGAAATGATGGTGCTTGCTAGCTATATTTTCCACAGCCCACAACACCCATCGAACCCAACGCTTTTCCGAGCCCTCCGACCAGCGAGCTGGCCCAGTTGTACGTGAGATATTTGCTGGAGGCAGCATAGCCTCTCCTGGGTTTACTTTAGCCTCTCAGTACTGCGATGGAAGGCTTCCTCAGTGTCATAACCTCTGCCATGCCAGCTCATGTCTGCTTTGCCAGCCATCCTAGGATCGCAGCAGGGATGCGCAGATAAAAGCCCAACCATGTCTAGTCTGCAGATCTAGAAATCTTACTCATGCAGGACTGCGTAAAACCTTGTGTTTTGCATGTCTAGATAGGCTAGCTTAGTTCGTCGAGCATCAGATCACAGGTCTTGTGGCTATTAGAAGTATTTCTTAGAGAAAAAAAAATACTATCGATATTCTTCGCCACAAGACCCTTACTCTTTGCGTCAATTCTGCCTGTCATTGGCATTGGTGGGTTGCAAAGGAGAAGGATTAGTTCTGTCCTCTAAATTAGAAGCCTGACAGGAAAATGCTAATATAGTATTGGTTAGCACAAAAGACCCATGTCGAGTGCCGGTTAATTACCGGTCTCTTGAGGCTCTTAATGTATAGTGCTATTAGATGCGGTCTCCGTCCACACCCCTGATAGTCCATAGCCGCTGATGCAGATGCCCGGCTAATTGTATACTCTATAGCCGGCTTCCTCGTTCCTTGTCCCTCTCCCCGCACGCCCTGTGACTCTGCCTCGCCTTCGTAACCATCTGGATGGCGTCATCCCCAGTCTCAGCCCCAGTACCAGTTCCAACTCCAGCTTCAAGGAGACTCTCAGCCGTATCCAACCGACAAAAGCAGCTCGCGCGAATAGGGATATCCGCCCCCTCCAACGCTTCCCTTAGGTCCTTCTCAATCTCGTCCACCTCCTGGAGCCTCCACATCCGCATTAAACACTCCTTGTACCCGATGAGCGCCCATACATTCCGCGGGTGCCGCCTTGGCCTGATCAAGGTAGTATCAAGGCCGAGGTCAGCACGATACTCCGCTGCTGCATCCTCCACATACCCCTGTTCCAGCAGGAGAGCAGCATACGCGTGACGGGAAGGCTGCATCCACGCCCAGGGTTCGCTGTACGGAAGTTGATCATCGAGGTTTATGGATCGCCGGAGGTGTCTCCACGCGTCTTTGTATTTTTGTTCCCGGTATGCGATCTCCCCATCTAGCATGGCCGATGCCACAGCCAACGTGTCCAGAGCCTTGCTATTGTATGCCCGTCGAGACGCTGGAACAAGGGCCTTGCTCTTATGGAAGAGGGACCGCTCACGCTTTGCCTTTTCAATGTGGCCCATTGCCGCATACGCCAGCCCCTTGCCATAATGCGTCGTTGCCGTAGTGACACAAAATAGCCGCTGGTTATGCGGCAAACTCATCTCAATAAGCTCCCTCCACATCCCAAACCGTATCATAACATGCACTCTGGTTGCGAGAAAATTCTCCAGCCAATCTGCCAATGGCGGAGACTTGATACTCAGCACACCATCCCAGCTAGGAACACTTTTCTCCATCCGCGTCACGGCGTCGATGGCCGTCTTCCTTTGTCCCGCGAACATCGCCGCGTAAATCAAACTATGATAATTATGTAGCCTGTAAAACGTATACAGATTATACGCCCTTGTCTCAGACATGGCCAGATACCGATCATCCGCAAGCGTTGCTTTATAGTTACTCTCAATCGACCTTTTCCAGTCGCCAACCAGAACATCCAGATGCGTTGGCATATGGTGGATATGGCCCGCATCGGGGACAAGGTCGCGGAGTTTATCCGCAACGTCTAAGCCCCTTTCCGAGTCCGGCGTTGGAGACATCTCGATATAATGAATATACAAATGCAGAAGGCCAGGGTGCTTATCCGCCCCTTCTTGCAACAATGCCCGTTCTAGGACCGATTTCACCAGCATCGTGGGCGCATTTTTTGCCGGCTTCCCTGTAGCAAGATCCCAGAGGGCCCACGGCGTAATGTTCATGAGGGCATCAGCGTAGAGAACTGCAACATCAATGTTATCGCCAAAATCCTCATAGACCCGTCCCATGGCCGCCGCATACCGCCGATTCACAGCGTTTGGGTCCTTTGGCGGCCTTCCGTTCTCGAAACGGGATTGCATTGCGAAGATGACTGCTTTTTCCCACGGCTGAAGCCGTGGGCTGGTGCTTACGCCATCAGCTTCAGCTTCAGCCTCACTCCCAGCCTCGGATTTAGCTTCTGCCAGCCGTGCGGCCCTCCGCGCGGCCTCGTATCCAGTCTTGGCAGAGGCTGCACGGTCGCGCTGATCGAATCGTTCCCAAGGCTTATTGTAGTTAGGCCCAACTGCATACGCGAGACCCCAGTGGGCCATTGCGCAGGAGGGGTCGTATGCGATGGCCTGGTTGAAGCAGTACACGGCCTCGCCGTGGTTGAAGGCGTAGATCCAGATGAGTCCGCGGTTAAACCATGCTTGAGTGTTGGGATCGGTAGTGCTGATGGGAAGGGTGTAAGTGCCTAGGTTGTAGTATGGGCTTGATGCTGGGATTCTCAATGTCGTCATCTTGATGTGGATGTGTTTCTAGTATGGAACTGGAAGGGATGAGAGTGCGGGGGCGGGTGTTATGGTTGGTGGCAATGGGGCAATATGCACAGTCAGTATACTTAGTCATAGGCATAGCCGTGCACATTCATTTTTCATGGCTGGAACTCATAACTGCATGCATTAAATACATCAATACAACATCTCATCATGAATTATTCGAATCATTATTCATCGTCGCATTCGAATTGGGATTTGAACTCGTCCCGTTTTGTCCCTCCGTGTCTGGAATATCCTCCAACCCCAATCCTCTGTACCCCGTCGCATTTTCAATTCGGGTCCCCGTGGAGCTGACGCTCGCTTCCGACACCCCTGACACATACCGCGGTCGCTGCAAACTGCCATCATCGATTGTTGGCGTGTATGACTGCACGCTCGACAGGCTCGACACGTTGCGGGTATGGGTTGGCCGCATCGGAGCGTCGCCTTCTTTCTCCTGGGGGATTTCCGGCGATACCGGGGAATTGAAGCTCATCGCAACGCTCATTGTCGGTGATGAGACTGGCACGCTTCCTTCGTTGTACGAGGTTGGGAGTTCAACAGCCGCGGCAGGGGCAGTAGCGCTGTGGCCTGTTTTTGTTAGAATATCGCAGCCACAATAGATCATGGTACTTACCATGCACCTCGTAGACCGGATCCCCAGCCACCTCAGCCGTAGTCCGGGAAGCAACGGCCGGCTGTTCGGACGGCGCAACGGTGCTTTCATTCGTGGTGAATCCGCCCGATACGGTGGTCGACATGTCTGGATCCTTGGGGCCTGGCGGCGCAAACGCACCTGCGTTGTTGACCCAGTTCCTAACACGCGAGCCCCGAGATATCTCGCTTCCTCGCCGGGATCCCTTGCGCTTGCGACGGCGGAGGAACCAGAAGACAAAGGCACCAGCCACGAGGAGTCCGAGGACAACGCCAATGACTGCGCCAGCCCAGCCAGGGAAGCCACCGCCGCCGTCGCTAGAAGGGACGGTGGTCGTGGTTATGTTGTCGTTCGTGCTATTGTAGGGGTAGTAAGTCTCGATTGTGCGGGTGTATGAGGCGTCAAAGACATCCGCCAGGGAAGCAGTAGTCCATGAATCGGGTGCTGTTTTCGTTGCGCCACCGTCCGCACTGTCCTTGTTAGCTGTGTCTCTATAGATCATAATGGCGACATAACCTACTTCCCGCCAATCCGGCCCGCAACAAGGTCGGGCACTTTGTACTCGTCCCAGTCCCTAGGGTTGTACGTATCCTGGAACCGGCCCGTGTTTAAATTGAAAACCCGGATTATGTCTGGAATACAAGAACTGCTGCCAATATGGGTGCCCCCAAGGATGAACATCTTGTCTGGATACGGCTTGACGCATCTGTGTTCCTTGCGCCCGTTAGCAGTTCCATTTCCGTCGTAGAGTTGAATCCATTCAAAGGACGGGAGAGACAGGACATAGACATCGTCCGAGGGCTGATTACGCGCACCGAGGCCGTCATAGCCGCCGTATATGTAAATGTTGTGGGAGGAGCTATCGGAGGCGCTCGCGTAGACGGAGCAGAACTGAGTGAGCTGCGGGGGGATGTCGCCCGTAGTGTTTTGGTTGTACCTGGGACAGCAAGCTGAGTCAGCTCACTTAGTCAGCCAGTTCCCTCCATTGAGCACTCACCAGCGGTCGCCTGCAACATCGTACACAGAGACCGTCCGCATTAAGGCCGGACTCTCGCGCTCACTCTCTTCCATCTGCTCATCACTCAATCCAGCAGCATAGATGGTATCCGGCTCCGTGACGCCGCCTATGAGCACAATGACCCCGGATTCCGCAACGGGGAGCCATACAGCTTCAGCATTAGCCCGTCCCGGTACGTCTCTGGGCAGAGAAACGTTCCCAAACACAGGATTCTCCATATCTGACATGTCAACCGTGATCATGCGCTGCGACACGTTGGTAGCAGTCTCATTGTCCCAGATAGGACCCCAGTCTGGCGCGCGCATCCCGCTGATGTACCAGCCCATATTCTCGCTCGGTGCGTTCACGCCCGCGCCGTTGGTAATGTAGCGAGTGACGCCGTCGTTCAAATTGCTGCTAACGAACCGGGGCTCCCACCCGGGTCGTTCGGTCCCGTACTGGTACGCCTGGTAGGCGAGGACGGTGTTCGCGGCAGGATCATCGACGTCATCGGTGTTATCGAGAAGACCCCTACAGAATTAGAGAGTGCATCGCCAGAGGGTCCAGAGGCTCGCTTACCCATAGAGATAGAACAGGTTGTCGTTGGCGAACATGACCCCATCGTGGTAGGTGGGCGCGATGTTACCCCCGATGCCGCCCGCCTTAGCGAAGGTGTCGAAGAGCGCAGTGAGATTGTCATTCTCGGTGTTGAAGGATTGGGAGAGATCGAGGGTGTAGAGGAGTCCTTCAGCATTGTCGGTGGTGTCTACTTGGACCTGTCCGTTGGAGAAGCCTCTGCGCGGAGTCAATTTGGTCAGTCTGTCAATCCCTCCTGTCGCCTTCCGATGTGCGAGACTTGCCTCTGATAAACCAGGTACCCGCCATCCAGGTACACGGTATCGCGAATGATGGCCGCTCTGAGCTGGCCCCAGGTACAAATCGAGCTGTTGATTTGATTCAGGAAGTCCAGCTGCGCCTGCGATCGCCCGACAAGCGTCGCGACCGCGGCCAGCACGGCCAGCACAGCCAAGGGCCCAGATTCGAGTGGCATGGTAACTGAACTACAGAGGGGACTTCATTTCATGGCAGCATAATAATAGCCGTCTCTCTGGTCGCCCGTATTCGTTTGCAGCCGGTCGCTTGATTTCTTTGTTGGGCGCAGGCGACTCTGTGCGACAGACAGCTCGTGGAGGACAAAGAAGGCGGCCTCACGTCAAGGGTGGGCTGTTTCTTCCGGAGAATATTTTCCTTACAATAGGAACTGGCTCAAAAGAGGCGCAGCGATTCACGGATTTGGGAAATTGTTCTTTGTCCGGTCAGCACCCGCCACGCCAGTCTGACCGAGCCTCCGTCCAGAGACGCGGGAGGGATCAAGCCATTAACAGCTCCAAGAACACGAACAGAGGCGGGGTTGCTGACACGAGCGTCTGGACACCCGATTGACACTCTGCCACCCTTGCAGCCGCGTGCATCCATTCGCAGTCCGTCGAAGTCTGCAATGCAACCAAAGCAGCGCTAGGCCGACATGGGTCAAAGCACCCTGCTCTTCACTCCGACTCTCTGGAGTCTCGAGCTGGAGTCTCGAGTCTTCAGAGTCTCACAACAGACTCAGCCTCATTTAAAATAACTCTGGCTTTCTTTAGGTTCGATGAGAGAGCTTCAGGAATGCTCGTCTGCTTGTGACGCTGGTCCAGCCCTATAGGACCGCATCAGGCGTCCAGCCATACTAGCTTCTGCCGCTATGACGATGAGTCTTTTAACCGAATAACCTCATAACCTGAATACGAACCTTCTGCACACTAACGACCCGCATCACCGCACCCCTGCTGAAATCCTCTACTAGTCCGTCTAGGCCGTCTGGGCTGACTATGTTCATTCCGCAGCCTTGCAGAAGGCCATCCGAAGTGCAGCAGCCACGTAGTTGCCCTGGCCATGTCTCAGTTCCCCACTCCAGAGCCTCCCACTTGCTTGCGGCCAGCTGATTTAAACTGTGCCTGTTTTTCCGGTGCCCAAACTACTACTAATAGAATCGCGATAAAGGCCGCCTACTCTTTGTTCCTCCTCTTCCCCACTGCGACCCTAGCACCCGGCAAACCCCCGTTTCTCGCCCTGCCTGGCCTTGTCGCATCGTTCGATCCCCGATCAGATCTTGTCAACTTATGTTCTGATCTTATTTCCCGTCTGAAACTTTCTGAATGCATTGCATGATAATTGTCGCATAGCGCAGCGCATCGAACTTGTTCAAGCTTCTGCGCTGATAGCAATTGCATCGCACCTCGATCTAAGATCCTGCCGGTCTCTATTGGGGAATCGCAAATATGCGCTTGCGCTCTTTAATCCTCGTTGTAGCGTCCTCGTTCGCCAATTCTGCTTGGGCGCAGCTTGAATATGGTGCCTCAAGTGTCGCTAGTTCGGCGGCAACCACCACCGCTGAGACAAGCTCGGAGGCTTCTCTGGCCTCCGAGTCTCCTGAGGGCCTCGTAACTCCTTTGGGTCTGGAGGCCTCAGTCGGCGTCGGGGCATCTCTGGGCATTGGCGACTTGGACCTTGGGGCATCCGTCGACGTTGGGGCATCTTTGGGCGCGGGGGACCTGGATCTTGGGGCATCCTTAGGCCTTGGGTTATCTTTGGGCCCCGATTGCGACTGCACGGTAAGCATGCACTTCTAACCCTTCTCCCAGTGCAGAGGCGTGACTGACTGGCCACTGTAGGAGGATCCAACGACGAAGCCACATCCAACGACGAAGCCACATCCAACGAGTTCTTCGTCCAGCACTTCAGTAACCCCCACTAACTCTGAATGCTCGGACCAGCCCCCGGTCACTTTGCCGCCTGAAACAGTGTATATAACTGTCCCAGGCGAGGACACATGCTCCGCCAGTCCCCAGCCCACGGCCACAGAAACCGAGACAGTTTCCATCACTGTCCCAGGCGAGGATACATGCCCAACTACAGCCCCGCCAGCGTCTACAGAGACTGAGACGGTCTCAGTTACCGTTCCGGGCGGAAGCACCTGCTCGGCCACACCTCCTGTGACTCTTCCTCCCGAAACCATTACAGAGACGTCCGTAACGACAGCGCCTGGGCAGACAGAAACCATCACAGAGACCTCACTCTCGACAGTGCCAGGGGCAACGCTGACGATTACGGTCGGTCTTGGAGGAGGAGGGGGCCATCATAACCCACATCCTACCACCACCGTCACGATCTGGAAGCCTACTACGATATATTCCACTATTACCATTCCCACCACCGTCTATTCCACTGTGTACTCGGAGACAACAGCTTGGTCAACAACAACCTTACCTGGAGAAGAGACCACCGTTTGGGAGACCACAACCCTGCCCGGCGAAGAGACCACCGTCTGGACGGAAACCACTGCTTGGTCGACCACAACTCTGCCCGGCGAAGAGACCACTGTGTGGTCAGAGACCACTGCTTGGTCAACCACAACTCTTCCTGGCGAAGAGACCACTGTGTGGTCAGAGACCACTGCTTGGTCAACCACAACTCTTCCTGGCGAAGAAACTACGATCTGGGTCACGACAACTTTGCCAGGCGAGGTAACCACTCTCCCTCCATCTACGACGACGATTTCCGGCACAACTGTGACAATCCCTGGATCGGTTACGACTTTGCCTGGTTCGACAATTACACTACCGGCCTCGACAGTGCAGCTGCCTGGATCTACTGTCATTTACACTAGCACCGTGAGTGGTCCAACCTCAATCGAAACCGTAGTTGTTACGCAAGTTATCAGCACGACAATTGTGAATGAGACCCCTGGTAAATATGCATGTCCCTATCTTCCTAAATATAGCTAATTCGTGCAGGCCCAGCCACAACCCTCACCATTACCTCTACTGCAGTCCAAACTCTTCCTCCAGTAACTGTGACAGGTATATCCTCAATTACGTGGTGCCAAATTCTGTACTAATTTAATCAGCAACTGCAACAGAAACAACTGCAACAACTGCAACTGTCTCTGTCTGTCCCAGTCTTACGATAAACCCAACATATACACCCCCCACGCCTCTCCCGACAGACTACACATGGGGCTGCCGACCAGGTTACCTTTGCCACCCGAAACACCAGGACGTAGAGGGTGGGTGCAACTTCGAAGCCGGACTACCTGCAGAAACATATTACTGCAGTCCCGAAGAATGTATCAAAGCGCCACCCCTGTACGACGACAACCAATACTGGGGCGAACCCGTGGTATCCGACGAAGTGGGCACGTACAACGTCTCAAAGTACTACTTCAACTGCAACCCGGGGCCATTCGGTCTTAACTACTCGATCTTCCGCTTCCCAGAGAAGGATCATGGCGTGGACTACTTCAAACGCTCCTTCCTGGGCGTGGGTCTCGGCAAAATGCTCAGCAAGCTACTCCCTCGACAGGAACTATTGCAGGATGTCATTCAATTCAGCGACGTTTGCTACGACGAATGCAACGGCGCCGCATTGGAAGCCCAACGACGCGGGAAAACACCTTCGCTTTGCGAGGCCACGTCCGCGTTCATGGACAAGGTCGATCAATGCCGCCGGTGTAATGAGAGATACCCCGCAGAAGACGGTGAAGATTCGCAGCTCATTCCGCCGGATTTGAATCAGTGGCTAGCCTACTGTGATGGGCTGGGCAACGATGAGGACCAGACCTCAACTCGCGAACCGATCACAACGTCCAGCGAGAGCACATCGAGTACACGCACATCAGCCGTGGAGCCAACGAGTACAGGCGTGGATGGAGATGAGGACTCCACCTCGGCTACCGACTCGACTACAGTGACTGGGACATCAAGTCCCAGTGGTGACGAATCAACACAGACAGAGTCGAGTCCAGATGCCACTTCGACCTCTACCAGCTCAACGAGCACACCCGGCGCTGGGGGATCGGGCTCGGAGGGTGATGATATTAATGATGATAATGACAATGAAAGCTCAGACTCCGGAACTTCAAGTCCATCAGGTAGTCCAACCTCTGGCAGTGGCGGTAGCGACGACGGGTCGGGAGCCTCAAGCGCACCGACGCCAGGCTCAACACCAGGCTCTCCGACTGATGTCTCTCCAACGGGCACCAGCTCGCCCTCGCCCTCGCCACCTGTCTTCACAGGTGCGGCGGCGCGGTTCAGCTTGCCGGTGCACTTCGGACTTATCCCGGTTGTGCTGGGTTTGGTTCTGTAGTGTGAGCCAATGTTTGACGAAGCAATGGCAAGACGGAATGATAATGAGGTTATGGGACAAGGATGCGAAATCACTGAAGGATGAAATGTAGAAGCTCTTATGTTTTGTTTATAATTATACCTCTACCTCTGCCTGCTCCCGAGGCTAATGCGCCTAATTGATATAATGTTGTTTGCTGCTAGGCAACTCTTCGTATAGACTCAATGCAGTTATTTAGCCTGGATCTTGTATGTTGGCTGGACCACCTATAGAGCTCTTGTAAGCCCTTGAGTCGATTGAATCTGTGGCAGCTGTAATCTCTGGTCTGGTCTGTCTGCATTATTGCCCAGCATCCCTTCCCTAGTACAACGCGTCATTCGCTGCGGAGTGTTCTCAATAGTTATTGTTGAATCTCGCTAATCTTGAAGGGCCACGCAATTGCTCTCCAAATACGTCCAGTCGATCCAAATGGGGCCCTGGCTCGGCTCAAACCAAAAAAGCCAGCAGGAAGCATTGATAGTGGCTGGAGTTGAAATAAGATGAAGGAACTGAAGGACTGGGAGTAGCAGTTGTCCTCCCCAAGTTGGGCCAATCGTACAGATATAGTCAAAGTGTGTCAATGTTTGCGCTGGAAAAATCCAATCATTGAGACACTGGCACATTCCTTGCCTTCGCGCAGTGTTGTATTGATAATACTCTAAAAGCGCATGGGACTGCTGCAGGAGAACGGCAGCCTTACAACTATATAAGCAAGGTCTTTTTACAATCCATGATCCTTACTGAGCCAGGGTCTGAAGGGAATGATAACCTAGGTATGGATGTACGGTTAGATGGCTCCTACCCGGGCAGCTCGCTGGTATAGTTATAGACACATTCGACCATTCCAGACTCCTCTCAGGCTTAACCTTGATCACCATGAAGCTCAAGGGAAACACAGCTAATCTAACTAGAAGCCGCTGACTCGCCCAACCGTGACCGCAAAGCACAGGCTGATGCACAACACTACAGACGACTCATGCATAGTAAGGAATCCAACCATGGCCCCTCGGACTTCTTTTTGACAGAGACAACGGCTAGACACGCTAAGGTAGTATTGCATGCATTGTAGCGGCGAGTAACAGCAGTCAGCTTTTGGTTTAGCTGTTTAAGCGCTACATACCGGAGGCTTGATTCAACCCTTGCTGTCGACTGATTTGTGCCTTGCTTGATGGGTACAATCCTCAAAAACACGTTACCCAGAATGTGCAGCACCAGCCTGACCACATTTCTCGCGATTGAAGGACATCCCATGCACGACTGAGAACCGTATCTGGTCCCTTTAACAAGGTGCGGTAGGTATGTGACCGTGGCTTCTACAACAATCGCGGCTTATCAATGTCCGCATTGCTGAACCAGATCGAATCTCTGACAGTAAGATTCATCCCCAGATTTGCATACCTTTTTCAAGCTCCCAGGGGATATACAGCTAGGTGTAGAAAGAGACAGAGTGAGATGATATAGGGTGAGAGTGGCAGACGGTCAACGAGAAATGAAGAAGCAGTCGCCAGAACAAACAGCACCAGCTATTCCCGTCTCAGTCCTGGTCAGACCACAGATGGAGTATAGAGAGTAGATCTGGCTCTTCCCTGGTTTCACCTAAGCTGGGTTGAATCTCGTAAAGCCTTTGTGGAAGGCCGGAGAAGGGACGGCCGGTAATCATGCAAAGGACGGTTTGATAAAAGTCCTCAAATCCAAGCATTGCCGCCACTCTTTTTGATTATAACAAGATGGTTCTCATGGAGGTGATATATCAATCCAGGCGTACAAAATCGAGGAGTCGCTCCCAGTGGGAGGTTCAATGCAGACGGTTGGCTTTGGCAGGAACAAGGTCGATTCCGCCTCACAACAGTTTCTGGTAGATATTTTGCTTTACGTTATTTATAGCAATTATATTCAGGATGCATTTACTTCTTCAGCGCAAAGCGCGGCACTGGAACAGGTAAACTTGCAATGATGCGCGTAATCTCCTTTGATATAGGAACAGAAGTGAAGGTCCATTGGCATGTTTCGGTGTCGAGCTCCTAGACAGGGACCTCGGAATTAAGTTAGACCAATTTCCTGATACGGCCATGTGCTAAAGTAAAAATCAGCCGGTATATTATTGCACCATGGGTAAAAAAGGAAGAGCTCCAAGACCATACGCGGAATGCGAAAACGGCGGCTGGCAGATCAAAGAGGGGATAGTATCGAAATCCGTTCAATGCAGTCTATAACTATGAAATTACCAATACCCATTCTAAACCACGGCCGGCCATGTCCACATGGAGTGTCACCTTAGTGGTGGCCTGTATAAGGGAACCGCCGGGTCTCGCCTATCATGCACCGAGAGCCTGGATGGTAACCACGTTGCACCGATCAAGGAATGCCAGAGCCTCGTTCCGGGTATTCCACGCATCGTTGTAGGTCGCGCTCAAGGTAAGTCGTCCGTTCCAAGTTCCCAGGAAAACAGCCAGCCCGGTCACCAGATGCTCTCTGGTTATCCACGGGTTGTCCAGGGTGAATGCGCCATGTGTCGGCGATATCGTACTATCAATCGCCCCCAAGTCGGAAAGCGATACTGACGGTTTGTTGTAAGGCACTGGAACAGGTGGCGTCGCATTATCCGCTGGATAGGGCGGTGTGATCATTGCCCAGTGCGAAGGCACCATTTGAATACGCTGCTTGTCGTTGCGGTTTTGCAGGTCGAAGCGACGGACGGCGCTGGCGATTCTCATGTATTCTTGTCGCCTCTGTATGCTGCGGTCGAAAAGCTGCTCAGGTGCGCCGATGGAAGCAGCCGGAACAGTCAAATCGACTGCGAGACACTCGCCGGACACAGAATGGTAAACGGAGGCTGCATGAGCCGGGGTGCTGTACGCGTCCTTGCACTGAGGCCGTTCATCAAGAAGGCTGTAATTAACGTACCGCACCGTCCGCGGCCGTGCTTGTCGCTTCTGGAGATCTCGGAGGACGATGCCAATAGCAGTGTGATATGCATGCGTCAATGTCAAGCCCAGGGATCTGCATGCTTTGAGTAAACGGTGCGTTGACTCTGTAGATAGTGTGATAGCCACTCGTTGGTGCTTCCCTGGTCTAGTCGCATACTTTCGATGAGGGAAACCGGCAATCTCAACATCCTTCTTCAAGGCGGCGTTCCACGCGACTGTCCTCGAAAGCCGGGCCTCCTGTTGTTTGGTGAGGGTCGGCGAAACGTCGGCAGCGACACGCAACGGCGGACTCAGTCGCGTCCACTCGCTATCAAAGCTTGGAATGGAGTACGCATCGCCTTCCTGAAGGGCTTGGGCCGCATGAGCGAAGAGGGTATTGAGAAGCATCAAAGTCCCGACACCGTCGACAATATCGTGGCGACAGCGAAGCACCACGTCTGCGGTCATCACACCCCTATGCCGACCAGGACGCTTTATCAGGAACAGAGTCGGGAGAACAGGAACTGGAGGGTCTGAATTGCACCACTGCAAGCCGGACGACTTGGTGCGGATGACGCGAAACGTCTCTTGCAGCCACATATTCTGCACCTCCGGGCTCGAGATCGCCTCGTAGACTTTCCTGCACTTCTGAAGCTGCTCGTTGTACTCAACGCGAGACGCGATCGTCGGGTTCTCATACCGCAACCGCAGCCAGGCTTTTCGCAGAGCGTTTTCCACCGCGACGTCAGTTCCCTGTACCGAGAAGGATATGTACCCAGTTATGGCAAAGCAGCAGCGTCCAGACCCTTCGTAGGTCTTCGCGAGCGAAGTGTAGAACTGCTCCACTTCATCAATATCACGCTCCCATCGAGCTGGGCTGACCTCGGTCCAAGTATAGTCACCAGTTGGAGTGTCGAGCGAACCCATGATGCCTTGATCGCGCGACATGTGCCAAACGAACTGAAAACGCCTCGGGATGGAGGGGAGATATAGACATGGCAATGTCTCGGAACCATGTCAGTCGACGTTCTGCAGGAGAGGATCAGCCGGGGACAGTCCCGATCAGAGGGTGAAGATAGACGACGGATTGCCCAGAACGGGCGAGGCACTCGGCCCGTCGTCCGTATCGAATGCGGATCGCCGTCATCTCAGTTTCACAGGAGCGATTTTCGACCAGTTTCAAGTTAACATCATCAGATCAGTAATAATGGCGATATCAATCGACCGTGGCCAGAACTCGGGCTGGCTGTGATGGTTTGTGTAGTCGAACTTTGGTGAGCTCGAGTTCGGGAGTCAGTTCAGATCCCTTCCGAAATGGCATTCAAGTTTGGGATTACCTAATCATATCACGTGAATATCACCTCCATTCACTGGATTAGCCATCGCTATCGGCGCATCTCCGAGTCCAATCCCAAGGCAACTTCAATGCCTGTTTGAGCGGCAGTAAATAATGGACTGCTAAACTTATTATGTATCCTTCCAAGAGTATCCCTTCGAGTAGGATTAGGTGCACAAAAGTCCCTTGGGGTTCTTTCCTCCATAAATGCAAAAGTCGACGTCTTGCCACAACTCGATGTCGATCTAATGATTCAAGACGGGTCTGACGACAATATATTTTGAGAGCCCTCTAGATTGAGCTCCTTGGTTATGACGTTATACACTAATTAAGACTGCTGCATAGCTATACGCATAGCCATGCAGGAATGGATTGATTCTAGTCTGTCTATATACCAATGCGCACTCTATACCTCATGTAGCTCACTTCGCGCCATTTGAAGACGCAATAGTCTTCAGAATGACATCTGTTATGGCCAAGGCGCTCTCATCTTCGAGTCTACGCCCAACGAGCTGCAAGCTCACCGGCATACCGTGGACTGACTCGGCGGAGTCTATTACTGCAGTTAGTCCATATTCAAGCTCTAGAAACCCGACGGGCAACTTACAATCGTTCTGGATCTGGGCGTCGATGTCACTTAACGGTTGGTGATTGATGTAAGGCGTGTCGAGGTTCTTATCTGCCTTGACGCCACATGGGAACGAGACCCCGGGGTAGTCGAGCACGTTAAAGACGCCGGTGTAACCAACGTAGGCGAATTTCCCGTGCTCGACGGTACTATAGGGTGTCGCTGGGCCTTAGGAAACCTGTCAGTCATGGGCTAATCAAAGACGCGGGTCACGGCACGTACATAGCACGGCATCAATACCGATCTCATTCCACCGGTCAAGATATGACTTGCAGAGTGTGTTTCGCTTCAAATGAAGCTGCCACATCTCATGGACGCCGAGTTCGACCGCGTCCTCGTACGCTTTCATCTCAGGGCGGAAAGGTTCACCGGTTGGCTCGAGGAGTTTGCGGACGCTCTTGCCCCCATCAGCGACAAAGAATTTGGCCAGTGTAATGAGCAGCTCCTTGTGCTCAGTTGGCGCCCACGTCACAATTTCATGGCCGGCTTCTTTCAGCTTCTGCACTGTCTCATTAAGGGCACGGGCAACGGGAGGTGTGGGTGTCACTAATCCATCGTGGTGCAAGACACCGATTTTCAAAGACTTCTTTACTTCGACGTCTCGCCAGGGGATGGGAAGGCACTTTGGATCAGTGAGCCAAGGCTGCTGGCCGACAACGGTGCGAGCCCAGAAGACGATCTCCTCGAGGGTCTTGGCCATTGGCCCGTTGACACTGTTGACGGCCTCTTGGCCTGCGAGGCCGGAGCGGGTCTGGAAATTGGGAAAGCGACCAAAGGAGGGACGGATGGTGAAGATGCCTGTGCAGGCAGCGGGGATGCGGAGGGAGCCGCCTATGGTAGACGGGCCATAATCAGTACCGATATCTAAAGCATACCGGATTCAGGACGTCCAAGCAGGTTCAAGCTTACCGATATCTGTGCCAACACCGATCCGGCTGCCACCAAAGGCAATCAGAGCACTCTCCCCACCAGACGAGCCGCCGGACGTGAGCTTGCGGTTGCGCGGATTGACTGTCCGGCCGAAGACGTTATTGACCGTCTCGGCAATCATCATCGCTAGAGCGTTCATTAGCTACCAGCTCTTTTGGCAAATTTTGCGGCGTCCATACCGGTGGGCACATTGGTCTTGCAGTAGAGGACTGCACCAGCACCGAGCAGCAGATCAACCAGGGTGCTATTGTACGTGGCCGGATCGTCCACCAGCGAGGTAAATCCCACGGTCGCATCGACGCCGATCAGATTGAAGTTGTCTTTGATGGAAATGGGAAGTCCGTGGAAAGGGCCCTTTGTCTTGCCGGTTTCTCTGTAGTAGGCGTCAAGCTCCTTCGCTTGGGCAATTGCTCTGTCAAAGAGGATTTCTGACAGGCAGTTTGTCTACAGATGTTAGTCCTCTACGGTAGCTGAGAATGCACATAGGCTTCGCACCAATTGTTGAGCTACAGCTGCAGTCTTGCAGAATGTCCTCGCCACCTCCTCCGCCGTCCATGACCCCGAAGACAGATGATCTAGGATACCCTGCGCAGGCGTCGAAGTGATCTCCAGCTCGCGATCAGTAAAGAAGCCAGAGTCTCTAGGGAAGTTGGTTACATCCAGCTGGTCCTCTGGTGGGAAGATCTCAGCGGGGATGATCCATTCGGCAGGGATGGCGTTCTTTAGGGCCTGGCGCTTTTTCGCGGCAACCGATTCCCACACCATGGCGGCAACCTTGACTGCTCAGCAAAAAACCTTGTTTGGTGATTTTGCATGCAGATAAGAATCCCAGATGGCTTTTGTATGCTGTTGGAGTGGATGCGGGGTTCTGCACCCGGATAAGACGGTTCTTGAAGACTGACATCATTGGCCCACTGCACCGAGGTTATCAGCTTATATCAGGATCTTGGAGCTGAAGGTTCATGTACGCCCTTATGCACAACACTGACTGGTTGCGTTGGTTCGTTTGACAAGGGCTAATCAGCCAATCAAGCTTCCAGGGCTTCGAATCCACGTGGAAAGAGCGCAGTGGACGGCGCCAGTGTAAGCACGAACTTCACCGTCGCTTGCACTCATTAAGCTACATTTGGAGTTGTAAATGATTGAGATTCTGTTTCTACGGGCCGGTAGATAGGCTCATTCTTGCAACAACCGCGTGGTCTAGTCTGGGAAGCAATCGCATGGTTGTTGACGAAAAGGAAAGATATAGCCCTAAAGAGCCTATCTATAACGATTGTCCTCCATTGGACGGACCCTTACGCAGAATACTCCGTGCTTATTGTATGAAGGTTGGCATGAGTCTATTTCGTGTGTGTGTAATGTAGTCTTCTGATGTTTGTGCTGGCCGAGCCGGCGAGAGCCAGACAGGTCTCCATATACTGATATGGACATGGACGGACAATCAACTTAGCAGTCGGGGGGTATTCTTTGGCACGGGAAGTTGTGCCATTGAACCAGAAGACTAGGCAAAGCCAAGATTAGGGACGATACCGTTGGGCCTTCTGATGGGTCAGCGTCGCCGAGGTTAATGATGAGGGATCCTTTCCCTCGGATAGGAGGCCTGATACCAGAAAAGTTGGGGTAAGCTCCCTCCTGTGCATCTTCTCCAATTCTCCAATGCCCTGATAAGCTAGCTTGCCAATAGGGCCAAGATAGTGGCGTCGATAAGCAGTCACAGGGACAGCCGGATGGCTTGCTCGTATAAAGAATAAAGTCAAACCACCCAGCCTCGGTTATCTCTGTTAAGACAAACATTGAATTCATGATGCTCTCTAAAATTGCCGCTTACATCAAGGGCCACGAAACGGTGCCTGGAGAGGCCAAGCTCCTGCGCAAGCTTGATGCAGTGATCCTCAGCTTCTGTTGTCTCTGTTATTTTGTGAACTACCTTGATCGCACCAATTTGAATAATGCTTACGTCTCGGGAATGCGTGAGGAGCTCAACTTCCATGGGAATCAGCTGAATCAGATCAACACCATCTTCACTGTCGGGTATATTGTGGGCCAGGTCCCGTCAAATCTGGCCCTTACCTTCGTCAGCCCCCGATTGTTCTTCCCTGCTGTTATGGTTATCTGGGGCGGATTGACTATGATCACGGCAGCGGTCTCCAATCCGCAAGGTATAATGGCGATCCGGTTCTTCCTGGGACTGGCAGAATCTAGCACCTTTGTTGGCACCCACTACATCCTGGGCTCCTGGTATACGGAGAAAGAGCTCGGCAAGCGCAGCGGCATCTTCACTGCGTCGGGCCTAGCAGGTATGAGGCTACGCCCCCCTCCGTACCTTTTGGTAAAAACGTCTGACCCTGCTTTAGGCACAATGTTTGGGGGGTTCATCCAGACGGGGATCCATTCGTCCATGGACGGAATGCAAGGGCTATCCGGATGGCGGTGGTTGTTCATTGTAAGCTGCTGCTCCCGGCCAATGTATGCATCAAGCTAATATAGCAGTAGATTGACGGCCTGATCACAATCCCAATCGCCATTTACGGCTTCATCGTTTTCCCGGACACGCCTACCACGACGAAAGCACGATACCTTACTGCGGAGGAGAAAGCTCTAGCGGTAGCACGGATCCCAGAGTCTGGGGCCGTCAAGGTACCACTGAACCTGGCATTTCTGAAGAGCGTGTTTCTCCAGTGGTACTGGTATGCCTTCGTAATGCTGTGGATTATCGCTGGCGAAACCGAGTCATTCTCGACGAACGCACTGCTGGCCCTATACCTACAGTCCCACCCGACCAACTCTTACACCGTCTCACAGTTGAACAACTACCCGACAGGCATCCCAGCGGTGGGAATAGTATCAACCCTATTCTGGGCTACGTTGACCGACTTCATGGGAGGCAAAAGGTACTTGGTCGGGTACTTTATTGCCATCACTGGAGTCGTCACCTCGGCAATGATCCTTACCTGCTTTGACTCCACGGCTACAGTCATGGGTGCGTACTACTGGGCCGGGGCTGTGTATGCTTGCCAGGCTACGTTCTTTGCGTGGTGTAACGACGCGATGCGCTACAAGGACGAGCGGCTCCGATCGGTGGTGATTGCTTCCATGAACATGGGCAGCAACGCCGTCAATGCTTGGTGGAGTATCCTTTTCTACTCGGCTGATATGGCGCCAAAGTTCACGAAAGGCATGTGGGCGATGATAGGGGTGTCAATCGCATTGGCTTTCTGGACAATGGGCATAACGTTCCTGACGGTGCGAGAGGAGAAGAGACAGCCTGATCGGGACGTGCGCGTGATAGATCTGCATATGCAGGAGAAGCATGTGTCCATGGAAGCTTAGAGACCTAGACCAGCACCCGTTCGCCTCGGATAAGACGGGAAGCAGTAAGATTGCATGCCGCAGATTATGAAGAATGGTTCCGAGGCACTTCTCTTACCAGCCGATTCCTTTTAAACTCCATCATTCGGACAGTATCACTAACTCTTCCGCGTATCTCTACCTGGTAGACAGTGACTATTAACTGAGATGTTTTAGCCTGCCCATTTAGTCGCTTCTGCCAGGATTTCGACGCGAAGATGAGACCGTAGGCGGTGTCTAGTAAGGACAGACAGGTTGATGAAGTAACGACAAAGGTGTGAATAAGGGCTTGGAAGTCCTGAAAGACGGCCGTGGCTCTTCAGAAAATCCGAGTTAAGACCGGGTGCGTCAATCAACGCAATATCGACCATGCCGTTGTTTAGCCAGGATTCATCGATGGACCGTACATCCTTCACGTAAACCTAGCACTGCATGTACTTTGTGTTGTCAATAACGATATTCTCGAGTTCTCTTAGCGCATTGACGTCATAGGTATTTTCATCATTGCGGTCGTATTGTCGGTCCTTGTGCACGACACGCACTTCCTCTAGTCCATTTCCCGAGCATCGAGGATTTCGCAGAAAATGCTCGTACAGGGTTGCTGGTCTTCAGGAAGTACCTTGCGACAAAGCGAAGCGTTACAGAAAGATTGAATGCATCATGACCGCACCGTTTGTCAGGCCAGGATAGCAGACGAGGGCCATGGGCCAAGATGGCAACGCGGACGAGGTTGCGGTTCTGAAGTCGTGGGGTGCGGGGGTGACATATCACGTGTTTCTTCTGCCTAAGGCTGCGATCAACAGGTCAACACAACGCAGCTCCTTCTCTACTTCCTCAACAGTTCTCCAACCACAGAGGTCGTCACGCTTTTCAATCCTATCATCATGAGTTCGTCTGGTAGCCTCACGACAACCGCAGGTATAAATGATATACCGCCTTCACAAATGAAATGCACGATACCCTGGCCTGGGTACCACCGGGCTTAGCCACGGAGAAATTCCAAACACTCACGAGATCAGGCAACGATCGACAGGCAAGAAATACGCAAGGTAACATCATAGGAGCCCAGCCCATCCCAAGAACAATTTCGGAGAAATTGCGGAGAGCTTCATTTACCCCCCGCCGTTTCGGGATAGCTCACCCCGACCATGAGATCCAGGACCCTGGTTGGTTCCCCACAGTATAAGTGCAGGCGAAACGGCCTGCCGGAGGCTCACGCCAGAGCAATTGAATCACTAGGCTTCAATCGTCTCGACCGATTGTCAAGATGCGGCTGCTAGGATCTCTCTCCGCTATTCTGCTGGCCTCCGCGGCTCAGGCGAAATATATCGTGCCGGGTGGGCGGTGGCAGGACACCGAGGGAAATCTGGTCAATGCCCATGCAGGTTGCGTGTATTTCGACAAGGACTCGTCGAAATTCTGGCTCTTTGGTGAATACAAAATCGAAGGACAGGAGGAGGGAGGTGGCGTTTCGGTTTACAGCTCGGACGACCTTGCGACTTGGGAACCCCATGGATTGGCGCTCGGTAGGTGCATGGCTCCTCCACCTCAGCCCTACCAAATGCTGACTTCTGTCATCACTAGAACCTATCGAAGGCCATCCGTACATCTCCCCAGAGCATATCATTCAACGCCCAAAGGTCGTCTACAGCGAAGAAGCAGGGCAGTACCATGTAGGTCACCCGAAGTGTTCCTGATGCACGCGCTGAGTAGAATAGATGCTATGGCACGCTGATAACTCTACCTATGGATGGCTCCTCCAGGGCCTAGCGACTTCCGACACAGTCGCAGGTCCATACGAGTTTGTCTCTGCGACGTCCCCATTAGGCAATTGGAGTCAGGACTTTGGCTTGTTTACCGACCGCACGGATGGCAGATCATACGCTCTTTACTCCAACGGTGACAGCGTTGACGGCCGAGACGTTTACCTCACCCGGTACAACACGAATATTACTGCACTCGAGGAAGTGGTACGAATCCTTTCCGGACTGCGCAGAATTCTTGTTTTAACACTGTCCTAGGTCTACCGCTTCCCAAAATATGACCTAGAAGCCCCGACTATTATCCAGACGGACCACAGCTACTGGGCTTTGATGAGTCACAAGACTGGCTACCGCCCGAACAGTATGCGTGATATCCTTCCTGAGGAAAGCTGAAAGAGGCTGACACTCACAGACGTCGTTGCCTTCCGCGCCGACGAGCTCAGCGGACCATGGTCACAGCCATTTATTGTGGCTCCGCTCAACACTCGCACGTTTAACTCTCAGTCCGGATTCACCATCAGGATCGACGGGACAAAGAAGACAACATACCTCTATCTCGGTGACCAATGGGATTCAAACTCCCTCTGGGAATCGCGGTACATCTGGCTCCCTATCCAGATTGATGAGCGCAAGAAGACTCTTGAGTTAGAATGGCATGATGTCTACGATCTAAACGTGTTAGTATTACGGCCATGAACTTGGGAGACACAGCTGTTAATTTGACTAGGAAAACCGGAGAATGGCGAAGCATCAAGGGGAAGACATACACAGCCAGCAAAGCAAAAACAAACGGCGATGCCTATTTACAGGAGGCTGTACGTTTAGAGCCCTCATGCTACCCTTCAGCGAGACATCCTAATTTTGAACCACAGAACTTTGGCACCGACGGGGTCATCGCAACGGGCATTTACGGAAATGATAGCACGATCACATTCGAAGGTATTGAAGGCACCGGCAAGCCGCAGTGGGTTTCTTTCTACTACCAGAGTATGTTCATCCACTTATTCGCTAAAATGCTACCCTACTTACTAATGTCTCCTCCATGCAGATATTGACGACATGGGCTTCGGCGACCAACGTATGTACCTCCCTACAATATCATCTAATTTAACCCTTTGCACCACTTTAACTAACCCTAATAGCTGGCGGCACGCCCGACCGCATCGGCGGAAGCTGGCAACTCCGACGCATCTCCTCCGTGATTGTAAACGGTGACACTGAGAATGTGCAGACTCTCTACCAGCGCGACACCCACAAGGGCATCATTCTGTCAACGCCACTGCAGCTGACGCTGAAGAAAGGGAAAAGCAATACCATTACTGTTGGGGGTCTCTATAACGGTTTCGACTATAAAGGAGCGGATTTGGACCGTATTGTTGTTTATCCGCCGGAGGAGTAAGCAACCGACCTCGCTTGGTATCGGACTATGTAAAATAGTGTCGGAGAGATGACAGTTCAAAACAAAGAACAAGCAACTTAGCGGCACCCTTCTGATTGCCTTTGTTCTTCCATCTTAGCCCTACATTGTCACAACAACTGGTTAATCCGAACTATATAATTCCTGAATAGTTCGAACCTACCAAAGTGACCAAATACTAGCAACCGGCGTCATAACGTGGCCAACCTATAACTCTACAACGATCGCGTCGGGGACAGAAGCATCTATCCAGCGAGACTGACCTTATCGAAGTCGTCCGTGGGTATAAAGCCGCCCGCATTCCTGACAGATATGTCACAGATAAAACCTAGCAACCTATCGATGTTGCTAGCACATCTGAAGGGCCGGGATTTCATAAAAAGACATTCTCCTTGGGGTTGTCTTAGAAAACTGGATGCTGAGACGAATGCATGGGTACAAAGATTGACAAAATGCTTACATGCTGCCTCAACGGCTTAAATTGGAAATCGACATCCAGGGCGACACTGGAGGCTAACACCAACAATGTCAGCATTTGACAGCATCAATATAGCTCTCGTTATCCGCGTGAGTCCTCTTAGCGAGAGCCTATTGCCATGTGAAGGAGTCAAGGAAGTTGATTTAGGAATATATACAGACTGAGCCCTGCTTAGCTAAGCGACCACCCTAAAGCCGACGAAAGGGCTTTGTTTCACGCCTCAATCTCAACATAAGGCCAATCTTAAAGGTGTTCAAGGTATTTGCGAATCGTGATCATCTACTGGAAAGAAATACAGTGATACCAGCCAGGGATTATTTCTTATCCTATAAAGTCGTCCCAGACTCCCATTTGAATCGAACCCCCGGATCTGTTTTTGAGCGAGAATCGACGCAGATTTATAGGAATTGGTCATTCAAACATAAAACAGTACATCGTAGAGCTTGAGATTACACTGCAACATATCTTGGACACGCCAGCAACTACACCTTCAAACAACCTCCTTTGCCTTATCTTTCCTCACCTCATCAATACGCCCTCCTACAACGCCTTCATCCTCGAACGCTCTATCTCCAAATAGTGCCGCAATCTCCTCGAGACTACTGTTAGCCGTCTCCACATAGTAGAAATATACAAGACCGGCCGAAAACAGACAGAATCCCGCAATAATGAGATAGAAGTAACCATGGATCCCAGCGAACGCATCAGGCGAGACCATGCCGATAATGAAGTTGAAGACCCAGTTGCTTGTGGTCGCCAGCGCCATTCCTTTACTGCGTCCGCGAAGGGGGAAGATCTCAGCGGGCAGAAGCCAAGGCATGGGGCCCCAGGTGAAGCCGTAGACAATATTGTAGAGCATGACGAAGGCGTACTGACCGTCAGCTTTGGTTTGGATAGGGAGAGAGGCTTCGGTAAAGGCGCAGACAATGCCGAGGAGGACTGCCATGCCGAGGCCTAATTGGAAATGTCAGTGTTTCTGGTTGTGACTTCAAAAAGGCTCTAGACTCACCTCCTAAGATTAGTAAAGGCTTTCGACCCCATTTATCTGCCAGCCACCAAGTAGCGATGGTGGCAGCGGTGTAGGGAATCGCATTGGCCGCAGTAAAGAGAAGAGATTTCCTGTTGTCAAACCCAGCCGAGGCGAGAGTACTCGGGAGATAAAAGGAGATGATATTGATTCCGTTCAGTTGGGCAAACATCTGGACAGTGATGCCAACGATCGTCCGTTTCCGATAGCGAGTGAACATTTCCTGTTTCAATCAGCTCCATCATCCCTCGATTCTGGGGTTTGCTTACCGTCCAAGTAGATTTGCCAAGATTCGTCTCGTATATGACGGCTTCTTGTATCTCGGTAAAAACTTGTTGCACGTGCTCAGCCTGCGTATCACCGTTCGCATGGAGATCGGCAACCGTCTGTAGACTCTCCTCCATAAAGCCATTCTTCGCCAGCCAACGTGGTGTCTCTGGAAGAAAAAACGACATCGCGAGTAGGATGAATGAAAGTCCAATCTGAACAATGAATGGACCCCTCCATGACATTTCACTCGGCAGCATAAAATTGAACCCATAGTCGACCCAGCAACTGAGCATGTAGCCTGCAATCAAAATCGTATACTCGATACCGACCATCAGACCGCGGCTATGCGGGGACGCGATTTCGGTCTGAATGATCGGCACCGTCATGGAGAGAAAACCAACACCGAGCCCCTGGATCGTTCGGCCGGCAAGGAAAGTAGCGAAGCCAGGGGCGAACATCTGGATAAATGCGCTGAAGAAGTAGATGAAACCGCCGAGACGGACGCACTTCTTCCGTCCTACGATGTCACCGAGACGGCCCGCAATCAGAGCACCAACAGCTGCCGACGCCTGTAAGCACGCCACCGAGATTCCGGTAATGGACGAATTGACCGAAGATGTCGTCCCGTCCGCGCCGCCGTAGTCTTTGAAGAACCGGCTCACAAACACAGGGTTGACCAGCAGGCCGGACATAATTCCTGCATGGGTCAGTACCACTGAGCTCTACGAATCCGTACAAGCAGTCAACGTACCTGAATTGTAACCAAACAATGCATCTCCCAGACTGCCGAAAGCACAGGTAGCGTACAACAATGGCTTTCCTTTGAAGGGATATCTCGCCGAAACCTTCCTGGGCTTCAAGGTCTTCTCCAGCCAGCTTTCTTGTTCAGCAAGCTGCTCGGCAACAGCTCGCGAACGCCGTTGGATAGCAGCATCAAGTCCCTGGTCCCGTGAAGAAACCTTGCTGGCGGCCATTGTGTGAATCGAATGAGAAATAGAGATGATCGTTGTTTTTTCTCCATCGGGCCGGGACAACGGCCCTATTTCTACCCCAGAACGGTATCCCACGGGGAAGCCCCGGCCTTCTCCAAGATTCGGTCTACTGGTTCGGGTGCCAAACTCTCCCCCAAAGCCCTCCACAATCCCTGGCCCTGTGATCTCATGAAGTTTTCGTCCATGCGGATTTCGCCAATTATCATTGTGGGCTGCCAAACCCATATGATGGCTGACCAATCGGAACGGCGGAAAGTACTTGTATGGGCCCAGGTTGCGTGCGGCTCCGTGCCCACTCGGTTCCGGCGGGTGTTTAGCAGGCACGCCATCCGCCGGCACCGTCCTCCACACGGAACCGAAAGCCCTAAGTATTAAACGCCGGGCAACTTCGCAATTATATGCGGTATTGCGAACATACAGTCTCACAACATGACTATCCCATCATACGACCAGGTTCGTTTGCCAAAGAAGATGACTTCATTATCCAGCCGCTGATTTATTAGGCTGTAAACGAGGCCTTTGTACTCTATCCCGGAGGCACCTTCGGCTATGAAAAACGGCAAATACCAACTCCAGAGTCAGAGCGCGATGTGCTCGTCCGCGTGGTAGCGACTGGACTCTGTGGATCAGACGTGAGTGGTTGTTTGCGTGACTCTTCGGCTTGGCTAATTCTTGGCCGCAGGTACACTACTGGCAACATGGGCGGATCGGACGATATGTCGTCGAGGAACCCATTGTCCTTGGTCACGAGTCTTCAGGCATTGTAGTGGAATGTGGAAGCCAGTCAGGATTGACGGTGGGCGACCGCGTCGCACTCGAGCCGGGTATCGCTTGCAACACTTGCCATTTTTGCCGCGCCGGTCGCTACAACCTGTGCCGGGAAATGCGCTTCGCAGCAACTCCGCCATACGACGGCACGCTGGCAACATATTACAGAGTACCCGCAGAATGCTGCTACAAGCTGCCGTCACATGTATCGCTACGGGACGGTGCCTTGATAGAGCCTCTCAGTGTTGCTGTACATAGTTGCCGGTTGGCTGGCGATATGCAGGAAAAGTCAGTGGTTGTATTTGGTGCAGGGCCGGTCGGTTTACTCTGTGCGAGCGTTGCGCGTGCCTTTGGAGCATCGACCGTAGTCGTGGTGGACGTTGTAATGAGCCGACTCCAGTCCGCCGTGAAATACGGCGCCACGCACATACATCATACGACCTCGCAGTCCGCAGAAGAGAATGCTATTGCCATCTTGAGCACCGCGGGATTGGAGCTAGGCGCAGACATCGTTCTCGATGCCACTGGCGCCGAGCCTTGCATGAACAGCGGCATTCATGCATTAGCAGCTGGAGGAACGTTTGTGCAGGTGGGCTTGGGGCGTCCAAATCCTTCCCTCCCAGTAGGCCAGATCTGCGACAAAGAAATTGTCTTCAAGGGCAGTTTCCGATACGGTCCGGGGGATTATAAGACCGCGATCGGCCTTGTGAGCTCCTGCCGTATCAGGCTTGAAGGTCTCGTTACCCACGAATTTTCTTTCTCCCAGGCGGAGGAGGGTTTCCATAACGTTGCCAGTCGGGCAGGAGTCAAAAGCGTCATTTACGGACCAGGGGTAGACGAGCACATGGCCACGGCCACGTTATCATAGACCAATTAGCAGGGTTATTGCATAAATAGAGTTTTAGCCCGCTTGTGGCCTATAACGCGCAACCGGTCTGCAGTGCAAGAATCGCTTTGGCCACTAATTCAAAGACCCGCCCCATTCCAGGACATGTCCCAGAGCCAATACAGCCCTTGGTCTCCATTGGTGTCCTGGGTCGGACTAAATTGTTCACTGCTCTGAATATTGGCTAGCTCCCACTCGGGCTCGCAAGACGGCGGCCAGGCATTCGCCCGCCCTGGGGGCTGGTTCGTGGTGTCGCCTAGGTGACCGTCTCTGCCGACATACCAGTTGGATGGGATATTGTCATTTCTCGAAGGTACGACTTAAACACATGCCAAATTAGTAATCTAAATTATTGATAAATAAGGTGTATAAATAGAGGGATCGTTACCGTGTTGAACCGATGTTAAACTTTCATTCAAACGAATGACTGTAGCAAGATCCGGCCAGGTTTGGCGTCCTATGTGCGTGTTGGACGGTTCCATCGTCATGTCAAGGGGTAGTCGAAGGGTATCCTCCACTGACATATGCCCAGATCCTTGATATGATTGCTGAACATCATCTCGGGTAGTCTCTGTAATCGGGGCAAGGATAGCTTCTGATTCGCGACGAAGAAGCAACGTGACCACCCTTTTTAGAATCGTCGTGCTCTGCTTTGACAAGGCTGATCGCCTGCCCAAGAGATCCTGTAATCGTAGAATGCGCGTAATAGTACGTTTGACGACCTGCGCGGTGTCTGATAATGGATCGCTCAGCGCCATGACCGCCAACACTACAGCCGCGTTGAATAGGTTGATGGCGAGGAAGGCAACTAAGTGGCTATCGGTCGCGAGCTGAGCAAGCACTGGCAGCTCGGTTACCCGTGACGTTCTTAGAGCGGCGTTCCACCAGTGTACCGAGCTTGCCACAGAGGAGGCTGGCGACAAAGCTTCAAACAGCGAGCCTTTTTGGGATTGGGAGAGATTATTAAAATCGCCGTTATTTGAATCAACCCCGCCTCTTCCGCCGGGTGTAGAATGATCTGTCGATAGGTGGTCGACTTGCCGGGCCAGCAAAGGCCGGTGGAGAACGATGAGAATGTTATCGTAAGTCAACTGAAGCGACAACGATTGCAGTGCATGTGCTCTAGCTGACGGCGCGCTGTCAGGACGAAAATCCTCCTCAAGATTTAGGATTAGGTTATCAGGCAGCTCACCCCGCCATCTATGAAGTTTTTGGGTTGCTTCTTTCACCAGCGCATGGTATGCATCTCCGGCTAGGTCCTTGGATGAGCCTGATGTCCGCGAGCCGAAAATAACCTCTAGAGCTGAAGAAGCCATCAGATAAAGGCGGTTCAGTTCTCGCTGGTAGGCAGAATAACAGATAGTATGGCCTTGCTCTGCCAATGGTGCCACAAAATACGGATTTTCCCAGGTATCCGCCGGGCTGCTTATATTGCAGTCTCTATCATTGATCCCTAGCGGGCGGCCATACGTGATCGATGCGAATCGATCCCATGTGTATATCGTCCACCAAACTCGTTTTCTTTCTTCGTTGTCCTCAAAGGTTCCGCGCGATGGTTCCCTGTGCAGCCCTACAGCTTGCGAGATTCGAATGGTTGCGCCAAGTATGGAGAACGACAGATTCGGACGACCATGGTAGACGCAGTATGAGCCGAACAGTATCAAGACCTGCGCTGCGGTGACAGAAGGCTGATCCATCAACTCGATAAGATGTGACTCGACCAGCTTCATAAGCTCAGTGCTCAACCGGCGCCAGTCGCCATTCTCCGTCAAGTCCCGGGACTCCTTCTGGGATCGATACCACGCACCCATACCCAACACCACCGCTAGTAGTAACAAAAATGGTTTTTGTGACGAGCAGGCAAATCCATCGGCGATGGAGTTGAGATTTCTGCGAAAGGTTGGTTCGTAAATGACAAGAGAGAACCAATGGACGGCATCAAAATAGTCCTCAAGTAGTACATAGATCGTTTCTGTTGCAGGCAACACCTGACCCAGTACTGCTGAGATGGGAAGCCTCTGACCGTTAGCTGAGGTACGGCGATGAGGAACATTAGTGCTCGCTTGGTAGCCGGGGATGGCGGATGTCGCATGCTCGTCGATCTGCTGCCGATCTAAACCCACGATTTTCTGAGCAATCCCCATCGTCGACTCTGCTTCTCCATACTCAAGCCGCTGAGACGGATCACAGCCGTCTGCGTGGTACTCCTCTCTATCACATTCCGTGTGTTGCACTGGGGTTCCGTGGTCATGGTTAGCGGACACTGCCGGAGAGTTTGCCGATTGTCTTCTCAGGGCAGACTTGGAGCTAGTGCGCGTGAGTCTCAGAATCTATGATCGAAGCGGGAGCGCTCACATCCGCGTGGTATCCCTGCGAGGACGACTGATCGGAACGGGCCTGCAATGCACTTGAGCTCTCACACAGAGAGAGCAAGGCCGGAATGGATCGCACTCGAGACCAAGTCAGAAGGATTCCGGGAGAGGGCCAAATGGTGCGTACTCTGGTTTTGTGGCGCCGACATCTCTCACAAGCACTGCTCACTCGCGTCGGCAACGGCGAGCGCATGTAGCTGACGTCGCCTGCGTGGTCAGTCATGATTGTGGAAGAACATCAAGCACGAGAATCCGGCGGAACCTGGACTAAAACTTCTCCAGATTCGGGGCCGGGGTAGGCCGTCACGTGGTGCTCTTTTGCTGACTCAGCCTCCGCTTCGCCCCACGATTTCATCCATGCAACAAGGTTGCCTCGACGCTATAAGCCGCAGGAAGCTATACAACGCCTAATTAAATCAGACTGACTAGCCGCTGTCTCCTACTAGCATTGAGCTATTTTTTAGAGGACCTGTGTTGGTAAGAAGGAATATGAGTGTCGTGGTTGCGGTCTCCGCATGCAAGTAGCCCCGCCATCCATCCAGGACTGTAGTAAGCATGCTAGAATAAGCCGGGATTATCTACTAAGGCTCCTCTCACATAGCCTTTCGGCGGAGGCCAAAAAATACTATCCCTAGTGTTATTGCTACTCCAGTTCGCGAGTGAGTAAGATGAATAGGAAAATACCCCAGGATTTGGTATGAGATGGCAGCCGCACGAAAATTATATATATCCACTACATATTAACATTGCTCTGATTGTTTGATGTCCTTTGTCCATACATTTGGGGATGTGCCTTATGCTTGCTTCAAGAGTAAAGCGATCACTCATAGGTCATCTAAGAGAGTACCTGCCTAGAGTACTTTTCGTACAACTGAGGGTACCACTTCTGTCCGACATCCGGGTGACTGAGGATCCTATTGCGTAGATATGCCTCGCCGAACTAGATCAACAGGTCAGCTCGGTCGACCTCCGCTAGAAACCATACTCACACATGAGTACAAAGGCGAAAGAAACTCGCTGGGAACATCGACGGCGCGCTTCTTCCTGTCGTCCGAGGCTGGGATGCGGGCGACAATGTGCGCTGCACTTTCTCGCAGTTGCTCCGTCGTAAGGTCCATTCGAACTCCTAGGAAGAACGGGATACTATACCGTGTTTTTGTCGTCGGAGCCTGGCGCAATGTCAGCAGTACACCCCAACACAGACGAAGAACATACGATAACTCGGTGTGTCGTAGCAGCGCAGATTCCTCCCGTGATAGCCTCAAAGCCTTGTTGAATATTGACAACAAGACTCCCCTCGATCGGTGGCGCGTCGATCCACTCGCCGTTCTTATTCAAGACCTGCAATCCACCCGTATCATCCTGCGACAGAAAGGTGAATAGCCCGGACGAGTCTTTGTGCGGGCCGACACCTTGGGAGTTTGGCGGCGATATGGGATACTTGATAAACTTCAGCCTGTCCATATTGCCTTTAAACGCAGCGAAAGTGTCGGGTGGGAGCGAGAGACATTCCGAAACGTATCTCATGAACTGCTGCGATAGCTCTGCCGATTTCGCAATGTACTCTTCGACGAGCTCTTTGACACCTGGAACATCCGGATACTGTCCGTTCGAGGGACTGTCAAAATATCTCTCGATTTGGTGGTTTTCGTCAAACTGATCATACCTGGCTGTTCCCCTCCAACCGCCACCAGATGTCCTGGTCCTCGGTCCACGTCTTCATTCCCGGGGTCCCAAAATCATATTGCTGCCGTGGTTAGCCATCTAGTTGATAAAGTGAGGCCTTAGGATATGTACCTCTCTCCAATCAGTCTTTGCCGCGGTGGTTTCCGCACCCAGACGCGTGTAGCCGACGAATGACGGGGAGTTGATCATGTCGCATTTGGCCTTGACATCAGCCGGGAGATTAAAAAGCTCAGGGAGCTTGGCGTGTGTTCTTGAAATAAGGTCCTATCTTGTTTAGACAGTGTGGCCTGCATTGGAGATGCGGCACCTACTTCCAACCCATGGTTTGTGAGGTACAAGAATCCCACCACGAAGATAGCCTCGCGCAGATCGTTCAGGGCCGCTGCTTGTGTACTCGGGTCTTGCAAGCGACGCCAGTCAATAATGGGGATGGAAGAGAAAGTATCAGCCATATTAATGAAAAATGGTTGCGAAGAGAAAGAAGATTGCCGAGGGCAGAAGGACTTTGAGTGACGTGATCTCGTGACCCCGCACTCTGCAGTTGTATACTCCAACACCCGACAAGCATCGTGCCAACGCTATCTTAACGCTCCATGCATGAATTTTTGGTGGGTAGAATTCCCGCGAAGCTCTACAGCAGTCCAGGATAAGAATGAACTCGCTTGGGACAATCCCAGATGAAGGTAACGATGAGCTCACGAACGTCACGTTCAAATAAATCAACTTGGTAGCAAAGCTCACTGTCGGTTTCTATTCTCGATTGTTTTTCTCTCTCATCTACACGAATATCAGAGGGGGAGATGTTAGAGCGGCTGCTTGAAGTCGGAGTCACAAGGTTGCTACCGAAGGGCTGCACAAGTGTTGTCCATGCGTCCTCCGTCAGCGACAGCTGATAAGTTTCATTGATATTTAAGATCTGCACCCGCTCTACAGAGATATTCACAGTATAAATGAGGCCGACCCTTGTCATCTTTTGGAGTGGCAGCATCTGGGACTGGTCAGCCTAATATCGGCGTCGCCTCAGCGATTCCCATGCTCTCCGCTTGACTAGCGAAGATGGCACCGAAGACGGCACAATGCAGAAGTTTACCAAGAGCAGGGCGCGCCCACCGTCAGGTATTGCAAATGATCATCGAGGTAAGAATGGAAGATAATGAGACGATATTGGTGCTTGCTGTGGCCAATGGACATGCCAGCATTCTGGAATTTCTTGTTCAGAAAAGGGCCAAGTGGAAGAAGAGTTTTTCTCCTTGTTAAAGCATACGATATAAATGTCGATATAGTTTTTGCAGTCTGCATTCCAGTTCTCCAACTTTCGTGTGGACTCGGTGTGTCCAGTTACGCCTACACGGGTCATGACAATACCCGTAACGGGTGCAAGGTCAGCGCCTGAACCCGCGGGCCGGGCCAAGGGCCAGGGCCCGCGCGGGTTTTGGCTTACCCACGGGTTAACTGCCAAAACCTATTTTGTGTAAAATCCCCCAATCAGGCTATCTTTGTATCAAAAGCTAATTTATCTAAATATTAGGCTTATATAGCATATTTGCATTAACCAGCCTCCAAGTTACCTCAAACCCCATACGGATGAAGGTCTGAACCCGCACCCAACCCGCGGGTTTCGACAGCGCACCGAAACCCGACCCATTACGGGTTTTGGGTCGACCCGTGACGGGTAATTTGTGTGCCGGACAATCCTCTGTTATTGGATGGCTGGCATGGCCGCCGATCGATAGCTAGCTTACTAAACAATGACTAAGCGAGCTTGACCCAGGGGCAGGCGGCATCGGATGGCAGTATGCTCCGACAATTTGCGGGTTGTGTCAAGATTTACGCCTACAGATTCAAGATCAACAGTTGCCAACTGCCCGTTCTTGGCAGTTCTTGGCAGTCACGAGACGGCGCTACGGCCGTAGCGGTCCAAGAACGCGAAGGAGGCTTGTCTCCATCAGGGCCGCATCGAGGTCATCACTGAGGCGCAGAAATATTCGGCAAGTTGTTGAACTTAGAGGTGCTCCCCGATTCCTACCGGTGCAAGCTGGGTCTCGACTAAGGGCGTCAAATTTTGATGGTCATTCAGCCACTGGCCGGTCAATTGCCGATTGGATAGCTCGTAGGGATTCCTTTCTCCTGCAGACCGTCAATTGCAATATAAGGTACACCTTGCACAGCCTTTCTCGGATCCTGCTTTGATTGGCCGAACATGGCGCTGAATTATTATCGCAGCCTGAGCATGCTGTGGGCGCCAAGAATCTAGATTCGATAGAAGGTACCAAACAAAGATGTAGCAGAAACTCCAATACTGACGAGGCTATCGTGCTACGCCTCGGTCGGTACGGGCCTACAATCTGTATTCGGTGTGATGAAGGTCTGATGTATAGCTGCCTTGCAGCTCGACATTTTACGAGGGCTGACGTGGGACTAAACGGCCCCAGATCTCTGCTTACCGGCCTCATTTCATTGGGTGAGTGAAGGTATGGAACGAAAATAGATAGGACAGTTAAATTGCGACGTCGCAGGAAGGTAAGCACTACAATCAGTGGAAACGCCTGGGCCACTAATCCAGAGCACAGCACAGCACAGCACAGCGCAGCGCAGCACAGCCCTGTTTCTTGGGCCCTGGCTGACTCTGTGTCGTGTCGGCAAGTGGGACTGGCTCCAGCCTTGCCGTTTCGAGATTAGGGTTAAAACTAAAGTTTGATGAGATGTTACGAGATGGCCAATCACGGCACTCACAGCATGAGCTTAATCTCCTAGCGCGATGAAACGAAGATGCCTGCCTGATCCTTCAGGTTAGGTATCTCTATTTTGAATCTGACGGAATAAACACTGCCAGGGCGTGGCTGAATGTTGGGGATCTGGTAGTGAGAAAACGAGGTATTAAAGGTCTCGATACCTCAAGACTGTCAGCATCATCAACAACAACAACTACACCATTATTCGCAGAGTGTCAACGGCAATTGCACTCTAGCTTTAGCCTCTTTCTATATATCCCAAATCTTGCAGACAGCCTCTTTCTGTACTTGGCTTGGTGGATTTCTTCATACATATCCGCCATGATGGAAACATTGCCCACAAATCAGACCCTTCTCGAGGACCCCTCCCTCTGCACCCTCGATACATGCCCGCTCTCCATGGCCTCTTTCGAGTATATCCCCAGGCTCTGGGCGCAGATCCTGTTCATGGGGCTGTTCGGCTTAGCCTTCCTCATCCACTTCTTCCTCGGCATCCGGTACAAGACGTACACATTCATGGTTGCGATGATGCTAGGTCTGGCAGGCGAAGTGGTGGGGTACGGCGGTCGAGTCTTGCTCCACGACAACCCATTCAACGACGATGCGTTCTTACAGTACCTGGTCGCGCTCACGATCGCACCCGCTTTCCTGACAGCGGCGATCTACCTCACGCTCTCGCGGATCGTGGTCGCTTACGGCGAGCGCATCTCCTACTTCAAGCCCAGAACATACACGATCACCTTCATCACCTTCGACATTATCGCCCTTCTCCTCCAAGCGGTCGGTGGCGCGATCGCGTCCACTGCTGACGACGACGATAGGGACATGACCGACCTCGGCATCAACATCATGATCGCCGGTCTGGCCTGGCAGGTCGCCAGCCTGCTCATCTTCACTGCCATGTCTATCTACTTCTTCCTGCGAGTGCGCAAGGCTCCGGGGTCAGACTTTAACCTCGCCTTCGACTCCCTGCGCCGAAGCCGCTACTTCAAGGGCAGTCTATGGGGTCTCTCCATTGCCACGCTCGTGATCCTCGTCCGGTCGATCTTCCGATGTGCCGAGCTGTCGGAGGGATTCGACGGCAAACTGGCCAACGACGAAGTTACATTTATGATCCTTGAGGCGGCGATGATTGGTATCGCGGCTGTTTGTCTGACGGTGTTCCATCCCGGTGTCGTCTGGAAGGGCCAGTGGAACGAGGCGGTTTGGTCCACAAGGGGTAAGAGTGGGAAGACTTATGCCAAGGCTGCGACTGTAGACGAGGATTCGGAGGTTTCATTGAATGGTATGAGCATGCAGACGCGGACGGTCTATCCGGAGACGTCATATCAGCCTTACAACCCTTAGATATGCCGTGTTTCAGGCTGTCACGGGGGTGGAGTTGAGAGGTTGAATTGTTGGTTATTTGTTTTGCTTACGGGCTTATGGGTCAGAATCCTTTACGGTATAAAGCGCTTGGCTATTTGTTCTCCTTTTTCAATTTCGTTTTGTTTTCTCCTCTATTGATAGACGTGATATCCAGTTAAGTTCTTACAATGGAAGCCCAGCGGTTTATGCTGGACCTAAATTTGAGCTGAAGAAATTGATTATTTGTATGGAGTACCCTGCATGATAGCATCCTGGATCTGGACCAAGCCAAAAAGCTGACATATCTGGTGGATCAGCGGCGTTAAGGGATTCAGAAGGAGCGCAGGTGGAGATAGTGTAAGCCGTCAGCCGCAGCAATGCCACACTGGCGACAGCTGGAGGTCGAAGGAGTCATGAGTTGAAACTCGTTGGTCTGGTACGTGGCATAGTTATCTCTTTAAGCGGCCGGATTGGAGTCCTTCTCGCTGTTCAGTAGTCCAGAGTGCCATTCCTCCAAGTCAGCAAGCAATCCCGATCATAAACTAATGGGCCATAAACGGGATATATCTGTATGTGGTAAAAAGGAATGGTCTTACGCTCGCATTTCCTCCCCAGGAAGGCTATCCTTGCATGCAAAATAGTCTCTTCAGCTTCCCACAAGCTAAATTCGCGATAGACCCCCTTTTCAACGATCCTTCTTCTCTGGCCCGCTCATTCAAATCTCTTTATGTGACCTATGATATGACTCCATCCCCAACCAGTGATTATCTCGGGCTCAGATGCTCCGCTACCATACAGGGCGAGAACTGTATTTCGCGAACAACTGGGGCATCATCTTCATTCCAAGAGAGGAACTTTGGATATGCTGCTGACACTAAGGCTTTCTATAGTCAATTTCCGGCGGTGGTAGACGAGCTGTGCCTCGATCTCAGGTTTGTTGAGGGTCAGTGTGTCTATTGAAACATAGCCATTAGTCAATATTGGATTCTTGCAGGCCCAGAAAGACCGTCTCCCGACTTGACCCTGACTTTTCTATCTCGGCGTTCTTTTCGCTGACTGACCCCTATGCCAGGGATTGGTCCAGCAGCGCCTAGAAACTCTAGTGGAAGCCTGGGTCTGTCGCTTCTGGTCCAATGAACCGCGTCTGTCAGCGAGATGATGTGCCTAAGAGTTAGTTCATATACCATTCACAGTTGCTCAATTGAGCAGATAAATGCGAAGAGTAGAGTCTCAGAAACCACGCTCGCTATCACGTCAAAGCCGTCCTCACACTAGCAGTAAGGCAGCCCCCCATAAAGGAGCTCAGAGCCATAGGAATTCACCTATAATAGCAATGAATTTTATCTTATGTGCCTAACGGGCCACGTTGAACATATTCTTACACATAACAAGAGGCTCTGAAGCCCATTAGACACACCCTTTAGAGGGCTCCAGCCTTGTGCATCTGATTTTCGTCCAATACCCTATTTTGTCTTACAGATGCTTTGAACGTAGGGCGCCTGGATGTAACTACTGAGTCTAGATGCATGTGATTTCATAGCTCTCCGTATTTGTTCCCAGATGCTGATGACTCAAAAGTCATCGATTGGCCTGCTTGCTCCCATGCCTGAACGGGCCATGATCCTGCATTCGAAATGATTGTCTCATGACAGAGTTTTTGGCAGGGCAAGCCTTGCCCCTTAATGTCAGGAATAAGTTCATCTGCCAAAGTGCGTGCTGTCTGAACGGGCTACAGTGCTCTGAGGGAAGGGCCAGACTGTCCGGCCTCGATAGCTGGTGCCAAATATTGCCAAATACCCATTTGACGGCATTTAGTGGCCATACGAGTAAGTTTGCGCAGATAAAGAGCCAATATTGGATCTGATCTGGAACTTATTCGCTCTAGTCATGTTTTCGGAACGATATCTCTGCATGTATCTTGCCGTAAAAGGATCATCTGGCTCAAGAGGCACTTTCCCTTGAGTGCTACCTGCGTTGGAAAGGAAAGGCATATAACTTCTCCATTCTAAAGCTGCTGGAACCACCCAAGGGTTCGCTTCAGTCATGGAAACACTATATGGAGCCGCAATTAACACCACACCTCGTAAAGCTCTCCGTCGCGTCAAATCCGTCACGACATTGAAACTGCGGGTTTCCACCATGGACCCTTGTGCTATGCTGTCGCACAATGCGGGTGAAGTGTCTCTTTGAAACATTAACACTCTTGCGGGCATTTAGCAGTGGACAGATCTCTCACCTGGAACGAGCTATCTAACGTCTTCAGTGCCACCTCGTGCGCACGAAGGACGGCTCCGCAGCCCTGCTTTGCTAGATCCATTGCCCCGGCTTGGCTCATCTGATGCATGACTGAGAGAAAGTCTAGACTTCCGTGGAAAAGGTAAGTTCCAAATACGAAAGGGATGAACGACAAGTCCTGGTCCAGGGTTAGTATTTGGTTGATAGCCTCCCCAGCAGCGACAGAGTGAGCTGTGTATGCGAGCGGAGCACAGCTTGCATCGATTAACCCAACTGTGACTGGGTCCCATCCCCGGTGTAGAAGGATATGCAGAACCTGAATTATATACTGGCCGTACGATACAGCGACATCGGTGCGTCGCGGCTCGAGTTTCGTTGAGCTTGCGCAGGATGCCGAGTCGCTCAACAAGGAGGGCGAATTCGGCCATATAGACAAGTCATCATTGCAAATGACGCCAGATCCCTGGACAGCCTGTAGAATGTGGAGACTGTACTCGCAATCAGCAAGCGCTGCCTCGATGGTACTGGTGAGGTAGGATCCATCGAAGCCTCCCAGACGCGGATGCTGATTTCTTGAGCGCAACTCGATGATGTCGCCAAGGATCGCCATCAATGGGAGAAAGTATTCGAAGATTGCCGTACCCGTTATATAAGTCGGAGGCCCATATGTGCGTGGTGGAATGTCCTCCAACGGGATCTGGTCAATATCTTGCCAGACCCGTTCAGGCAATGGACACAGCACCTGACACTCTGGATCAAGTATGTGCAGTGGTTCGTTGAAAGACAAGGCTAGGTGTCGATCGAGAGAATAGACCAACCAAAAGACCCTCCGTCGTTCTTCGTGTTCCTCGCGCGCAGTCAAGGACATCTGCTGCCAGGAGGGTGTATTCTCTGCTATTCGTGCTTCGGAGTGGAACCCTAGCCTCTTCACCAGTCGAACAGCTTTGTTCCACCATTTGAGACACTCATCTTTAAACTCAGTGGCTGAGACTACGCATGTTAACAGGACGTAGCTAAGCACGTCATCCACACCTTGCTCAACCTTTCCGTCACAAACAGCAGAGGGACTGGTGTCGACGCTCGTGCCGTACAAGGGCGTATCGGCCAGTGATACCCACTCACCTGCCGAAAGAATTGTCAGCCATATTCATCGAGAGGCCAATTCTGAGAGGCGCAAATTATCGGGCAAGCTAGAGACTTACCAGTCGCTTGATGCCAGGCATCGCAGTCTCTAGCCCGCAGGAGCTTCATCGCGAGAAAATACAAACGTTGCGTGACTCTGAGACGTGTACTCGAGTCTGGAAAGATGTCCAAATTGGCCGTATGCGAGACGCACCAGAGGATTATCATCAGGAGAGCAGGTGAAACCGGGCGCGGGTTTGTCGCCCGCAGGAGCGACTGCACTCGAATGACTGGTGAAAGCACGTACGGACAGCCAGAGAGGGAACCACCCGTCTCCGGGTCTGCAAAGTATATATCAAGAAGTTTGCATGCATCTTCTGCTGTCATTGTTCCTTGCAGGAACGGAAGCACCGGGTTTAGACATGGGTAGCGACAGCTGGGAATACTGTAGACCTTGTGACTTGACATCGCAAGAGACGATAAATTTAGAGGGAAGTAACTGCAACTATGGATACGCGAAGCCGAGCCCTGGCTCGTCGCCTTGTCCATGTACAAGTGATCATCCGGGACGTTGGCGCTGGAGCTGAGCCTGCCAGTCCTCAGGGGCGTATCCGGACAGCTCCCATTTTCATTCCAGTCCGCTTTTGCGCATGGTGATGCTCTATCACCACCACATGGACCTTTATCAGAAGCTATCGATGCCGGCGAAGGGTCGGTCCTTGCTCGTAGACCGGTGTTGACGCTGCGCTTGGCCTGGTGGTTGCTCGGCTGGGACCTGGGTTTTGGGCCGCGCTTCTTGACGGTGCGCTCATACTGGCAAGCGTAGTTAAGTTCTGTTTCTGTCAGAAGCGAAGAGGCCCAGTCGAAGTGGTGTACATACTATCGCAGCGTCGGCTTCCCACGGAACGACCATTATCAGACCATTCTCGTCTTCGACTTGACAGGTTGGAAAAGTGGCTTACCAGGGCAAGTCGCCGCTGCAGCGCGTCCTGGAGTTGTTGCATCGATCACAGGCTCTGCGAACCCTATCTAACGCTTTATCCATGCATTCCGGTTCGCAACCGGCGCTCTGCAAAGTTTGCATAGTGGCTAAATAAAATATGTTAGTTGATTAGACGTCAAACACTTAGTCCTTGGAGCTAGGGTAGAGGCGAGGATACCCGAGATGATATACCTCCAGGTACACCAGGCTTTTATACGGAATACGAAGTAAATCTGCTCATCTTGACAAGTCAGACTCCTCAGATTCACGGCAATAGTACTTGTACTGTAGACTAAGGATATTAATCGAACGCCCTAAATCCTAGCGACACTGACCAAAGAAACTAGCAATCCTTGATCTGCACACGAACTCCCAGATTGGTGGTCTTCCGTAACCCCAGATTAATTCAGTTCTGCACCCTGACCTAGCTATTACGACGACAACGTAGAATCTGGGGAAGCGTCGGGGTATCCGTGGGGGGGAGACCTATCCTAAGCAACCGCCATGGGTCCTGGTATCCACCGGCTAGGGATGGAATTGAGGACCGCTCCTGTTCAAGCCCTGCAACAGGAGAAGAGCTGGCTCCACCATCTCGGACATACGGATGCGTAACCTTGAACCGGCAAATGGAATGTGTCTGAGTCCGAGCGACAGGGCCAAAAGCAGTTGCCGATTCCCTTCTGTCCAGCTAGCGCGCCCTGGGGTCGGTCGTATAAAGGTCTCGGCGGCGTCGAACTAAGCGAGTCTATTGACTGCTAGTGCTAGTTATGAAAAGGACTCTAGAAGAACTCCTGTCAATAACATCCTGCGTCTCTCGGTGTGGTTCAACCCGAGACTGGCCTCGCCAGGGTCCCCGACTGGGCAAAGTCGGACTCCGGGCTCGAAATAGTATACACACGTTGTGACAATCAGCTTCAGGAATAGTATATTACAACAACAGGGGTGGAGCAAAGTTTGGCCATTGTGAAGGGACCCCCATTACGCGGGTAGGCAGGATCCCAAACCCAAGCGAACTGTATATTTTCAGAGACAATCAATCTCTCATGAACCGAAGCCTCTTTTAGGCCCGACCCCTTGTTGCTAACCGGCAAACTGACTCCTTATCTTCCCGCGGCCAACGGCTCCCAAGTACCTTTCAGTTAATATAGATCCTGGCAAGTGACTGGTGGAAAACAGGGTCAATTTCGGCCTGTCATTGCACGAGGCCCGACGATCCCTGCACGCCGAGACGCCTTCATCTCCAAGGCCACAGCAAATACGCTAAGTCAGGATGCTAGCAAGGCTGGCAGTGCAAGACGTACTTGTTCGCACCTCAATGTGCGGAGAACCCTGCATCTCTCGCCTGCCACGGACAGTTCCTCTCGGCCATCGGGGGGAAGGAAGTGGAGGTGTCCTCGCAAAAGTATCAAGCTCGGTTCGGGATCCTAGAGGAAGCTGGATGTTGCTAATTTGTTTTTGCCAGGTCTCGGGGTGGGTTTACACCGACGTACAGCATGCTCATGCCGTAATGTGGTGGTATAAGGGAACTAGACCGAGATCCAACGCTTCATACCTGGGGCATCCTGCAGAAGAAAGTCTCGATGATCCACTTCGATCACGCAAAGCGCAATAGCGCTCCCCGCTTAGAACATAGTCGGCACTGTTGGAAGGTCAGATAACGTAGATACGCCACAGAAGGCAATCATCCCAATCTGCGATTATAAGTTCAAGCATCCAGCTGCGCCATCTTGAATATCAGGCCATTTATTAGCTTTGTGTGCTGCCTTTGTTCGCAATGGGCGATTCAGTTAGGGTTAATCAGGACTCATAGGAACTGGTTTGCATAATCAAAGATGTGCCTTCTGACGCCACCAACAATGGGAACCGGCAGGTATATTACCTGCTGCTTTGGTTGTTGAATCTACTTTGCTTACAGTCATGCTTTTCATCGTCAACCTCTCTTGAGAAAGGAATTTCAGCTAGCCAATCCAGTATGCGCGTGCAATTATCTGAGTTAGCAACTGATGACTATCTTGCCCGGAAGGGGCACGAACGATGTATGTAGAATTTCCGCACCAGTCCTAGGTAGCGATTCCAAAAGGGCCAATCTTCATACTCGCCAGGATAACCCGCGTAAGGGGCAGTAATGTTGACACATCCAGTGTTCCCGCCTCTTCCTGCTTGAGCAGCTCCTTCAGCGTCCGCGTCAACCGTGCCTTTGGTCTCTCCGGCCCTATCAATGTGGAGGCTGACCCCGGTGCTATACGCGATGCATACTCCCGCGCCTCAAGCCACTCTCTCAAACTACACGATCGCCACATACACTCTGGTGCTGGAAGTGGCAGATTCAGCACGACTTCGTCGTCCAAGAGCTCGAAGTAGGCGCTACTGAGCTTCCCCGCTCGAGCACTGAGAATGTTGATGACATTGGCAAAAAAGATGTTTCGACGGAGCGACTCGGCGAACTTCCATCGTTCCCAGTTGAGTTCGGCGTCGTGAGTTGTTTCTATCGCGGTGCGGTAGTGTGCGTACAAGCAGCGGGCCATCTAAGCACTGTAAGCTGACACTTCCGTCGGATAACGAATGGAGAGACAGCTACCTTTAGAAGAATCGAACTATGTAGCTCTGCCTCTCGCTCCGATTCCGCTTTCTGTTTCTCCAGCTCTTCCTTCATATCTCTAGATAGCTTGGCCGCAGCGGGCGGGAAATTCCCTCCAAAGAGGCCGAGTGTCTGATAGATGCAGACCGCGTGCACGGCCGCAAGACAATTTTCAGGTGTATCCAGAAACGACAGGAAGTTCCGGACTAGATGGCTCCGCTCGTTGTTGATTAGAGTATCGACGAATCCGTAGCTTGAGCCAAACGAGCCTGCATAAGCTGAGACACATGCTAGCGCAATGCCCATAGGTTTCGCCATTCCACCCACAGAGCAGCGGTAGAGACTATGGTGCACGAAGGGGGACCAGTGGTCGCGCTGGAGGACTAGCGAGGAATACTCGCGGAGAGTGATAATCAGCTGTTGGTACAATCGCTCGGTGTCAAAACCAGCTCCCAGGTGCGGAAAGAAATGGCGGGCGAAGATGAGCTGTGCTGAGCCGTGGGGATTGAAGTCAACAGGAGGAGAGTCGTGGTAGCTTTGTCCAGCAGCGTCAAGAATGGAATTGCCGATATTGAAGAGTGAGGACATTGCAGCATTTGAGTTGGCATGTGAGTTCTCTGGAGAGAGTAACTGGGGCCCTTGTCCTTCAACAGGATAGAGCGATGATCCAGTGGTGGAATGGTAGCTGCCTATCGAGGCGAGTATCTCCTCGTCCTGGCCAAATGATTGTGACGACAGGCAGAATTCCTGGTTCCACGAGATAGAAGCCAGAAATTCTGGGTTCTGGATCGTGTTTTCTGGCTTCTGGAACGTACCCGTGAAGGCATCTGCCCTGGCCATCGGGTCAACAGTGGCAGAGGCAAAGGCATCCCAGGTGGCAACGTCGTTGTCCTCATTCAGCCGCGCAGTCTCTGTATGAGGTATGCTCTGCAACAGTGACGGCTCGATAGTCCTGGGTAAGCCCGCCGACGACGTCGACGAGATCAATGACTGGCACGGCGAGTCCTGGCCCTGATCCGTGGCCTGCAGCACTGGGACCGCAGACCGCGGGTACTGACAGTGAACCCCTAACTGGAGACAACGACTGCACGCAGGCCGAGTCATGGAACAGCGCAGCTTCTTCTGGGCGCATGTCTCACAGGATCTGCGCTTGGAAAGGCGCTCTTTGCCCACGGCTTTCTGGCAACGCCGACGATGGCGGTCTCGGAGATCGCCTATATCATTATTCGTCAGGATTTTTACTTTGTTCTCAATCACTATGCAGACAGAAGTGTAACGTACGGCGGCTATATGTCTTGTTGCAAATTCCACATCGAAAGTCGTCGGCTAGGGTTAGCGGCTGTGATGCAGAAGTTGCCCGTGTATTCCGACCTGTACTCGGATGGTACGGTTTGTCATTCATTCTGAGAGCTCTTGGTTGGTCTGGCAGAGGGGAATGTAGCGAGATCTGGTCAGTTTCTCAATCTCGGCGTTAGCCCCAATTTCACCATCTAGACTAGGAGCAACATGGTCTAGCTTGGGGGCCGAAGTGTGGAGATTCCGTAGTTGCAGGCAAAGTTGAGAGCCTCCAGAGACATTGATACCAGGTTAAGAGACCCTGTAAGGCCGAAATTGCTGGATTTGTAAGCTCAGCTATGCCTAGCTTGGGATTACTAATGACTCAATTGCTGGCCAGGCTGACGACAGTACCGGCCAGGTGTTTATGATTCACAGATTACTGTAAAGAGAAATGATACTGCACACTCCGTATCTAATATTCGTACAGGACCAGGGAGTAAACGGCAATACAGCAATATCGCCATAGGTAGAACCCAAAGATGATCCTGGGTCTGGTCGAGTTGGTCTCAATAAAAATATTGAGAGGCCAATGTTGGCGAAATTGAGCCACAACCGGCCATTAATCTCTTGGATACAAGATTATTCCAGTCTCCCAACATGCCTAGCAAGCAAGGAACCTTGACCAGCTCTAAATGGGCAGGATACCTGCTCCTCACTGGTACGACAGCTTCCCGACAGTATCGTCCTGTACTATGTCCATGCCCGTCCACATACACTTGAGTAATGATAGATATGTAATTTCAGCCCTAACTATGCCCTGCGCATCCCAGTACACTGATGCGGCTATTTCAAAGACCAGATCATGCCTCTCATAACGATCGTTCTGGGCGTTGGCACGACTGTCTGGTTCCATTTGATGATGATTGATTGAGATCTTGTTCTGTTCTCTATGTAGTTACATGTCCTCGTCTTTGCAGCCTCGCTATTTGCATTCCACTGAAACTGGCAAGTTCCATTACATCAGTGAATGGATATATTGTCTCTTTCTACCAGATATACTAGTAACAATTCTTCTTCCGCAAAGCAAGAGCAACGAGGAGTACAGTTGCAGTAAGCAACTACAGAGCCCCTAGGAAACATAACAGCAGGCACCATCATCCAATTTACCCCCAAACCACAAATTTCGGCTCAAACCCCTTGCCCGCATTAACCGCTCTACCAAGAACATCCCTATTTGACAGAAGCACGACATTCTCCGGATATACCTTCCCCAAGACTGCAAGTGCAAGAATCCTCTCCTCGGCAGTAATGACATGGAATCCGCCCTTTGAGGCTGTAACGAGTCCTGGATCTACCTCTAGCCCCGACCCAGACATGAATAACTCATGCGCTGCATGGTGAATAATACTGTTCTCGAGAACAGAGTCATCACTGCTGCTGGGACCATAGGAGTACCGCTTTCCACGCGCAATCTGGCCGAGATCAAGCGATATATTCTGGCCGTTATCCAGTTCTAGGCGAAGATCAAGTTGACGAACCTGGAGAGATTGCTGGCCTGTCTCAAGCGCAGGAGCGAGTGCGAGGCTTGCGATCTGCACGCGCGGGGACTCAGTTTGGGAGACTGTCGCCAGTGATGACTTGACGCTGCCTGAGGGAATCTCCAGTTTTGGAGCGGAGTAGTAGTCTGCATATTCATAGTCGAAAGTAATCTCCTCGTAAGAAGGATCGACATGTGCTGGGATGTATTGCAGGAGATGTAGAGGTGTATCTTCCTCCGTAGGATCCATAAATAAAGCCGGAATAATAAGTCCGTGCATATACTGGAACCCATATCCCATGGTAGCAGTAGCAGCAGTAGTATTCATAGCAGGTCTCGGGGTTAGTAGAGCTCTCGCCATTTCGACAACCTGCGCCTGGCTAACCTGCTTCGCGAACAGTCTTGCCATGAACTTCTCCCTCGCGGCTTCCATGAACCTCAGCCCTCGCAGTTTGATTTCACCGTCATCATCAACGGAGTCGATAATAGGGATTCGAACATCCTCGTAATTCGCAAATGGCAGCAAACTATCTCGTAACAACACCATCTGGTGCATATACTCGTTGAACAACTGCATAAGATGCGGTTTACTCCGCGGCCCGAACATAAGCTGTACATTTTCAGGGGTGAGGAGGTGCCCCTCGCATCTGCTGCGTAGTACGAGGTCCGGCCTCGCAGTGTCGTCGGTCACTTCTGTTGCCCACTGTACAAGACTCTGTCCGATACGGTTCGCTTGCCGACGGATCTCGGCGCGGGATCGGTCAACTTCGCCGCTGCTGCTCCTCGGGAACGGAAGGGAAGACTCGCGGGTCTCGGTCGAGAGGAGAGCCGCAATGTTGGCTAGGAGCTGGGTGCGCGGCGGCGTGGCTGATGAATCGGGGGCTAGATGGTGAAGGACTGTATCAAGCAAGGGTGCAAAGCCATGGACGAGCTGGCGAGGGGTGTAGATGCCCGGCATGATGGTCCATTCTGTGCTTGTGACCAATGCGGCTGGAACTGGAGGGTCTGGGGGTATGATGGATTCGCCAGCCAGGATGTTCCATGGTCTTGGAATTCTATATGCTCGGCTCGAACCAGCGGCCATATCTGGGATGATGGCGGGGACCGTGGTTGTGGCTGGGAATAGCATCTGAAAGATTCTCATTGAGCTCTGTGGAGGTACGCAGGAGCGGCCTTCAGGTGAGCTTAAATAGACCACGTCGGAAACTTCATCCCAGACTCGGGTAGATAGGAAGTGTCATGATTAGAAATTGAGAGCTGCCGAGCTGAAGCTTCAGGCAATGGGATACGATACGTCTCGGAGCAAAATGGTCATGACCATACTTCTCCGAAGACGAACCAATCGGAGGATAGTGGTCATGGCAATCTCACCTGTGTATGCCGTTATAATTAACTGAATCGATAGATAAGGTTTTTGCTTTTCCTGTGGATCAACACTGACCTAGACTGTTGGTTTGGGGCGCATGGTGGCTGCCCAATTAGACTTCAAATGCCCTAATATCTCGCAGTCCTACCCTTTTAAGCCTCTCACTATTCTCCTTACTTGTAAAATCCAAATACCATGACATTCCCATCGTTATTATCACGATCATGCTATCAAGCTCTTACACCACTCTCTTTCACCACCCCTTCCTCACAGCACATGACCTAGACTCCGTCATGACAGTAGTGCGGTCTCAACTGACGGAACCCTTTATCCACCACACGGTACCCTAACCTTCCATCTCGAGTATTTAGTTCTCGTGGTGTTCAAACTCCTAGGTCGAAAGCTAAACCAAAGCCAAAGATCCTCAATGAACGCCGCCTCCCAAACCCGGCCCTGGGTCTACAAAGAACTGCAAAACACAGGACACCCATCCCTACTCCAATTCAGTGGCTAGATCACGCCAAGAAGCGTGAATACGACTGACTATCCGGCTCCGATTGGGACATAGAGGTCGTTTTCAGTTGGGGTGCGGCTGGATGGGGCTGGCGGTGTTTTAGGGTTTAGGAATCAGGCGGGTTGGTGATGCACTGCGTGATTGATTTTTTTTTTTTTTTGAACGTCCTGGATTGAGGATATGGATGAGATCTAGTGAAGGGAATAGGGTAGCGCTTTTGGGCTGGAACAGATTTTTCCAGTATTGTTGCTTTAGTAGTATAGAAGAGTGCAGGACTTTCCAAATGACTATGGCGGGATTATTCTGCATCAGTATCATGGTATCGATACTCTGATACCAAAGCAATATGGACTTGAAATTACGGATCAGTAAGGGATTTGTCTGGTTAACATACACTTCTCTGGGGCGAGTAGCATGCATGTGCATGCCATGACGGAATGTATTCACCACTCAATCCCAAATGAGATGGTTAAGCGAATAGAGACTGATAGGTAGGGTCTGCTATAATGCCAAATAGCATGTATTATATTCATAGAGTATCGTGACTATGAATGCTAAGCAACAGCAAGCTGAACAAATATGATATCGAGTGACTCAAGGGACTCTCTCCGCTAGGGGTAAGTGTGTATCATGTAGCCTGCATCATAGCATACCCCTAGCACTCCCGCAGGACGAATCCAAACACGATATACCGTAATAAGTTACAGCTTGGCCTTGCCCTCTCCTGCGCCCTCTCCTCTCCCCTTACTCTCCTTTTCAGCCTCCTCCCTGAGCAACCTCTTCAGGATCTTCCCAGAGGCATTCTTCGGGATCCCTTCCACAAACCTCACACCCCCCGTCAGAGCCTTGTACTTTGCCAACCGTTGCCCCAAATACTCCTTGACCTCATCTTCCGTCAACCCCTCGCCTTTCCTAGGTCTTTTAACCACATACGCACGAACCAGCTCACTCCCGTCCTCGCTTTTATTCTTGATTCCAATAACCGCCGCATCAACGATAAGCGGGTGAGAAAGCAGCACGGCCTCCAGCTCCGGAGGCGCAACCTGGAACCCGCGCACCTTGATAAGTTCCTTCTTCCGATCGACAATGTACCATTTTTTGCTGTCGGCGTCGCAGTATGCGATGTCGCCGGTGTGGAACCAGCCGTCCTCATCGAAGGATTCCGCATTCGCAGCAGGGTTGTTGAAGTACCCTGGTGTAACGGTGGGCCCGCGCACACAGAGCTCGCCGCGCGTGTTGTAGGCCGAGATATTCTTCCCTTGATCGTCGACTAGCCTAGCACCGCACCCATTAGCCAACCAGCTGTGAAAGAAGGTCAAAAGGAGGGAAGAGGAGAAGAACAAAAAAAAGCATACTTAGCTTCCAAATTCGCAATCAACCTCCCCACCGACCCGGTGTCATCGCTTTCCGGGTAAATAAAGGATGTCGCAATGCAGGTCGTCTCAGTCATGCCCCAGACCTGTGTGAATGGGGCGCCGGGGCCGAGGAGTTTGCGTATTCTCCCCTGGACAGCCTTATCCAACGGCGCTGCACCGCAGGCCGCGCTTCGCACAGAGCGCAGATATGGCTTCTCGTACGTCATGTCGTTCATCAGCAGTGCGATGGCGAGGGGCGGGACCAGCGTCAGATCAGTGATCTGGAACTTTAAGCAGGCTCGCAGGTAAAGCGCGAGATCAAACCGGCGCATCAAGTGCACCGTATGACCCGATTTCAGGGCGCCGACGTGTGTGCTCGGTGCGACGGCGGCGTGGAAAACGGGGGTTGCGAATATATGCCTTCTCTGCTCACGCCCATCGCAATCAGCACTCCTCATTCTCGTTCATGTACGAGGAAAAGCGAACAGGGGTATTCGGGAGAGGTATACTTCATAATCCCGCGGATGGATCTGAAAGACAAGCTCCTGCTGTGCGATAAAATTCTGATGCGTGTTCGTCACGGCCTTCGGGAGCCCCGTCGTCCCCGAACTAAACAGTCTCGCAGCGGTCGTCGTCCTTGATCTGACCTCATCATCGAACTCGATCCAGCATTCCTCGCCATGGTTACAAAGTTCCTTCCAGGAGACTCTGCCCTCCGGAACCGACTGCGCAGGCAGCGGGTTGAAGATCCGCACACTGTTGTCCGGCATTCCCACCACCTTCGCAGCCTCCAGCACCGGGCCCAGGATCTCCGGCTCCGAGAGCACGAAGCGTACATCTGCTGTGCGGAAATGGTGCGCCAACTCGTGGGAAGTGTAACTGGGATTCGTGCCTGTGAAGATCCCGCCAACGCCGATGATGGCGAGGACGAGCATCGAGTAGTATATCTTATCGCTTCTCAGTACTACATCCCCAAAGGATTTCTTAAGCAAGCAAAAAAAAAAAAAAAAACCCACGTCGTTGAATGAATGGATAGCAACACAATCCCCCTCCTTCATGCCCCAAGCCCGCAGCCCCGCGATGAGCTGGCGGATTATTGTGCGCGCTTGGGCGAGCGATATGGAGCGGGAAGGATTCGACACATCGACATAGACCTGTTGTACACACAGTCAGTGCCTCAGAGCCTCAGTGCCTGTATACCCAGTGGATTCGCCGTGTTGCCCATGCCAAAAGTCTAGGCAGGGAGCGATGGCTGAGATCGCCAAAATGCGGGGGCAGACGAACCGGCTTATTGGGGTCATAGGAGGGCTTGGCGAAAATGTAGGTCAGGATATCGGTATTGGGAACTGGAACACGGAGGTCTGGTTCGAAAATCATTTTCTGGACAAAATACTCAAGTTCGACAATGGATGGAATGGAATGTGACGGTGAATGTGGAGGTAAATGCGGAGGTGAACGTGGCCGGGGGAGGATACATAAGCAGCCAGGCCAGTTAGGCCAGCCGCAGCCGCAGCTCAGCTCGGCTCAGCTAAGCTAAGCTAGCGACAGCCTGTTAGCGGCCGCTCGGGACCTCGGCACAGACTCCCGCGGCAGCGGTCACAGGGCCACGAGCATATAACGGTACTCGAACCAGAGGCGGTGCTAGAGTTGAGGCGGAACGTCTTAACATTTTATTCTATCCATTCCATCTATATGCAATGCATGCAACATGAGAAAGAGCAAGAGCAGGGAGAAAACCAAATTACAACCGGATCTGGAACCGGGGGTGGGTGCGAATCATCTCCCCGTACTTCCAGAATAACACGGGGCACGCACACATGGCCAACGCAATGAATGCCAACAGCGAGTTCCCCCATCCCAGACCGAGGGAGTCATACATCGCCGGCCCCGCCAGCGGCAGCAGCGCGCCGCCGAGCGACCGCAGCGCGGTGTTCGCGGCCGTGACCGAGGCCGCATGCAGCAGGTACGAGTCGACGAGATACGTGTTGGCAACCATGAATACGACCATCAGTCCAACCGCAAACACGCCCGTCCCGATAATGGGCACGATCCAGTGCGTCTTAGCCTCGGCGCTCCAGCCGTACCAGAACAGTCCGATCGGGATGGCCAGCGACCCAAAGATCATAGGCGGCAGACGAGACTCCGGTTTGAAGATGCCCTTGGCCGTATGGTCGGCGGCAATTTTGTTCCCGATCGCGCCGCTGGCGACGAGACCGACCATACTGCCGATACCGAAGCCCAGATACGCAAGGCCTGCGATCGAAGGGGCCCAGCCGTACTGGCCCTCGAAGATGCTGGTGATGGTAGTGAACATGAGATACAGGTAGCCATACGAGATGGTGGAGAAGAGCGAAAACAGGAAGACAATGGGCGACAGGAAGAGGAATTTGATCGGACGGGTGAAGGCGTCGACGAAAACCTGCTTCGGGGTCCGGCCGGTATCGTGGACGGACCGCAGCAAGGGGTTGCCCGTCTCCTTGCGCAGTCGGGCAGCCTTGCGGGCAAGCAGGACTGGCGCATATGACTCGCGGTAGGCGATAAGCGCGCCGATGCTGATTACACCGGTCTATACAGAGGAAGGTCAGTGCATCCAGCCACTTTTTTTTTTTTTTTTCGTTTGATTTTCCACTCTGCGGTCAGAACGTACCGTGATTGCGATAACCCAAAACACCCATCGCCAGCCCTCCGCCTCGGCCAGGAACCCTCCAGCGACAGGCCCAGCGACGGGGCCGAGGATGGGCCCCAGTGCCCAGACGGCCATGATACCAGCGCGCTTCTCCTGCGGAGTCATGTCTGCAATCGTGCCCGACCCGATCGTGATCGGGCAGACGCCGGCAACGCCGGCAAGCAGTCGAAAGACGATCAGCTGTGGCAGCGTTTTGGCGACGGCGCAGGCGACGGTGAACACCAGAAACATCACGTTGCAGGCGTGGTAAAGCGGGACGCGGCCGTAGAGTTCTGAGAGTGGCGCAATGACGAAGGGGCCGACCACGTACCCCAGCACGAATACGGAAACGACGAAGGAAGCCAGCATTGTATCGCTCGAGTGGAATTCGATCATAACGCCTTTCATCCCAGGCGCGAACATGGACGAGGCGAGAGGGCTGTCCATCGTTCCATTAGCTTTGATTCCGTCCAAGTCGCGGGAATCAGCCGTCCTGGACTTACGTGATAAAGGTGTTTGCAGCCATCAAGACCAGTTGCGCCGCTTTTTTGCCGGTCGACCAGTTCATCGGGTTTGCGGGGTCGTCAGGGCCATCCCAGTCGACCTTCTCGTCGCTGTTCTCCCGCGGCCCATTTTCTCCCTTCTCGGCGCGATCGACGTCGGTAGCTAGCGTTGCGGACGACATCTCTTCAGTCAGAATCGGCTCGGAAGCTGCAGAGCGTAGCATGAAGTGCTCCAAGCTGCGCGGGTGACTCCTATTTATTTCAACAACCGATCCTCCCTCATCTTCTCCAGGCTGGGGCCATAGTTTCCCACTCGGATCTGGCCATTTTTAATGCACAGAACTGCCGGCCAACCATCCAATGAGCGCCAAGCTGCCGTTGTTTATGCGGCGATTGTCCTGGTTATGAAAAAGCTAGATCCATGGCTCGGGCCTCGTATTCCGACTTAGTGTACGAAAGCCCGCATAATCGGCCTTATGCAGGGTTCCCTGGGATAAGCGATGCATTATTAGCCCTCTGGCCCGAGTCTCGACGCCTGATACCCGGCCGCTAATATGGCAGTCAGTTAGTGCTGGTTTCTGTGTGCTTCGTCCCTCAGATTGCTTTCGCCCTGCCTGATTATGCTTTCTAATCCTGGCCGGAATTAGGGGCTTTCAGTTTTTACCGCCGATATGCTCCGTACTGCTGTGGATGCGGTCCGTGTCCAAAACGTCGGAAGGTAACTCAATTTCGTGGCACTTTGAGTAGCTGTAGCTGTGAGATCGCAAGATATGTCTGTGGTACAACCCTCAGTGCATAGATGAGAGATCTGGATGATCTAGATGCACGCCACGCCCTCGACCGATCTCCACTAAACATGCCACATCTGTTGCTGGTCCCCGGGCATGCCTCGGCATCCCGTGAAGAGCGATCCCGCTCTCCTATTTTCCAAGCTATGCCCCTATGCCTTGCACCAATGCCAAGACCATTCAGGTTGGCCAGTTGACAACCTGACAAGCCGGCCTAGTTTCATAATTATCGGCGCCTAGTCGGAGATACCGGGCTCACCAGTTACCGTGAGTTCGGGTCGGGCCATGGACTGCCGGCCGGCGGTCGTGAGGCTGCCATGTTGCAGCACGATTTCCACAGCAGACTGGCACGTTCCCATCACGCGGGTCAGTATTGACCCAATCCAAGAGGGCGGTTACCCTGTTGCCGGCGAATGGATGATACGATCGTCATTGCTCCTCTTGCCCAACCGGCCCAGGAGGCTCATCGACACGCAATATTCATAGTCACATGCCAATAACTGATGGAATGGGCTGTCGTCCAAAAGGGGCATCATGATAATAGAGCCGGTCAGCTTCTAATAGAACGCACTCATGCATGTTTCTGATGGTCGGTAACTTTCGACGATGGGAATTCCAAGTTCATTTCGGGGTGCTGCCTTTCGCTGTTGGCATAAAATCGAAGACGATTCTATTGTTGTTCCGGTAGAGGCTGACGAGCATGGCACCACCCATACCCTGGCGTACTGATCGGGGCTCCGGAGATTAGATTCGTCGTGAACTGGATCTGGAAAGGGAATTTTTTGCTCAGATTACATGAGATGTTGCTGCTCTGGTAAGTACGTACGTAGGTGATTGGCGTTCTCTATTCCACTGAAATGAAAATGGTCTCGGGTCGGATATTTAGACGGGCAATGTTGGTTCAGGGTTTGACGGAACGACTTAGCGTATAAAGAAAATTATCGTAGAAAATACGAGCCAGTCGACTGGCAGTCGACTGGCAGTCCAAGCATGCAGAGTCTCGATTATTGATAGTGGCGACGACGATGGTTTTTACTTCCGGAAAGCCCGGCTCAAATTTGATGCCCCAGGCAGCAAGGCTTCCAACTACAACTCGGTTGAGTGAAGACGGCACCGAGAGGCTCAATAATATTTAGTAGATAAATCTAGATGAATTATAGAATTACATAGAGGATGTTACGGGGAATACTCCAGTGGTAAAAGTATTCTCAGTATCGTTGAACTGGCCATGAGCGCTGGCTGGCGAATTATATATAGTTCTCCAGTGCCGAGGCCCAGTGGACTATGCGCAATCTCAGATCCAAGGTCAATCCGAGTGTATCAGCTAGACAAATTTATAACAGACGATACACCCGTGTTTCGTAGTAGGATGAGGATACCTTGTCGACTTCTGAGAGCTCCAGATACGAGCATCCATATTCAGGAAGCTCCCGTCAGTCAGGCCACCGTCTGCACGGTGGAGAAAGTATCCTTCCACCTGTGCCATTTCCATGGTCCAGCACGCATGGAACATAAGAACATCAAAGTTTGTGTTGAAGCTTTTGTAGACGACTTTGAGTAAGGAATATCTCTCTGATCATTCATGCTGGACAATGGAAGGTATGAAAGAGAGGATATGTGATGGAATGAAATGCATGCACATCCATACTTCTAGAAGGCAATGATGTCTGTCCTCTCCAGCTGCTCGAATCGACTCTCAAATTGTGGGAGCTGAGCCTTCGGTTCTCTATACGTGGACAAACTATTGCAATATATATATATATATATATAAAGGCAATCTGAGGCCTGCGATATAGAGGCAGAAGCATACGCGTATAAGCCAGGTACGAACTAACTCATTTGAACTATCGTGATAAGAGAATTTATTGAGAAATAAAGAGTCTTCAGAATAACTAACCGCTATGAAATAATAAGGGATATGGATAACCGCTAACCGTTATAGAAAATAGGTATCCTCTATTTGCTAATATAATAACGGGTTAGAATTACCGCTGACCGGGTTGGTTATATAATAAGCATGGGAATGTCCGTTAACCTTATGAATTGATGCTGCATCCCAGAAAGGGAAGTTTGCAACCAGACAGGCTTGAGCGTAAGTATATGTTGAAGATCGCTTGGAGTTCATCAAGAACAAACCAAGGGTGACTGGAGCATGGATAAGGAGGGCAAGTTATAATCTGTCAAGGCAAGTTTGTCCCGGTGTTGGATAAACGAGCGAGACTGACTCGGAGGACCTGGGGATACACAGACGCAAAAGCAGACGTGAAGGCTGCTCAGGAAAAGAGCTCCGTGACTGATCATATATAGGGGGTTACGAGGAACATCGCTAGATGCTATAGACAACGATCTGGAGAAGTATTAATTGTTATTGGTTGGATAGTTATTAAGAGTGTGGACAGGAAGAGTGATATACAGCCTGAACAATTTAAATAATATGCCAATAAGCGTACAACTCCTTAGATGATGCAAGTTAGTCCGCAAGGTGATTTAGGACAGAATCCAGCATCCGCGATGGGGGCAAAAACAGAGTACAAAATTTGAATGAAGAAATACATTATACATTACCATTCTCGTGAGTCCCCTGGACACCATAGAAACAGCCCAATTGTCTATTTGCAACCGTCACCAGATCCACATCCAACTGTCTTGCTTCTTGTATCTCCTCCATGCACCAACATTTACATCAAATGATGCTGATCCAGCAAGCTCCCCAACGAGGTCCTAGACTCCTGCAATGCTTCAAGGCGTCCGTTCGACTCCATGGACCACTTCAGATGGTCATCCATCCACTCCGCATACTCACGATCCATAATATCAACAGCAACATCACCCATCCCCAGCGTCGCACGAAACAGGTGTAGAATCTCAGGTAGTGCGGCTTCCGCCTTGCAGCGGTCCTGCTCGAAATCCAGCGTCACCAGCACAGTTCGGATGGCGCGCCCCTCGCCAAGGGGGTAGGATTGCCTCATACACACGCGTATCATCGTTCTGGAGCGCGGGTTGTGATTTCTCAGGATATTCTTGACGAGGCTAAGGAGGATGGGCGCGTGATGGGCGAAGGCTGCTTCCGAGTTAGAGCTCGAGTTGGCGTCTGCATGGGCCGTTATGGCGGGGAGGGTGCAGAGCAGTCCACCTCCCATGCGGGGATGCACGGGGTCGATGTATATGGAGGTCCAGCGGTGATGAATGAGGGCGTGCGGCGATGCGAAGGTGTCACTGGAGAAGAGAGCTGCGGGCTGGGCTTGCGGACTTGGCTCGATGGGATCTTGGATATTGACGAAGCTGAAACGGTTAGAGTCGGTGGAAGTGGAATAGAGACTCTCGTCTAGTATCCGGTGCTGAGCTTCATCACCAGCCCCAGCACCCGCTCTCGCTCCTGCTTTTACACCAGGAACGAAGACGTCAGCTTTTGCACTGAGTCTGCTTTCGCTAGACGGACTGTCTTGTGCAAAGCCGGAGCTGGAGCTGGAGATACAGCCTTCTTCAACGGCAGAGCGGGCTGATTCGTCAGCACATACGGCTGAACAGGAAGATGCAGCAGGCAGAGTGAAGTTTACCAAAAGCAGGGTATAAAGCATAGCCATTGCCGAGCTGCGCGCAATCCTCGGGAGTAGGACGAAAGGCATCACGCCAGGTGTTGAACATTTCATTCATGAGGGCGTCATAGCGCATGTGGTTCGGCATCTAGAGTTAATGTAGACGTAAACGGTGACAGTAAGAAAGGTTTGAGCGCCTGGAATTGTATGTTGCTAAGCGCAAGGTAGAATCTCAGAAGATATTGAGAGAGAAAGCAGTCGATCCGAGAAGAAGAGGGAAGACGGCTGGATACACAGGCGCTGGTCCCAACCTCGCCATCCGGAACACGATCGCGAGGTCTTATTGCGTGCACCTGGGGTCTTCTAGAACCTTGCTGAGGTGTTGAGCTGGGCCAGATCCAATCCCAGCAACGCGGACACATTGTCCGCGTATCAGGGAGCGACAGCGACTCACAACTCTTCATGGCCTTCCGTGGCAAGGTCTTGTTCGTTCTACGGTGACTCAAAGACCTCGAGGACGCTGAGAAGTAATGAATTGGTCTGGGAATGTCAGAAATCGCTCTGGTTATGATAAGATGTAAACCGTGGACATACCGAGTTGAGAAATTGCAGTGTCTCTCGGGTCTTTTCTACCTCCCCCGGGGCGAGACGGGCATCAAGCATTTGGATGAGCCTCGAGATCTTTTTGTCACCTGCAACTGGTTCCAGGACGGGATTTGGATGGATATCAAACATCCCAAACGAAACCTCGAAGGGGGCGGGACCAACGCTCGCGTTTCCTCCGAAACTATCACGTACAGAGATCGAGTAACTCAACATACTCTCGCTCCTCTGGAGATCTGCAATCACTAGTCGCAGCTCTTCAAGCCTTTCTGGGTGCGTTAATTTCATTCCCGCATCGAGAACGCTCTGCAGATCTTCGAGTGCTGACCCTTGGAACAAGGAAACCTTCTCCATAATAAACCCGGCCACGTCCAAAACACGCGCTGAGAGGCCCTCATCGCGGGTGCCGGGAGGCAGAAGCGGCCGAATGACGTCCAGGAAGCCACGGAGGGCCTCCAGTATTCCTGGAACCGTTGCAGCTGCCGAGCTGACTTGGTCAAAAAAGGAGTGGAGATCTTCTGCAAAACCTGCCGTGAGAGGGACAGAGTGCTTCTGCATGGTAACGGCTACTGCGTCTATAATCTGGCTCTGGAATAGAGAATCCATCGCGTCAAAGAAGCTCTCAACCTCGGAAATGCCCTCCGCGGTCGCAAACTGCGTCTTGATATTCGTCCCTAGAACAACGCCGAATGTCTTATACTCATCACGCTTCAGATCGAAGAATCCCTGCTCGTCAAAGACGGTTCTCAGTCGACGAACTCGTTCAGCAGTCAACATCTTCTTCGCCCTTCCCATTGAAGCCGAGATTCCATCTAGCGTTGCTGGGTCGGTGACGACGTCCAGAAATCCGGCCAGCTCGGGAGAGGCTAATGCTTTCCGCCATAGTGTGACTCGATCGTTCAGAGCCTGAATATAGCTTGGTTGAAAAGTAGCCATGAGCCAGTGCATACCGCGGTATACGGACCCCAGCACTGGGACGAGGTCCGCACCTAGCCGCTCGAAGAACGCCTTGACGTTTCGATAATGCATTATAAGCGATGGATTCAAAACAGTGCTTAACGAATCTGCGGCGAGGAGTGCAAAAGAGCGATACTCATCCGGCACCAGTGGACTGGAGCGAATATAATTCTTCAATGCGGAGAGGACATCCGGCGTCAGGACTTTTCCTGCATTGTCAAACATCCACTGGACTGTGGGCACGACCTCGGGATCTGAAAGGACGTGGTGGATTCTTTCAGGGCCAGAGAGTGATCCAGACTCGTCGGTAAGAATGGAGAGTTTCTTCGCGAACTTGCTGAATCTCTGCATTGCTTCGAGACGCGTGAGGAGGTCCGGTTGAGCTGCAGGCCGGGCTGGCTTTTGCCTTGCAGTTGGTCTTGCAGTCGACCTCGACCTAGGATTCTTTCCTGCAATTTGAGAGAGCGGCGCTCCCGATGCTGATGCAGTTTGACGGGGTGTACTCTTCACAGATCCGGGCTGTACCAGCGATGTGAGCTGCCGCAGTGCTTCGAGGCCCTCCCAGATATCCACGCTTGGGGCCAGGGTTGGGATTGATTCTGAGTGAGGACACCCTTTAAGCAGCGAGGATCCTGCTCTCGCTTCGGCTTTCCCTACGATCGGGTCATCCTGAGCAGAAGCAAGCCCATGTTCACCACTGTCAGACTCACCGGATTTGAGTTCCCCAGCAAGCACCGCAAACTGTTGTAGGGTATCTCGAGCATCATTGGCATTCGCATCTATATTCGAATCTGCACCCGTGCCCGGACAGCCCACGCTGTCCACCAGGGGCATTGGCGTTGGTGTATTCCCCGTACCATCAGACAAGATTTCATCCATATTTCCAAGCTCCAAGGAAGCGAGTGAGTCTACCGCGACGGCTGGATCATCGTCCTTTTGCCGGGTAACTTCCTCATGCAGTCCCGGTCCTTGCTCGAAACTAACCGCAGGCTGAGCACGTCCGGGAGACGGTGATCCATCGTTCTTGTCCTCGATGAGGGAAGCTAACGAGGATGTGAAGTCGACAAGATACTTCAGGTTCGCAAGGATATCGATGTCCTCACGAGCTTCCAGACGTTCGTGCTGTGCATCGCAGTGAACGACATGGGGAATCAAAAGCCCTACGGGAAGAAAAAGGTACATGGGCCGCATTTTCGATGACTTAAAGAACTTGTAACTGCCGAGAAAAGATTGGGGCGTTAAATTTTACATTATAAGCTATCTATATTACATGACAGCGAAGGATCTTGCTAGGCCTCAGCCGGTGCGGGGATGCAGGTGCCCGTGCGGTTCTGACTCGGCCATTCTGAGGTTTGAACTATAGGTAAGATGTGATTGGGCGGGCTAAATTATTCTACTAGGTACTTTCAGTCAGGTTCCCCTTGCATATGAGAACCGAAAGCAAGAACATGTGAAGGTCAGGGTTCTTGTCCTGGAGCCGTTGGGACTGTCACAGGCGGTTCCCGACAAATGGAGCTAGCCCTAACTCGCATCATACTGCATACATTAAGCTATTGTTCATATATCACTAGAAACGTAATAATTACAGGTACCTAGAATGCTTATCCACAATCTAACAGCCCTTATTCTGCTTGTCCAGTGCAATAGACTACTACGCCAGGCCTAACCCATCCACCTGCATATCGAGATCCATTCCAGGACTAACTACTGGAGGGGGCGCCGACTCCCCAAAGTACTCGTGCACCCACGACGATATCAACGGGTCAAAGCCCTGTGCTAGGTGTTGGAGGTTGATTCTGTCAAACTCTGCCACTCCTTGGTTAATGGTTTGCGTGTTGGCGTCTGGTTCGATGTAGAGGTAGTCGAGATTGATCTGGTCTTGCTCGGGCTGGTGCTGGAAGTTTTCAGTATGTTGATGCGAGTTTGTGAGAGGGGGAACAGAAAAGTCCGCTCCCGTCGCCTGTGCCGGCATGTTCATGTTGATGTTCATGCTGGTGTTCATGTTCGTCCGGACCGAAACATCATCTGGCAAAGTCCGGATATCGTGATCGTGATCGTTGCTCTGCTCAGTCCGCAAGGCGGCTGCACTTCCTGGCGTTCCAGCCTGAAGGTAAGGCGAATTTCCTTTCCTTGTATTGTTCAATTCCGTCGGCGTTTTTAATCGCGGGGTGGTACTTTCGATTGTCCAAGGAAGCCTAATCGCCATTCCTATAGGCGGAATACATCTCACCAGTTCCGGCAGCGCATTATCATATGGCAAGCGGCCGACTGCGAGACTATAATCCACGCTTGTCGATATAAGAAGGTATGCGCGGGGAAAACGAAGGAATGCTTCGTGCCATGTGTTCGCCCTTCCACCCCCCATTCCCGTGAACGACGACTTATCCATTTCCAAGCCATTGGAGGCAGGGGCCGACGGTGAGAGGTCTTGTGGAGGGCTGGAGCTAGAACTGGGACTCGAGCTAGAAGCAGAGTTTGAGCTGGCACTCGACCCGCGTCTCTCGGGTATACAGGTCTGTTGGCCACCACTATCGTCCCACCGTAGGAAAAGATGCTGTGAGGTAATATAAGCTAGCCGTAGAATATGGTTCGTCCCCGCAGTCACAAAGTCGGTGACATCGTATACGCGTCTCGAATGCCGGACGATTTCACCAAGCGCATCGAGTCGTCTCCGGCGACGGGCCATTTCTGCTGACGTCGGAGAGAGCTTGAGGTCAATTGCCGTGAGAACAAGAGGCATCGCTACGTACGCGAGTCTACGCACAATTTAGCTAGCGCACAAACGGTCAAGGAGTGCGGAAAGGGTGGTGAAACACTTACACACTCAGCGGTAGATTCTGCGCACGCCCCTCTCGTCCAAAATATTCCATTATGACGGTTAGCTTCGTCATTGCGTCTCGTAGAGTATTGCCTGCTGAGAAAAGATGAGGGAAGTAGTTTTTGCCGCTGAAAAGAGGGTGGTTCTCGAGCAGCAGCGCTTCGTAGTGGGCTAGGTCAATCCGGGCAGTCCTATGACATTCCCTCATTAGCCAGAAGACTTTTGGACTTCGATGAGAAGAGGGAGAGAGACTCACTGGTAGTACATATAAGTGAAATTCACGAATAGCATCACTGCCTCAGGGACCTTTCCCTTCCCATTTCCTATCCACTGGTTTAGAGATGAACATTGCTCCCACCTTCCCATTGCATTCTTTGTCCTGGCAATTTTGCCTAGTTCCTCGTTGAATTGCTCGAGACTCAAGCTCGGGGCCGCAATTCCATGGCTCGCAAAGACAAAGGTAATCATTTCGGAAAGCAGAACAGCGAGTCGACATTGCTCCTGCAGCACCTTCAACAGCATGCGTTTGATCTCAGGGCTGTAGACAGGCGAATCGGCTATCTCGTCTGCGAAATCCCCTTCGTCAGGAAGCTCCGTCACGATTCCCATGCTCATATCAAACGACGTGACCTGCGGACGCCGCCGCAGTCCGAGACACAGACTCCGATCACGGAGGATAATCGACCACCACAGCCTCTTCTTCATCGTTGGCTTGACTACCTCTGTTTCGGACCCAGCGTCGGCTTCAAGAGCGCCAGGTCGGCAACCACTTCCAATAATCAGCGCGTTCTGGATCGCCCGCGTCAGCCATAGGCTGCTAATTTGCGGTTCTGAAGCAGACGTATGTAAAGTCAGAATGACAGCTCCTTGTGCCAGGCAATACGGCCTGTCTTCAGCGTGTAGATCATATAGCGTTTTAACGCGGGTGTATAGGGCATTGCGTGCGGCGCGTTTATCGCTCCAACCGCATTGTCGGATGGTCTCGATGGATACATACTGTCAACACGAATTCCCTGTTAGCTAGCAGTCACTCCCTTGGTATGATAAGACAATCAGAAGAAGGGGACCATACAGGGGACCCGGCGAATATGACAGCCTGAAACACGAAGAGAGAGATTTTCTTGCCCCTCCCAGCGGCAGTGTGCGAGTTTTTGTAGATATGCCAGAACTCTGCTTCGTCTACCACCGGTGAACTCGGGTGGACCTGAAGGAAATACTGGCGTATGAACTCATCGAGTAGAGACTCCGCTGGAACGCTTAGACAGCCCTTTGCTGCAAGGAAAGCGAGGTCTGCGCGGTCTAGAGTGGTGAGAGTACGAAGTTCGAGGAAAGGATAATCTGCGAAGCTGACGTGGCCCGGAAAAGAGCTCGATTTAGACGTAGACGAAAAGGCGAGGTCTCGGTCGACCCCGTCCGCTTCCAATGCCAAAGCCCGGATACGCTCGAGGTGCGGGTTTGTTGTGCTGATCGTATCTTGGTCCTGGTTATTCCCGGGGTTGCTCTGGCCTATAAAGCCGGTGAAACTGCGTGTTATCGAGTCAGTATCCCGTTACCGGTCAGTCCAGCCACAAACGAGGAAGCGCTCACTTTCGCGGCATCTTCCCCCGCAAAACACACTCCGGCCGCCCGTCTTGTCGACATCGCGTACACGGACAACCCCGGATCGACGCATCGCAGCGGACCTTACGGTGGTGACACCAGGAACATGCCTTGGGAGCTCGTCGTGTGCGGCGCAGCATCTTCGCCTCAATTCTTCATCAGGACACAACGATCATGGATGAAAAGCAAGGTGAAATGAAAGATAATGCGTGGAATGAGGAGCTCGAGGATGTGGAATTGACGGAAGGAGAGAGATGAGCAGGACAGCGTAGACGAAGAAGAGCACGACAAGATCGACAAGATTATGTGGACAAGTTATGTGACCACACCGAGTGGGCAAGAGAAGATCAAGTAGATGGCAAGCAGTCCAAGAGATAGCTCAGTGCGCTAGCAGAGGATGGGTAGATTGCGGCAGTTGGGCCATGTGGCCAGCCTGCGAGCAGTTGACGTAAAGGTTCAAGGCTTTTGCGTGGCAATGTAATCTAATACCTAGCCGCGGACGGTAATCAGCAGTCTTGAGATCAGAAAGCTGGTCTTTGGGGCGCTTTCGGTTATAGAATACACTCAGAGATTTCCTCTGAGTCTGGGGTGATTCGTCTAGGACTGATCCCGGGGTGCGGAGTCAGAAGGGAGAGTCAGTCTGGAGGAACGGAAGTTAGGGTTACTGACTCAGAGACCCTGACTCCAGACCCCACAACGTCATGTCTCACCTGACTCGTAACTACTGGATGTCGATATATTTAACTTTCTGGCAGTTGGCCCTAGTCAAAGCTCTCCCCTCTCTTAATAATCCCCCGCGTTACGCCTTCGTGGCTCTGGCGGGGCAATCAATCCCTGACTTACTCTACAGCAGACCTGCATCCCACCGTACCTACCTAGTAAATTCATAGACCGCGATAGGAAAACAGTGCGAACTAGTTAAATAAAACCTACTGGCAATCTAGCTGAACAAGAATCAGTCTACCTGATTATCCTTAATTATTCCAAAACACCTTTCATCCGAATCATCCCCTAAGCCTCTCAAGGACAGGGCAGCCAGCTAAATCTTCCTTTGCGCTTCCCCATACTTCTTCATTCTTTTCCTCATATCCTTCATATAGAACTTGACGGGGTACGTCCTGATCGCTCTTGGCAAAAATGGGTACGTCGCCTTTGTGATCGCCATCGTCGATTTATACAGCCGCTTGCGCCCTTTACTGCTCTTAAGACCATACTCCTTTCTCAGGCGCTCAGGGAGCAACTCGGCCGTCACCAGACGCAATGTCGGCATCAGCGCTTTGAAGTAGAACGGAATCTTGGGGTTGTACAGGAGATCGTGCGCGACTTTTTTTGCTTCGTCGCAGATATCGAATGTTGCAAGCTGCTCGTCCCAGTAGGTCCAAAAGGCCTCGCGGTCTTTCGGCCACATTTCTACAGGCACGCGCAGAGAGGCGCCCAGAACGACGTATTCTCTGTATGCCTGTTCCGCCGTTTCTTCGTCCAGAACGCCAAATATAGACTCGTACAAGTCAATGCCCACGGCGTACAGGGTCGCCGCGACCCAGAGCTGTGCGCTGGGGTCGTCGGCTTCATAGTCCGCTCCTTTGACGGGCGCATGCGCGCGATGGACCAGCTCGATGATCTTCTTCTTCTCAGCCGGTGTTCCAAAGAGCATGCTGTAGACGTAGGTCATGGTTGTTCTGAGTCTGTCGACGGGGCGCGTCGCGAAACTGCTGTGGTAGTTGACCCCCTTGGCGACACCGGGGTGCGCGACTTGCAGGAGAATCGCGGCGGCACCGCCGCCGAGGATTATGGCTTCACTGACGATTTTCTGGATGTGTTGGGGGTTATTGAGGGCGGATACTATCAGGTCGGTTTCGGACGAGATGGGTTTGTCGGGATGAATGTGGGAATTGCTGGATGAGGTAGAAGGGGACATCGTGACGGTCTCTCCTTGGAAAGAAGGTTGACTAGTAAACAGTGTTAGGACTTGGATGTAGACGCTGTAGAGACTGTAGAAGAGGAGTAACGAGATCTGAGCACGGCCATTATAAGCCATCTTCGTCTCATGGGAACAGACGGCCAGCGGTATCATATGGATATCTCCGCCACACGAGCCGCGGACCGGCATTGCCGCGCCGCTGGGCATGATTGGCGATCGCTGCAGGATTGATTTCCCGGTCCAGTGACGGTCGAGTCGTGCTATCGAGTCATCCCCTGTCTGTTGCTATCCTGAGAAAGAATTGCGATGCGGGCCAGAATCTATGGGTTAGACGTTGATGTGGGCAACGCGGGGTTCGGGCGATCGCCCAGGTCAATGCTAAGTATTGATTAAGTAGATACTAGATCAGCATTGAGGAAGTGGAGGGCAGATAAGTTATGGTCAGTAACCTACCCCGGAATATAACTAACCCATCTGCCAGGGCCGGGGCCACCCCATATTACCCCACTACGAGCATCCCTCCCCTCCCCCTTTCCTTTGCAGCTTGGAGTGGTATCACTCGGATCAGGCCATAATCGCATCCATCACCTGGCCTCAGCACCATGGCCGTAGGAGACGCCTACAAGGCCCGACAGGCCGAGAAACAAGCCGCTGAGGCTGCGGCAAAGGCAAGTAGTTCCGTCGTCAAGGGCAAGGGCACTGAAATCGAGCATGTCGAAGCCCTTGCAAGCGGTAATAGCCTCAAGAAAGGGAAACCCAGAAAGCGACAGCGTCTGAAACGGCACTTTGCACGGTTCTGGTGCTGCTACCTTCTCGGCGGCACCATTTTCCTCGCTATCTTTTTGCCAGTCTTGTATGTTCCTGTCCAACCGAATTCGCATCGCAGGTAGTTGGTGAGATTAACAAGCATGATTAGCTTCCTCGTCGCCATCCCCGCCATCGCCCAGCGCATTGTCGAAGATACCTCGCTTCCCGTCTACAGCGCGCACATCACGGACCCCAAGCCGGACGCGGTGACATTCACTCTCGACACAGGACTCACCGTACCACTCGGTCTGAGCGTGCGTCTTGATCCCTTCACATTGGATCTTTTCAACCGCGACTCCGACCCGGAGATAACGTACCTGGTCGTTGCGGTGCCAGAGTACAAAATCAAGGGCAAGACGAATCTCACAGTCACCAGCGAGAACACACCAGTTCTGGACGAAGACGAATTCGTCAAGGCGCTCACCAAGGCTGTTTATTCAAAACGATTCACATTATCTGCGCTGGGCAAGACGACGGGACATCTGGGGGCTATCAAAGCCGGGATCACGTTGGATAAGGATGTGGAGTTGGATGGTATACCTTCTGTCCCGTCATCGACAGTTATATTGCAAAGTGGACGAGAAACATGACTGACGAGAGTCGCCGGACAGGACTCGATAAGTTAAGTGGTTTCTCCATCGACGAGGCTGCACTCCTTATCCCGGCCATGGACGACGGGTCGAACCTGCGCGGCAGAGCAACGCTGCCAAACCACTCAGTCGTTACTTTTGCCATGGTATTCTCCCGTAGAATCAAACATGCCATCACTGCTAACGTCTCAGGGAAACGTAACCCTCAACCTCAAATCCGGCGACATAATCCTCGGCACCGCCCTCTTGCCGGACGTAACCCTCCTCCCAGGGAACAATAGCGTCGGCTTCACCGGCAAAGCAGACATAAACTCTGCTCTGGCAAACATCGGACCAATCCTCTCGGCGCAAACAGCCGCACTCAAAAACGGCGAGGTTGAGCTCAGCGCATCTGGGAACCAAACGGTCTTCAACGGCGAGCACATATCCTACTTCGAGCGGGTGTTGAATGACCTCACTATCACGGCCAGAGTGCCAATCCTCAAGATCGTCCTTGATACGGTTGGCGATTTCCTCGGTGAGGGATCAGAAGGTGTTGTCCAGTCTCTGACGGAGATTTTCAACAAAATCGACTTCGGTGCTCTGTTTGAGGGGGTCGATTTTGATTCCCTCGTTGGGAGTGTAGGCGAGATCATCAACAACCTGAATCTGGGACAGCTGCTCGACGGCATCGACCTGAATGAATTCCTGCAGGGGATTGATTGGGCAAAAGTCGTCGATGGTCTGGGTAGTATCCTGGAACAACTCGATCTTAGCGCGTTCTTTGACAACTTCGACCTGGCGGGCATATTACAAAGTATTGACTGGACAAGTCTGCTGCAGGGCGTAGCGTCTTTGCTCGCAAATATCGACTGGTCCTCGCTCGCAACGACACTTAGTACTATCGTGAGTAGTATAGACTGGTCCGCCCTATCGGAACAGCTCCAGCCTATCCTCGATAAAATTGACATCGGCTCGTTTCTGTCCAATATCGACTGGGACGCCATTTTCAATAGTATCGGCCCGATTATCTCGCAGATCGATCTCGGCGCCATCTTTGAGGACATTGACTGGAGCGCCGTGCTGAGAGGGTTAGGCGAGATCCTTACGAACGTCGACCTTGGGCAGTTGTTCAATAGTCTTCTGGACGCGTTGAGCAAGCTGAACCTGGGAGATTTGTTTGATATCGATATTGGCGGGGTGAACATCAGCGATGTACTCAGTGGTGTAGCGGATTCTGCAAACGGAACGAGTGTAGATGAGGCCTGGGGGAATCTCATGGATGCCTTAGAGAATTTTGGAAGCAGCGGTAATGACACTGGGAGCCCATAATATGCAGTAATGCTCTGCCTTTGCATTATCCCACGAACCGTTGCAAGTAGTTAATGAACATGTGTCTCCTTGCCGCACAACCATATTGCTTCAACACTCAAGTCTCAGCCATTCTGGGAGATAGGATGGCAATACTCATTTGGCTCTCACTATGTTCCACCCACCGTATCAACTGGAGAAGTGAACCGTCGCAGCCGGGCCAGCTCAGGGCAACGCAGCCAGAGGCTAACTGAGGTACCTGCCTTGCCTAGGTTTTTTTCATCAAACGTGACAACAATGCTTTATGTGCATGGTACTTATTAGGAACTCACTTATTCGGAAAGGCGCAATTGGACACGGAAGGGCTTACGCAGGTTGTATTCCATGGGACATTCAGCCATGTCAGTCGTAGCACGTCCTGCTCATATCGAAGCAAAATCCTGGCACCATTGCAAGCTAACCCCAACATATAACATATCCTATGATGTAGACGTATAAATTCACGTTAGCGCATCAAGTGGTTTGAACGCAAACTTCTGGATTGCAGACGTCTAGCGTTTATAGGCCAACTAAAAGGTATCTGACCAGCAGAAAGAAAAAGACAATAAAAAAAAAAAAAAAAAAAAAAAAAGGGGAGAGAAAGAGAATCCAACGACAGCTCTCTAGGTGCCTGGTATAAGGTAATTCGATAGTGTTCGAGGACAAAATTGAGGTGCATCGGTCAGCCATCCTCGGACTCACCTTCCCAACCAACAGGAGCTTCGTGAACGCCCCTCTGTCTCACAGCGCTTTCAAAGACCGCAACGATGCATCGGCAGCAGGACTAACTCAACGTCATCCGCAAGACCTTTTCTCTTTTCTCAACTATCAGGCGGCATTATCACATATTACGGCCAGGTTGTCAAATTGACCCGCTCAATCTTTTGCCTCAAAAGCCTGATCGGCGCGTTGTTGATCATGCCATGCCTGCATACCAGCCTATTGGCTCGGAACTGATTACAGCTCATTGAGCTTCCATCATTCATCCTCAAGACCCCTGAGGGGTGGAGTTGAGCAGCATCCGGAAGCAACGAGACAGGGAGAAGGACAGAAAAGCGGCCGATTAACGAAGAATGGACGAGATAGACGAGGCTGATCAGATGCCCGTCGAGGCCACTCTACAAGACAGCGATCCCCTCTGCTACATATGCAGCTGGTACGTAGGTGACTCCGAATGCGACCCAAGACTCAAACCAGGTGTCTACCACGGCAACGGGATGATGAAGGACAGACGATTCTGGAAAAATTGCGCATGGAAACGGTATTTCCGCATGAGCAAGTAGCCCTTTCTAGCCCCTGAGAACAGCGGGCTACGCTGGGGGGAAAGGATAACGACTGATAGAAAGTCTCTAGTCTTGTTCCACCCGCGTAAGTCTATCTGTCGCCTCTCCGGCATATCCTACTTTGTCCAACAGGACTACGCCTTTTACACACTCCAGGTCCCCTGGGATGAGGATTCTGGTATTATCCGGCCCAAGAAAGGGCATCTCGATAAAGGCCTTTGTGCGACAGCCCTCAGGGACGAGGCAAGCGCAGCTGGTGTGGCCCAAACCTTGAAGCCAGACAGGCTAAGGGGCCTTGTAATTCATGCTCGCTGCTGGCAAGTCCTTGTCAACCACAATATCTGGGCCATTACCAACGGTAGTATACGTCTTATCATGGAAGCCCTGCGACGCAGGAGCGTAAGAGACTGGCAGTGGAAGACCCCCCTTCGTCCAGCCGGGATGAGACTCCATGAAAAGGCGTCCGTTGTCGGGCTGAAAAAAGGAGGTAAACCCCCCATACTAATAAACAAAACAAAACAAAATTTTGCGGATGTTGAAAGTCTGACATTCTCAGACCCGTTCTATAGCCCGCGCGTCTTGTGCATGATCCGCCACGCCCGCCGAAGAACACACACAAAGGTACTTTTCGATAGACAATTCAACGATCTGTACCTGAGATTGGACCTTCTCCCCGCAGAGATCCTATATCTGGTTGCAAACCACCTGTTGCCCTCCGATGTTGTTGCAGTCCAGGAGGCAATGGGATTGTATTTCGGCGATGCGTATTGGCGTTCGAGGATTCCGAGTAATGTCTTTCATGAAGTAAAGGAATTGAGGGAACAGACGCTAGACTGGGAGTATCTGTGCTTGAAGCTGGAACTCTTGTTTGATCACCGCTATTGGGGTTATGCGCACGATGAGCTACTAGGGAGATTTTGGGTACTCAGACAGTTGGACAAGATTGCAAAGTTTGTTATTCATTGATCTTATCCTGCTATAAATATGGCAGGCAGTTAACAGAGAGTTGAAGTAGTCTACCTACTTAGCAGTTTCGAGCGTAGCCTAAGACACCATCTAACACTGCACGGGCTGGATGAACTCTGTCATCTGATAAGAGCATAGAGCTATATAGCAGGAGAGATTTCAATCCATTGATAACTCCAACTGCCTTTAATCTTGGCAATAGAGGGAGGAGTCTATCAAGCTATTACTCTTGATCTGCCAAGCATGAATATCCATAGTGGCGTTAACCATGCTCACTTGTACTGCTGCAATATAATAGGGTTAGTCTAAGGGCAAGCATCAATTTCTATGGTAAGCACTCTTATAAGCAGACCGAGTTAACTGCCAAGCCCTTCGTCAGCAATCACTACTAGAGTGTCCTCGTAGTCCATTTGTGACTTGCATGGCTAACGTACGTTTATACAAGGATATTACAGAAAGTGCACGCAAATATCCCTTCAATACGCCTTGCTGCTTCCAAGTACAATTTCAGGAACAACCCGAAACTGACGAGGTATCTGTACTTGAAAACGCATCATAAATTGTCCCCGGGACATGTTCACAGACCAGGGTCTTTTCGGTAGGCAGGTGTGCCTATGCAGTGCCCCAAGGTGAATGATCTTCCTCTTCTAGTACTCTTGCTGTAGCCTCGTGAGTCTCAGGTAACCGACTCTCCGTTTCAGACTACATGGCTGGCCAACCTCGAGGCCTCGTCTTCCAAACTCAGACCCCCAACGTCATTCATCATCTTTTCTCTTCCTTTTCCTTTGTCTTGAATCACCGCAATGCCAGACCACCAAGGCCATCCCATATCTCCACTTCGACATCAGCCAGGAAACGACCAGCTCCGTTAGGACAAAACCGTGACGTCAGGATACACCATCACAACACGATTTTCTCTGCATACTCAGGTGCCAACTAAGGTATTGCACGTAGATGTTCCGTTTCTCGGAGGAAGGGAGGAGAGCTGACGGCCATCTGAGTACGGGTTCCCGTCTGGAACCTAACTCACGGCCTTGGGATTGGTACTGCCCTTTGTCAGGTCCTCTTCTTTGCAATCAGATAATCTGTTAGCCCAAGCCGCAGGCTTCCCTTTTCATTTCCAGGAGTTGCAGAGAGATCGAAGGCGGAATCAGGGTTGTTCAGAGCCTCATGCCGAGTGTTTGCCTAATCAACACAATTATCTTCAACTTTCTTCAAAATTGAAATGACACAACAGGTTTTCTTTGCAGTAGGGCTCTTCTCTGCTTGTCCATAGATGGTCAGGATCAGTCTTTCACATCCTAATCTCAGTTCTCGGCCCTTCACCATCCCGTTCATTCTGCCTGTCTCATTGATTTTGACAGCGGCAACTACGTGCATTTCCTACTTCAGACCGCTTGAATCTCCTTCCTTCCATGCATCATCATGACTAGTCCGGTTGATCTTGATAATATTCACCTATTTAAAGCTTCTAGTCTGATAAGTTCGATTTTCAGGCAACCTGCCGTCTGACTGGTACCCCTTCTCTCTTTTCCGTTCCGCCACTCAGTCAGTTCATCAAGGGCACGCCAGTCTCAAAGAAAAGGTTTTCAATAGCACTTCGTCATATGAACTGCCTCAGCTGATTTTTTCGGAGCATTGCTCATGATGTCCATAAGTATTCCTTTGAGATTGAATTCAAAGTTGGCAAATATCCAGGTATACATGCCGATCCGTTTCTACCAAGTTATACCACTATATTTACTCTCTCTTTTTACCACTTGATAACCAGAACAGCAGAGAATTTATAATGGATGCATATCAGAAGAGGGTAGTTTTAGCGGCTCTTACATCCAACAGTGAGAGATGAACCCCATTACATTTTGACTATAGCCGCACGGCCTCTAACTTGACTACTAGCCCCAGTGAATGAGACAGAAAGAACGAAAAGACTGGAGGCTCATCGATTGGTTTTAACATTGCAAGACCATTATACACACCAAGCCAGAATCATGTCTTGTTCTTGCATTGTTGGACATGGCAACGGCAACCTTGTTGGGACGGCAAGCAACCTAACCCTGGTCACCATCGGCCGCTCCGAGGGCAACGGGGTTGATAGAAGCCCTGGTAAGAAAGGTGACAACCCTGTGCAAGACATCCAGATCCAACATTGATCACTCCGCATGCTTCAAATAGCATTAGGAAGAGAACCATCTACCTACAGAAGTTTGAAAACATCTTCATCCCCTACATATTAAGCATTTCCTAGCATGTCTGGGCTACATTCAAGAATAAACATGATACTTCGCTTGCTGTCTATATATTGTCCACCCTCGAACGTCCTTATATACCGCAATAACATTCTTCTGACTCGATTCAGGCGCCGCCGGAGGCAAACTTGCTGTTGGCTCGGATCAGCTGTCCATGAACAACTAAAACCCAAGGGACAAGCGTCAATGCAAAGCCCTAGGTACGTACATGGTGTCAGCCCACCGAGACCGGACGCGTATACTAAAGAAAGCTAAGGCAGATAAGGATAGGTTAGGGAGAGACCTACAACGGCCGCCAATATAGTTGCTGCAACGCCATAGCCCAGATCCGAAAACATAATGTTAGTGACCAAGGGAAAAGCACCACCAAGTACATTACGACCTAATCCTCAAAATTAGGCCAACAGGGCCGTGAAGAGAATCTGAAAGATCAGAGCAGTATAAACATACAGAAAGACTGCGCTGCGATTGCCGAGCTAGCAAACTGGCCATAAACGTCAGCTAGATAGTTGAATGTCGCGAGGTATATGGAGAAAATGCCCAGGATTGAGCATCCGATTCCCAGCGTCGGCACTACCCAGTGAATTGAAGGGTTGGACGTCCAGCCAAACCAAAGCAGGCCAATGGGTAGGAGTACGGCTTCAATGCAAGTAAAGTAGAGGCGAGATTCGGGTTCGGCAGAGGGACGTTGTGAGAGGATTAATTTTCGCGCAAGCTTTTCCTGGTAGATGCTAAGAAGTATCGCGAGTATGGAAGCTATAAGGACCACTTGTGAAGGGTCAGTTGCACGCATTGAGGTAGATATCAGTGGGGAAGGACTCGCTACCTGTAAATATCGCGCCAGTTTGCTCAACGGTAAAATTGTACGTCGTCGAAAAGACAAGCGGAATGGAGCCAAAATTCAAGTACAAGACTGCCCAGCTGAAGGCGACCCAGAGGGAAAAGAAGAAGACGACTGGTTCGGTGAAGAGGAAGGCTATATGAGTTGGTTATTAGCCCGGGTAATACATATCTTGGGCTTCAAGAAGCGAAGCGTACATAAAGGGCGTGAACAAGAGAGAACCAACTTCTCCCAGATAGAGACTGGCTTATCTGGATCCAGGTCAGCGTCAACTCGGCACCAATACGAACTAAACGACTGCTTCTATTACCTTGAGGGCCTTCAGCTGCGACGTCATACCCTTGATTTCCCTCCCGTTCTATCGCGTTGACGTCGCAAATGATAATATCAGGCCTGCGCCGCAATATAACCGCTTCCCGGGTCTCATCGAAGAGGAAATACAGCAGCGCTACAAATCCAGCGCTCGCAATGGCTTGCGAGTAATAAATCCACCGCCATGTTCTCCTTGAGACAATAATACTGCTGACCAAGGGGCCGAGTCCGGTTCCGAAGAGCGTCGCGCCAGAGAAGAGGGCCATGGGGACATTGCGCTCGTGGTCTGCATAGATATCGCTGATGACGCCGCCGACAATGGAGGAGAAGGATGCTGTCACATTCTTTCTGTCAGACGACTTTCAAACCAAAACAAGAGGCGTGCAGGGGATAAGGGAGATATCTCAACGTACAGCCCGCCACTCCAAGGAAGAACCGCCCGACCAGCAAGCCAGCAAGAGAGCTGCTCGCTCCGCACCCTGCGAGACATACTAAACAAAGGGCAGGTACGTTAGCACGGCAGTTTGATATAAGCCCAGAACCGATCATACTGGTGAAAAGCACTCCACTACCCAAAAACACCGGTCTCCGCCCCAAGGTTTCCGAGAATGGTGCGAGAACCATTGGCGTGATAGCGAAGCCCAGGGTGTATACTGTCGTTGAAAGATTATACGGCACCCTTGTCACACCCCACTCCTGACGCAAATGGTCGAATGCGGGCGCACACTCGCCAGCTGCATAGGCTGCCATGATCGTGACGCCGCAGGTTATCATGGTCGTGACGAACTTGCGTTGCGTGGACCACTGAAGGGGAGATGTATATCCAGGGCCGTCCATATTCGGGTAGGACACAGATGTGAGAGTGGAAGTGGGTTATCGAAGTCGCTGGAATGATCTGTCTCTGTTTCAGCAGACGGAAATTGGGCGTAAAGCTACTCACGCAGGTCAGATTTAGCACTAGACTAATCGATCATAATCAGTATACCACAGGGTAACTAACTTCTCCGCAAGCAGTTGTAACAACAAACCAAGCGTAATTTTAAGACGTGTACTGACTAGCCGAGAACAATTTCGATGTTTGGATATCAACGACGTGAGTGGCAGAGTGGCAGTGGTAGTTATAATAGGTATACGCGCAGAGGCTGGCGGGGAGTCAGGTCCGTCCCAGCAAGACGCTGGGAGGGGTGAATCTACCTTTGAGGGCTCAGGCTGAGATTCGGAGACAGGACCTTGCTCCCCGTTACAAATATTCCAGCTTCCAAGAATACCAAGGGTGGCTAAAGGGTTGCCCTAAAATGGTTCTGGACCAGGCCACAAGTCTGGACGCCAACGCCAGTACGGAAGCTCCAGTGGAGATCTTTGTAGATAAGCAGGGAGAGAAAATGCATTTCGTTGCTATTTCTCTTTTTGGCTAGTTTCACTGCAAGACAAGATATTTCTTGCTCGAAGGATCTTATCTAGCAGTAGTTCACTACAAATGTACATAAAACACCTTCAGACGGTCTCCCGCTCTACGGAAACCCTATCAACATGCAGAGCCCTCACATCAACCTCCTTCTCCTTTGCAGTGCCGTTCAGCTCCTCCCGTCCTGCTTGTGGCGTATCGAAAACCCTTGCAATTTTCTCTAAAGTCATTCCATACGTTTCCGGGAAGAAGAAATAGAACAGGACAACCTCGACAAGCAACCACGCGACATAGACAAAGTAATACTTCCACCCTAGATCATCCATCCCGATTGGATTCACGAACTGGTTGAAAAACAGGGCAGCCTTGTTTGTGAATATCAGGACACTCATCCCCGTTGCTCGGAGATTGAACGGGAGGATCTCTGAAGGGTATAGATACAGCGTCGGGTTGAGGGCCAGATTGAACGTAGTGTAGTAGATAAAGATAAATGCCAATGCAGCCTTACCGGCTCCATCCAATGCTAGCTCGTTATAGACTGCAATTCCGATAGTAAGGGCACAAAATGTCAACCACATCCCAAGGCCGCCACCAACAAAAAGCCAGCGGCGTCCAATGCGAGCCGCGGCGATGGCTGCGAAGATGGACGTCGCGTAGTTGGTACAGGTGATGGCGCCGTTAATCTTGAGCTGTTCCTTGGGTTCGACGATGCCAATCGTTTGCAGGATTTTCGAGAGGTAGTATGATACCAGCCCGTTGCCGGACCACTGTCCGGCCACAGCGAGAATTATGATGATGAGAAGCCGCTTGCGGTTACCGGGGGTGGCAAAGAAAAGCATCACGCCGTTGCTTTCAATCTCCTGCTCTACCCGAAGGACTTCCCGAATTTCGTAGTATTCGGCAACTACTAACTCATCGTCTTGGTTGCCGTCTGCATGGTACCGGACGAGAATCTGTAGGGCTTCTTGCTCCCGGCCTTTGTGGATAAGCCACCGTGGCGACTCGGGAAGCAACCAGATAAACGCTACCTGGAAGACTGCAGGCAATCCTTGCAAGAGGGTTGGGGTCCTCCAGGACCAGGAGTTGTGAATATCCAAGGTGCCGTATACCACCCACGCGCAGAGGAAGGAGCCGACGTAGAAGGTTGTGGCGTAGAGTGCCGTCACAAACACTCGATGGCTGGGATGTACCAACTCGGAGATGAGAACAGGTCCTGCCGTCAGGGCAAGCGTGATGCCAAAACCGACGATGACGCGGGAAGTAATAAAGGCGGCTATATTGTTGGACGCCGTCTGAATGGCTACTCCAGCAATCATGATTATACTTCCTATGAGAATGGACCATCGACGGCCATACCGGTCAGAGATGATGGCGGAGAATGGAGTGGATAGGATGGCACCGAGAGGGTATGATGCCGACATGAAGCCGAGGATAGCTCCCGTTGGGTGCTCGAAGTACTCTTGCCAGGTAGGTACTGCCGGTCGAACATTGTCAGTGAAACATGAGAAGACATTCTCCAGCCAGAAACTTACCGGATTGCAAGCCATTCAGCAGAGAGCTGTCATATCCATTTGTGACACATATCATCAGACAGGCAGGGACAAGGATGCTGTATAGACGGGCGAGCGAGGGGTTCATATGCCAGCCTTTCCCGTTCTCTGTTGCAAGGATCTCAGCAACGGACCGGGGGGGGCGGCGGTCTAGTGTATTTGGAGTCATATCTCGAGAAAGCCGTTCGTGGCCTGGGAGTACAAACAAGTTGCTGGAGCGTAGAATGGCAAGGAAGCAGAGTCTGGTGTAATGCTTCCTTGAGGAAACGCTACCTCCTGGTATTTATACAAAAAAGCCAAGTCATGGTATCATCTCAAAGCAAAGCAGAGGGGACATGTGGTCTATGCTTGGCCGGGGTCTATGGGGAAAGGACTGGAGACGGGGAAGATCCTGGGGATGCCAGAAGCAAGAGACTCGTGAGACGCCACGACAATGGCCAGTGGCGAGAACCAAAATCCAGAGCCCTGGAGGGTTTGTAGGGCCAGACCTATTAAACTAGCAGGATTTAGCGTCGCGGAGACACGGACTTGGCGTCCGCTTTCACTCCGCATAGGGCTTTCATACCGGACAACGGCCCGTTCTCCAGTCGTCCTCACCTAATAGTATAAGAGAGAAACTGATGCCATAGTCAGAAGCTGGATGCGTGGAGTGTCCTCATACACAACGATTTTTTTGCTTTTCGTCCATTCCTCCGCGCGACAATATGGGTGACGTATCCGTGAGTAGGAGCGCAGCTGAGTATGCCGCCAGGATTCTACCCCAGTTAACTCTGGAGGAAAAAGTAAAGCTCCTCGCCGGTGCGGACATGTGGCGCACCAACGCGATTCCCCGCCTGGGTATATCGCAGATGAAGTGCTCTGACGGACCAGTCGGTGTACGCGGAGGCCAGTTCACGGATGGAGTGACGGCGGCATCGTTGCCTTCGGGGTATGGCCACCTGCGCTTGATGGGCTCGTTGCACTTCCGATTTGCTGACAGTCTTTCAGTGTTTCTCTCGCAAGCACCTGGAATCTCAATCTCATTGACGAGATGAGCACCATTTTGATCGCAGAATGTCGGAGCAAGAGCATTGATATCTTGCTTGGCCCAACAGGTATGCGGCCCAGTTCAGTTCATTGATCGTCGGCTCTAGCTTAACCAAATATCGCATACTTCAGTTTGCATCCCGCGCACTCCGCTCGGCGGACGGAACTTCGAGGCATACAGCGAAGACCCTTTCCTAAGCGGGAAGTTAGCTGCGCGGTACATCAAGGGAATTCAAGCGTCCGGCATCGCAACTTGCATCAAGCATTTTGCAGCCAATGATCAGGAACATCGGCGCTTCTTTGTCGACGCTCAGATTTCCGAGCGTGCTCTCCGCGAGATTCACGTCCAGCCGTTTGAGATTGCGATGCGTGAGAGTAATCCGTGGTCTCTCATGACAGCCTATAACAAGGTGAATGGTTCGTATGCCTCCGCGAATAAGCATCTTCTCCGAGATATCCTAAGAGAGGAGTGGCAATGGGATGGGGTTGCAATGAGCGACTGGTTTGGGACGAATACTGTCGTCCCTTCAGTGGAATACGGGTACGATGTGCCCCTTCCAAGCTGTTTGTCCATTTGCTAATCATCGTGATGCCGGGACAGCCTTGACCTCGAGATGCCAGGGCCCGTCAAGCGGAGGGGAAAACATCTGATCGATGCACATGAACAGGGTTTGATCAGCGAAAGCCGCATTGATGAATGCGCCAGTCGTATCCTCAAACTCCTCCACAGAGTCGGTAAAAGCTCAGAGCCAGCTTGGAAGGAGCCCGAGGAACGGGCCATTGACCTCCCCGAACACCGGGTTATTATGCGCCGTTGCGCGGCAGAAGGTTTGTCAGGCTAAAGATCCTCTTTGCGCGAGCAGGTAATTGGAGTCTAACGCATTATAATGTGCGCAGGAATTGTCCTCCTCAAAAATGAACATGAGATCCTTCCCCTCAACGTTCAGCCAGCAATGCGCATCGCCGTGATTGGGCCCAATGCCGCAAGGGCAGTACAATCAGGCGGAGGAAGCTCCGATCTCCTGCCGCACTATAAAACAATCCCATTGAATGCTATCAAACAGGCTGTTGATGAAGCTGGTCTCGGCGCAGAAGTCGCTTATGCCCCGGGGATGCTGAGCCACCGGTACATACCGTTGATGGAGCCCTCGGTCATGAGAAACCCCGTTACTGGCGAGTCGGGTTGGGTATTGTCTTTTTGGGCTAACATGCATCATTCGGGCGACATCGTGCACGAAGAACATAGAAGAAGCTCGATCCTTGTCTGCTATGATACACTACCGGATTGCTTGATGACGGGCGACAGGTATTCGTACAGGGGCCGTACGATTCTAACTCCAAAAACAACAGGAAATCATTGGTTTTCTCTCTCATCATGTGGCCCCGGAAGACTTTTGCTGGACGGGAAAGTTATACTTGATATTCCTAGACGGTGGTGGTCTCCCAAGTCCCCATTGTTCATGAGTTACGGGTCTCCCGAAGAACGCATCCAGGTTCATCTCGAAGCTGGGAGGGAGTATGAGCTGGTATTGGACGGAATTAGCCGTGAGCCTGAACCGTACGAATTTTCATTCACCGGAGACCTTCTGCGAGAGGAGATCCAGGACGGCGGGCGGGTTGGTTTCCTGAAAGAAGAAACCAGGGACCTGATGAAGGAGGCCGTTGACTTGGCGGCAAAGAGTGACCTTGTCATTATGGTCGTTGGCAAGGACCGCGAATGGGAGTCTGAAACCAGCGATATGGTTTCGATGAATCTGCCCAAGGAGACAGATCTCTTGATCTCGAATGTCGCCCAAGTGAACCAAAACACAATCGTCGTCAATCAAACAGGGTCTCCGATTGCAATGCCATGGCTTCGTCAGGTTCGAGCTGTTGTCCAGGTGAGTTACAATGTGTAGTGCGGTCAATATATCCAACTGATGTGCCGTAGGCATGGTATCAAGGCCAAGAGCATGCAAATGCTCTTGCAGACATCATTTTCGGCCGCGTAAATCCCTCCGGCAAGTTACCCATCACGTTTCCCAGAATATACGAACAGAACCCATCCTCGCTTGATTACCCCGGGCACAACGATCGCGTCGTTTACGGCGAGGGCATTTTCGCCGGGTATCGATGGTGGGATCGCCTCCAGATCGAGCCTCTGTTCCCATTCGGCTTCGGTCTCTCGTACAGCACATTCGAGTATTCGAATGCCAGAGTCAGTGAGACGGAGCTGCAGTTCTCCGAAGATGGCTCAGGGAGCATCAAAGTACAGGTGGATGTGACGAACACTTCTGCCATTACGGGGAAGGAGATTGTACAATTTTATGTCTCGCCAATAACAACGCCCAAGTTGAGCAGGCCAAGACGTGAGTTGAAGGGGTGGGAAAAAGTGCTGGTGCAGCCGGGCGAGACTATAACGGCATCGGCGATTTTGGACTGGGTCAGCGTCGCCTACTGGGATGACAAACGACATGGGTGGGTTGTAGAGGGGGGTGCTGCATTTGAGGTTATTGCAGCGAAACACTCGCGGGATATTGGCGTCGCAGCTAGGTTCAAGGTAGTCAGGCCCGCTGCCAACCTCAAGGCACCCCGTTTTACGGTTCTGGCAGCATGAACAGGCACGAAGAGGACAAGAAAAGAGGTCATGGTCAGCACAGAAAGGAGTAGCTGCAGATAGAGCATAAATAAACCCCAATGAAACGAGCACAATATATCCCCAGCTCTCTCGTGCGAGTGTCCTTTTTCCAGAGTACCCACGATCAATAAGATAGTATGAGAACAGTAGAGTCGGCTAGCCGACATTTCCCAGAGACATATGCTCCAATTTCCGGAGAAGTTGCATATCTTGAGCGATCGTCGGACTAAGATGAGCTGTGTCCTTCTCAACTCGTTCTTGGATAATCTGAATGACGTGCCAATCTTGAGGTAGCAAACAATGAAGATCGGGCCTCTTTTCTACCAGGCGCACCAAAATGGCTCCTGCAAAGAAACTGAAGATCTTCAGCACATGTCCAAGAAAAAAAAGATATCACTCACCATCTGATCAGGTTGATCGGCATCGGGATCGCACGAATACTATCGCGCAGTATACCTTGGCGCAGAACAGCCTGAAACGTGGCCAAAAGACAGAGTCTCGCGTTTTCTTTGTCTCTTGGGGGGATGCTGCCCTGCGGAGGGCTGTTAAGTAAAGTATAGAGGAACGGCCGCAGGATTATTGTTTTCGCGGCACAGTAGCGGGCCTTCAAGGCACCGATAGCTCGCTCATAGGGCGATGCAACACGGCGGGTGGTTAAATCCTCATCCTGCCATGCGTTCATCTGCGCAAGAGTCGGGAAAGCCAGTTCTGGGGGCAGATGTTGTCTCCAGAGTTCCAGCTGATGGTCCAGCTCCTCTATCAACAACATGGATGTGGAAAAGCCAGTTGAAAGGCTTGAAGAGGCAGTAAGGCCAGAATGTGGACTGTTGCTGAAAGTATCATTTTGATTGTGACGGCTCCCTACGAGATGAACATTAGCGGTCCGTAAACTAGTCTCATCATCGTCACACTTTGTAACGAACCATGGCCGTAAACGTTTGTATGGACTCTATTTAGTAGCTTTCGCAACGCCAGGTGAGCAAGAAAAACCATGCGATGCAGTGCTCGAGGTTCATGAATGTCGTAATCTTCGCTAAAAGGGAAGGGAATCATGTCTTCGTAACGGCCGATGCCGGTGGACGGAAGCTCGAATTCGGCGAGCAGCTGACTATGTGATCATGGTAGTCACGAACAACGAAAGTATTGGGGAGTTCCATACCTTTCATGAGTGTATGCTACCCAGTATGTTTGGATCTCTGTTGGGCTTGTTCGAGGGTTGCTACAGAAGAGGAAAGCTTAGTCAGAGTTTCCTTAACGAAATTTACCCTTACCTCTGAAGCAGAATCATAATGACTGTACATGCTCGTTGTACAGCCTGGAAGTGCGCCAGCACATCGATTCGCTGCGAGTAGTATAACCTGACCAGGTTGTTAATCGCCCGTACAGGATGAAGCGCGTCGCTAGCAATTCTTACCCAGCCAACAACAGAGCCTGAGCAGATCGCCAGGAAATTTCGCTGTTAGACCGGACCTGAAGGCTCAATCGCGAGAGGTGTGTATTTGCTTTGACTGGGTCTAGGAAGGTTGCCAGAGCTCCTTGAGGATCTTCCGGGAAATCAGGGCCTTCCTGGTCTGCCAGCGCCCTTCCCCCCAGAAAGAGAACCAATAAGACGGTACAGAGGTCAAGCTCAGATGTAGCTGTCCCCGTAAGAACCGGACCCAAGATGTGATCGGCAAACTCTGACTCGACCAGAAGAGGTGAATAGATGGAAAAGTCGTCGAAAAAGGCTTTTTTAAGACATTGTATGTGCGAGAGTGTGAGGCTGTTCAAGAGGGTTTCTAGCGCGGTAAACGGTTCACTTTGGAGCATTTGGAGATTCTGGGCATTCCGGCTGTTGTTCTGCATAATCTCTGCCCGCAGGCCGTATACACTATCGAGATGTGGAAGGCTCGCTTGTAGACAAGGCCAGAGAAGGATGTTCTGCGGAGCCGTACTATGATGTAAAGGACTGGACGGCATTGGCGAACCCTGTCCGTTGACAGATACAGTCCCATATGCCGCAGCAGCAGGAAATGTGCTTTCTGGCGAACTAACCCTCTGTAAAGCAGGAGATCCGTCCCTCTGGAGAACGTCCTGCAAGCCATCCATCTTCGACTCCAAGCGCGCCAGCGACTCGCGGATATGCGATAGAGTCAGATCCTTTCTATTCGGAGGTTAGACCGCGCCGTTTCCTACCAATGGAATGAAGGGCGTACTTCACCAAGGCATCCTTATAACGACATGCAAGACGAAGCCTAGCACAACGACCACATTGTGGCTTTCCTTCATCGCATTTGGCTTTCCGTTGGCGGCAAGGCTCGCAGGCCTGTTGAATCGATTAGCAAATATGGTCAAGCCCGGTTGAGAATGTTCGTACATTGAGCGCCAGCCGTCTAGTGACGCCCGTCCCGATGTCCGTGGAATGGGCATTCGCGCCTTTGAGGGATCCGGTAGACATGTCGCTATACCAGTCACCAGCCTCGAACAAATTTAGTAGGGACTGCTGATACTAAGCGATTGAACATTAATCCCACTCTACTGCCTGAAGTTGAGATAGCACGAGTAACTTACGTTGTCCTTTGCTGAGTGGCGTGTTTAGCGAGACAGCCTCGTGCTTTCGGACGATAATTGACCCGCCCCGAAGGCCCTAGGACTGGTGAATCGAGTACTGGAATATCAGAATGGCAAATTCGATTATTCTTAGTTTGTTGGACGTGGAATGGAATCCGAGGTTGAGCTGCTGCGGATCTGTTCGAGGTAGGGAGTGGAGGGCACGCGCGAAAGATCGGGACCTAAACCAAGTATAATCGCCTGGAAACGAGTTAGTCAGACCCTCATTCAGAGCCAATCTATGCCAATCCTCTTTCCTGGTTCTTTCCTCCTTCTCTGCCGCAAGCTAAAATAGTGTCAGTCAGAGCATGAGCCTCGTTGCGCAATCCAGATATTCTTGGGGAGCCTTTTTCTATATTGGCTCGAAACCAGCACAAACTCGCGCAACATATATAGTACCGCAACAATGACTCTTCCACGGCTCTTCCATGGCTCAATGTAATTTGTGGCCTTCTTGTCCTCTCCTAGACAATAAAGTTACTGAGATTCCAATTTGCTTCTCTGCATCGCATGACCAAGTGTGTTCAACTATCCAAATCGCCCTCCTCCCCCGACTCCCCCCCTCAATATTTCGACCGCCGACCGTCCGGTGCCAATGAAATCGTTCAGAAACATCCCAATGTCAATATCAAACTCGCCATGTCCCTGTCCCCCGGCACCAATTTGTTGGTCAAACAGATCCTCGGGCCAGCCGAAATCCGGTAACGCGATATCTCCTACTCCTTCCCCTGTGCCTGTCCCCTCGTCCGAAGCCGCAGCGGTCGGCATGGACATGACGAGACTTCCATCCTGATTAGCAGCAAGACCGGTGAGTGCCTGGCCCGAGGTAACGAGAACCTGCGCAGCGCGTGCAAAGCTGGCGCAGATCGAATGGAGATGTGCGGAGCCGCGTGAGACACCCTTGATCAGCTCGAGACTGTGGACAGTCTCTTGTAGAAGACGAAGATCGGTGGCCGAAGATGTCGTGATTGCGTGCGTGAAGACAATGATGAATGGGGTGAAAGACGGGTAGAGCAGTATCCTTCAGGAGAAACTCGGTTAGCTTGCTCAGTAGAGAGTTGGATTAAAGGTTCGAGGACGCACGAATTCACATATTCAGCCTGTTTGTGAGCCTTCCTATCTCTGAAATATGTGATCGCTTTGAGGTGACTGTGGAGGGCTAGACAGGCAGCTTCATAGCACTGCGAGGATATGGCCAGTGCGGATGGGCGGGGCTGTCCTTGAGTCTGTGTTTGGGCGCGGTAGATCACCGTCAAAACAGAATAGGCTATAAAGTCTGCGCAGGCGGTCATTCCATGAAGCGAGTCGGAGTAGAGAAGGTCCGGACTGACTTCGATCTATAGCACAATACACGATTAGTCGTTTAATTGATTGGTTACTCTGACGAGCGGTTACATACCGCTAGTAATCGATCACGAACGGCCATGAGGTCCGCTGAGAGACCCCGAATTCTTTCCATCTTCTCCTGCTCATCCACTCGCATCGCAGAAACGGAATAAAGTCTGTCATAGACATTCCCCTGGATAGTCGCGAACTCAACGGTCATAAGGTTGATCAGATCCCATGCCCGCTGTTTTTCATCCGTCGACGGAGAATACAGTGCCGTGTCAATATCGTGGTCTTGAAAGTGCGAGGTCACACCGATATTCAGCGAAATGTTCTTGTCAATTGTATACAGGGCCCAGAAGGCGTGACGCTTGGAGTTTGCCAGGGGAGCGGGATCAGCGAGGGTGGTCGCATTCCGGTGGAGTCCAAGTGTTTGGCACATGTTGAATGCGAGAGAGAGGTAGGTCCAGCAACGCTGGATGTTGGACTCTTCTTGGGCTTTGATGGTCTGCGCCATTAGTGGCTTTTGAGAAGACGCGAAGGGCAGAGGAGACATACACCAATCAACAAAACTTGGACTTTCTCTAATGTTGGGTCAGACAGCATTTGCGGGTGATCCAGCCCGGCGGAGAAGTGTCGCTCGCAGAATGATTTGCTGGAAGAGAGATCGAAGTGCGCAAGATCAGGGTCTCCTTCATGTAGATAATCGCGAACCACAAAGTACAGTAAACCGTGAAGTAATGTCGTAGACCCCGACGGGATTGGCTCGAGCGGGAAATAGATCGACTGGCAGAGCGATTCAAGCTGCCGGGTATCTTTCCATGACTGGCTGACGAGGAAGAATGGAGGTTGTGCTGTAATACCATCAATCAGCGTAAAATTACAGAATACGCATCGATTACATACCCTTCACCTTCTTTACAACGGCAACGACAAGATCCACAGGGAGCAATGGCTCTTGGGCCCGCGCAGCTTCAGAGGCTGCTTGCGCGGGAGAAGGGGAGTGGCTATCCAGACTATCCTTCAGCGACGACAACGCAGATGAGACCTGATCATTGAGCTCCCCACCGCGGGCTGCAACAACAGCGGAGAGCGCCGCCTCCCTAGCGACAAGGGTCTCGTGGTGGAACGAGGACTGCCCTTCAAATGGAGGAACTGTCTGACGAGACGGCACAGGAGGACTGGACACCGTCAATGCCGGAGCTGCAGCTGAAGCCGGAGCTGGGACCAGAGTCGGAGCCAAATTTGGAGTTGGAGATGAAGATACGGCTGGAACTGGAGACGTCCTTGCGATCTGCGCGAGCGTCTGCTGGATTGAATTGAGTTGCTCCTGGATGGTCTGAAACCTCTGCTCACTGTCCGCCTATCAGCAAACCGTCGCAAAAATGCCATCGTCGCACTTACTACTCATCATTCTGGACCCGCGACAGTGTTGGGGCCGTGGTAGAGGCAATAGCAGGCACGGAAGCGGGCGTTCCTCCCGCGCTGCATACTATGCCTAGCGCATTGCAACTGGAACATGGAACCGCTTTATCGCATTTGATCTGGGTCATCAATCATCAGCGGAAGTGACTGTTATTTTGGCGCAATAGATACCTTGCGGAGTCGGCAATTGTCACACTGCAAGGGTCAGTTCCAAGAGAGCAGCGTAGTGGAATGAGTCCATACCGCGCGGACGCGAAAGGAGCGGGCGCCGGCGGGGGTCGACGACGGAACCCTCCCTGTCATCAGGCAGAGACCGTGTTTTTCTGGTGAGATTTGCCTGGATACCCGGTAGGTTAAGAGGGCTGGACATCAATTATCCCGGGCCACAGAAGTTACGTGCTTGTGATCAATTTCATGGCAGCTTTAGAGCAGATAGTGAGCTCCAGCAGGAACCAGCTATTCCTGGTTCGGATTAGCGGCAGATATTCTTTGTGCCTCAGGCAGAACGCAAGAATCCTATCACGAGAACCGTACAGAGCACCAAACACAGTCGCAGAACGGGATGAGCTACCAACAGAGAGCATTCAAGCCGGGTGCTTGACCCTGGGTCAGTAAATTGCGCAATAAGCGCACAAGCTGACGCACTGACGCTTCATCGTAGACAAAAATGCCGGCAGGCATCGGAGACTGGCTTTTCGACGGATGACGCTGGCAACAACCATGAATGCACTTGCGATCGAGGGTGCTGCTGCTGTGTATGGAAACATATGGCATCAAACAAGTCCCTTAATTTCATGCTCCGTTCCGATCTGAACGACATATTCCAAGGCAATGCAGACGGCATCAACCGCCAGCATCCACCAACTAGACAGGACTTCACGGGGCTACGAGAGGGGCGGCCAGACGATCAAAGGCATTTGCGCAGTGACAGGAAGTCATTCTTGTCAAACCCGTATTATGCCCGGTGGGGTTTGATTGCTCTTTCGGCTCTGCTGCTTCAATATGTGTTCTTCCTTGGAGCTATCATCGTGCAAACAGAAAGGCCGGGTCTCTGACTCGGAAGTCTTCTGCAGCAGTTATGCTCTATATTGATCCGGGTGAAGATATCCACGTTGAGACCCAGGCCGCTAGGAATACAGTTGAGATGGAGGATTTGATTGCGAATGTATCAGTGTGTCTGAGCGGCGCAGTAGCGATAGCGGTATGGTGGTCTCAGCGAGTACTGGAAGCTCGAAGCTTCCTGAGTCTGATTTTCGCGGTGATGAGGGTACGGTTCTATTCGAATACTTAACATGAAATAAAAAGGCAGGCGTTCTGTTTTTTCACGTTATTTTTTGTGAACACGACCATGATTGATACCTGGAGATATGGATCAAGGCAATGTAGCTTGGCATATACCTGCGCCTATTATTCTCTTGATATTGGTTATACCGGTAAGCTTTGTTTACAAGTGATAAGAGATTCCTTTAAAACTATTTTGTATTATATGATGTCCTCTAAAAATATTATTGAACGATACGTCGAGGCCAACATGGTTAGATGAATGTTAGTACAAACCTGCTCTTTCCCTGCTTTGGATGGATCATACTACACCTGCGATTGTCTGCCCATTAGCGTGATTATCCATAGGCATCCGTTCAATGAACAGGCATGGCGTATAATTGTCTTCTATGTACAGAGCCTAAGAATTGAGCAGGTAGTCTTGCCGCAGGCAAACAGCCCTTCTATTACTTCCATTCTCGCCTCTTCCCACAACTCAGGATTTACCTTAGCTTAATCCAGTACCCTCGCGAATCACCATACACCAAGTCATGAAACAAAGATATATCCTGCCGATGAATCGAAGTGCAATGCAACCACTACTGCTGAATCTCAATTCGAATATCCGTGTGCCCCGTAGCCGGCGGATAATCCGTATAGCAAATCCGGTTATCCTCGAACGGCCCGTAGAACCTGCTACGATCGTACGGGGCAAAAGGCGTGCCCGTCCTCAGCCTCTCCACCAGATCGGGGTTGCTGGTGAAGTACCGCCCGTACAGCAGGGCGTCGTACCGGCCGGACTCAAGCACGCCCCACGAGTTGGTCTGGTCCCAGCCGCCGGCAGAGAAGAAGGGTGTGTCGCCGAAGATCGCACGGAAACTGGTGAGGTCGACGTTCGAGAGCCCCCAAGACGATAGAAAGGCGTCTTTCTCGGCGGTGCTGAAGATCTGTTCGTAGCGCTGTCCGAAGTTAGTCATGTTGATCTCCAAGGGAGTCTTGGAATAGAAGGCAGAGAAGTACCGGTTCAATGAAGCTGACATAGGAGAGAGTCGGGTGGGTGCGCTTCAGCTCCTTGCACAGATGCGTCCAGGTCTCCATCCGCTGCTCTCCGCGCGCCTGGTTAAAGAGGCCAAAGGGCGAAAGCCGGATCGCCAGGTTCTCCTCGCCAATGGTCTTAGCCAGCTCATCCATGAGCTCGAGGACAAACCGGCAGCGCTTCTCGGGCGACCCGCCGTACTCGTCCGTTCGCTTGTTGATATTCGAGCTGAGGAACTGCTCGGGCAGGTACCCGTTCCCACCGTGCACTTCAACCCCGTCAAAACCCGCTTCCATTGCCGCCTTGGCCGCGGCGCAGTAGTCGGCGATGGTGCGCTTGATGTGATCGACCGTCAGTTCAATGGGAGGGTGTGCAGAGTACGGCACACGCTCGGTCGCGCCGACGGGCGGGTGCGAGTAGCATTCTGTCGGGTCGTCCCATACCGTCGCGGACGCAGAAACGGCCGGCGACCCGGTCATCTGCGGGATCGTGGCACGGCCGGCGTGCCAGAGCTGGGCGTAGATGTAGCCGCCTTTCTCGTGGACGGCATCGACGACGCGCTTCCAGCCGGCAATCTGGGACGGGGTGAACAGGCCGGGGACGCCGGGCATGCCGTTGCTCTGCATCGGCCACTGTCAGCATAGTCCGTAGAGCATCGCAAGCCCGGGACTGGAACGTGCCTCTAGTGAGGGCGGGATGCCCTCTGAGATGATCAGCCCGCCATCCGTGGCTCGCTGCCGGTAATACTCGACCACCAGGTCGCCAGGGTACCAGACCCGGTTCGGGTTCTCGGGAGTGCTGACGGGACTTTCGGGAACACCGCGATTGCGAGTCAGTGGCGCATGGACAACGCGGTGTTTAAGGGTGATTTTGCCATTGTTGATGGCGAGGGGCTGGAAGAGTTTGGAGTCTTGGTGCGCCATCGTCAACGGGTACGGCCTACACTGTTCCTTGGGGCGATCAATACCGAGGTTCAGGCTAAGGAGGGATGAAGATTGGACTACATGGATTGCATTGGATTGAGCATGGAATTGATATAACCGTCCCCTCCAGCCCTCCAACGGTCAACCGCCTCAGTCCCCCTCCAACCCCTCAGTGCCCTACGGCCGCGCTGCCTCACCTCCAGATAGGGCGCCCACTGGAGCCAGCACTGCGACGGAGGTCCGACGGGAGCACCGGAGGGCGGAAACGGGTCAGAAAGATGGGCCTTGATAACGGGATGGACAGTTACGGCCCAGTGAGAGAGGACGACGAAGGCAGAGTGGATGTTAGGGCCGGCTAGTCGGGTTGGCCGCGGGCTTAGCGGCAGGCCGCGTTTCATTAGCGACTCTGCTCGGCCCCTTGATCGGGGTGATTCATGCGGTCTGAGTCTGATCCTCCAAATCTGCAATGCACGGACGTTGGGATCACTAAAATTAATGAAAGGATTCGAAAGTCGCCGGGGTTGGCGGGAGAGGTGTTCCAGGGTTCCTGCATGCCGATAGAACGGCCTTGTTTCGAGTAAGAACCAATGGCTAGACGCTCCATCGACGACTCCGAGACTAAGAGACTCAACTCGGGGCAACTCTGGACAGGAGAAAGTGGATCTCATTAATCAAACTGTCATTGTCTGAACTTGGCTTGACACCTGACAGATACTGACGGCTACTGACGGTCTGACGGTCTGACGGTCTGGCAGTCTGAGAGTCCTGTGAAGATCTCGGCTAAGCGTGAAATCGCAGAGGAGCGTTTTGTATTTGTAAAATTGGCAACCTTTGCAATTTACGGCAACTGCATTTGCTTACAATTCAATACGTCCAGGCAGCACTGCCGGTTTTCCAAGTTTTCCGTTACAGACGAAATTTACCACGATGGCTCCATACACTCTTCGCCTGCAAATTCATCTACACGGGCGCTTGGACTGGCTTGTTAATATACCACCAGCAAACCGAAGTCTATATAATGTCTCACATTGACGTCTCGCGCGTTCGCCTCACTTGATCTTTAATGATCCTGGGAAGCCCACCATGCATGCGAAAGAAAGGTGGGACTATAAAATGATAGATCGAATGCACGGGCGAACTATGGAGTAGGGCACAAGCAAGCGGGTAACTGGAGGGTGTTGCAGGCTAGCAGCATCAGCTAGCAGCAAGCCCGCACCAGGAAATTTCATTGTCCCCGCGTCGAGACAGCTATGGGCGTTCAACCGTTCGCACCTGATCTGCTGAGGCGCCCTCACAAGCGCCATCAGAAGCGCCACCTCTCCTGGGATTCACGAATCCAGTATGTGCAAGCGTGACAGCTTACTCTGGAGTATGATCGAGAAGAGTTTGACCTGCTTACCATTGCAGGCTGCAGCCGTCTCGATCTGATTTACCGTCAACGTGCATTAGTACCAGCCACCGACCAATTCCAGCTTTGGGTCTCGCTCAGGGGTAAGGCTTAACCCTATCGGTATCGTAATCGCTTCTGCCTGTCTGCGTGCCCTGGGTAGGTCGTGAGAACAAGGGACTGCTCGTAGAGCTGGTATATGAATTTGCATATTGTGCAGAATTGGGCTCTGGTCAAGCTGTGATACCAACCACTGGGTGATGAGGCCAGCCCTTGAAGCCGCATTGTATCTGGCGTGAAGAGCAGGAACATATACTCCGGAGTATAGCCGGGGGTTAAAAAAAAAAAAAAAAGAGAGAGAGAGAGAGAGAGAAATCACCCCGCCTGCTTAGTCCTATCCCGAGAATCAGGATTGGCCAATTAGATGAAAGGAATATCTGCGCCCGAGGCTTTACACTACGCCAGTGTACCTGGGTTGGAATTATCCTTGGAATCATCCGACAAACCTCTCTCCTTTTTGCAATGAACTTGCGGTGGAGAGGGCAGGCTGTATTTGAAATTATTTTTTTTTTCTTTTTTTTTCCCCTCTGCACTGTCCACATCGAAAGGCCGAGTACTTTTGGGACCAGATCTAGCCGCGGCTGGCTGCCTGAGGCAGCACCCGCGGATTTTGGCGTGTCGCTGTACTCTGTGCCCCGCGCGACGGACAGACGTCAGTCCAGGGAAGGAATCCTCGACGTTGCCGGCTTCGTTCGAAGCCACCTGCAAGTGAGTGCTTCGTCCGTCGTTAACTCCTGAGTAGAGTTTGTGGCTTCCGACTTGACTGGCAGATAGTCCGATGGCCACGAGATTGGCCGCTTGCGCAAAGATGTCATATCGTTCCGATTCTTGCAACCGGTCCATCGAAGACCCACGGCAGAAGTCCGTCGAACCTTGATTGATGAATCTGAAATCCGTTTCGAGCTCGGCTCGCTTGGGATGTACTCCACACGGGCCGGGTGATTGGAGGTGGTGCTGATCATGCACGTTGCTTCATTCATCGTCGACGCCGCGCCAGTTGGCACTCGGACTGACTATGCACCGAGAACGCCAAGGTCGGGAGGATGTGCACGATTTATGAACGGAGGGGACTTATGTCAAGAGTGGCGTGGCCATGGGCGATCATGATGTGAACCGTTGGAGATAGCAGCAGGAAGGACTGAGAGACCAGAAACTGGACAGAACCTGGATGTGAAACGGATATGGCTCGTGTTCCGGGTTCGCAACTATGGTTCATCTCGTGTTTACTTTTTCTTGCTGCCGATCTAGCTCTGTGAAGTTTGTCTTCCGCTGCTTCTTGCTTTTTCCTTGCGAGCTTGTCTTTTTCCCTTCTGGGCTGTTCTGGACTGGGCGTCGTCTCAGGGCAGTGGGCCTGGGGCCTGAACCTGAGCCCTCAGTCACCAGTCAGCAGTGACAAGAGGCGAGGAGTTTCATGACATTTGTCGTTTAACTCGGTCCGACGAGACCCAGTCTACCAGATTATCATCCATTCAGCTAGTGGGTATCCATAATTCCATGATGATTCCATTACCATCGCCATTGCTATCCCCATCCCCCTGCGCGCGCAGTCCCAAGTAGCCGGGGTCCTGCTCCATACTTGACAGTCCCAATGTTGACCTTTGGCACCATCAGAGCCATTTCCGATAGTCTGGATTAATCGTTCCAAGCCAGCAGGTCTAGCGCATCCTGCAGATCATCTGGTCTTTCCTTGACACTACCTAGGACCTTACCTACTTAATACTCCATTGTACTCCGTCGAGGGTCTTCCGTCCAGAGGGCCTCCACACTTCTCCCTCGTCTCTAACGTCTATCGGGACACCCGCCAGTGCTGTAGTAGGCTGGAAGGGAAGAATGCTGGGTTGAGCACCATGTCTACAGAGTCAATGAGCCATGACCGACCTGATATCCTAAACACCGTCAACCTTGTCACGCAATGTCTCTGTATCCCGATTGTCACGCTCTTCGTCGGCCTGCGGTTCGGCATTCGTGGGTGGTATAGGCAGTGGGCTGGGGCTGAGGATTGTATGTTCGCCTTCTCTCGCGGCAGGTTGCAAGAATACAGTGGACTAACGGGTGCCTATAGGGACATGTTTCGCCGCGTGGGCAAGTACACCACTTCTTGGTCATCGCGCTCTGCTAACCAGCCTAGATGCTGTTCATGGGCTACTGCGCCATCGCCATCGTTAGTACGTACCCTCCCCCCTCCTACCCACTGCCACTATCATCAAGCCCATCCTAACATCACGCAGTCGGCAAGCACGGTGGCGGCTACCACTACACCGATGTCTCCTCGACTGAAATGACGCTCTATCGCAAATTCTGCTACATCGCAACAGTCCTCTACTGCCCGATGGCGCTACTCACCAAAATCGCTCTGTTATCGATCCTCGTGCGCATCTTCGCCCCCTACAAACACCGCGTGCGGTTCATCTACGGCTTCCTTGCCGCGATCACTATTTACTATGTGATCGCGGAGATCGTCAAGATTCGCATGTGCGATCCTGTCCCGGGGTACTGGACGCTTGATCCGCATGCGAAATGTCTCGACCAGCGCGCGGCGCTCATCGCTGACAGCGTGATCAGCATGGTGTCCGACATACTGATTCTGGTCTTGCCGCTACCGTTGACCTGGTCGTTGCAGATGTCGCGGAACAAGAAGTTGCGAGTTATCGGCATGCTCTCGGCTGGTGGTCTCGCAACGGCGTTTAGTATCTATCGCCTTATCCTTGTTCTGCGCGATGGGGATTCGCCAGATATCACCATCTTCTTCGTCTGCGTGATTCTATCCGGGTATGCCTTCCCCTTCACAACCCCGGTGGCGGATGACCCGCTTGCAGCATTATTTCCATCTTCCGCAGTAGGCAGGGTTAGGGTACTGACTAGCTGCGTACAGAAACGCCGAAGGGGGCGTGGGCCTAATTTGCGCCTGCCTTCCGTCACTGAACATCCTGATCGCCAAAGTGCGCAATCACAGCTACCGCTCGAAATACGGATACTACGAGCAGCAGAGCGGAGACGTGCAGCTGTCCAAGGTCAAGGGCGGCACGAAGAACGGGGCGTCGATAACTATGTCGCGTCGAGATGCGGAGGAGCAGGACTTTGTGTCTGATGAGAGCGGGCTGATTAGCCACGCCGGTGCCGCGGGAGATGTTGTTGTCGATCGTCATGGAGATCCATCTGGGAGGAAGAGTAGAGGGGGAATCCATAAGACGGTGGATGTGGAGCAGACGGTAGAGGTTCTGGCTGGAGGGGTGCAGGCGGGGAAGGGTCCCAGGGATTACTGAGTTGATACATAATATATCATGCGTAAATAGGTATTGGCTGGTTTGGTTTGGCTTGGAAATGTTTGGGTTTGTCCGGGCTTGTAGTATCGTATATGCTATTGGACGTTGGAAGGATGGTTATCTGGAGTTGAGTTCATCAGGCCTGGAGTATGAAGTAACGGACTTGGCCTCTCACGATTGCTTAATCTCCAAGATATCTGATACTGACCTGTGCATGCCCGTACCCTCTTATCCCAGTTCATAGGGCATAGATGGAGGGCCTTTGGGCGTGATGGGGGACCGCACAAGGCCCGCGCCAACGAGTACCACGATGTCCTATACAACTTACGTCGAGCCAGAAGACAGTCAGACGGTAATCCCGAAACAAGCGGGAAATAAAACTCCGTTTCTGACTCGTCGACCCCTGAGTCAGTCTCTAAATTCGGACCGCTTGCACCAGTTGGGATCTTGCAGGAGTGCAACGGAAGGAACGGTCGATTCATGTGTTCTGACTCTGGCATGGACACGGACAAGCTTCTATGCAATATATACCGTTCAAAGAGCACAAGAGTCGAGAAAGCGAACTTGGAAAAAACGTGGATTCCAGACTATCCACTATATTGTGTCACTAGAACCATCAATGGGCGCGGTGGCCCGAAAATGCCGTGGTTTGTAGCGAAAGAAGCACGTACTTGATTGGCTATAGCTTGAATAGCATAGATAGCCTAGGATACCATTGGCGTTGTACAAGTGCTCTGACGGCGAGTCAAAGTCGCTGACCTCCAACGGCAGCCTCGGTCTATACGCTACTTCCCCGCTCGGTATTACTCCAGCTCGATTCACGCTAGATAATATACTACGTCAACTATCAGCACGCCATCCTAGCCGACGGGCGATCACCATAAAATCCAGAAAAGGGGGAAACTAACCGGAATAAACAACCACGGCACCTGCTTCTCATATTCCTTCCATGCTTCGCCATATCTCTCGCGACAGCGCCGGATATCCCTCCTCGCGCGGTGGATGATCATAACCGTGAAGAAGATAGAGTAGAACCACGGAAAGGGCGAGTCAAAACCTGTAATCAGGCCCCATGATATCGCGAAGAACCAGTCGCAGGTATAGTGGATTTTGCGGGCGATACCGTCTGTCAATCAAACAAGGCATCAGTAGACGTATTCGGGGAGTAGCAAGGACTTAAAAATGATTGGTCGACGTACACCACCCATCGCAGAGAATCAACCCCCCATCAGCTGTCTTGATTGTCTTCGGGTTTTTGACACTGCGCCAGGGGAGCTGCGGGAAGGACTTGCGGTCAACGCTTGCACCGCGCTCCTCAGCGCGGAAGACATTCTTCTGACTGTTGCAGGTGTCCCAGATCCAGTAGAAAAAGAGGTATATTCCCGCCCAGATGATCAGAACTGCCGGGTTCCACCGGTAGGTCGAGGGGTCGTGGTAGGCTAGGTAGAGGGTGCAGTGGCAATAGCTCATAGGGACGCCGGCGAGATTCCAGAAGATGAGCATGAAGCCCCATTTCTCGTAGTACATATCCCTAGAGACACAAGTATCAGCTTTCTTAATGCTCGGAGCCAGAAGGGGTGATTTAGAAATACCAGGTCGGAATTATTAGGTCCTCCCCCTTCGCACAAGCATTGGTGTAGAGAAAGTGAGCCATCAGCAAGAAACAGACTTCACCTGAGACAATCCCCAGCTCTTCATACTGCTTCAACGCCGTCGCGAGCGTCAGAAGAAACAATATGAACCAGGGAATGCGCACCTCAAAGAACATCTTCATGTCAATCCACTTGAAGAGTCTTGGGTTAAGTTCGGCGCCCATGAAAAAGTCATAGATATGGTTTCCTGTCATGCGGTGCTGAACACCTCTCGCCAGCGCAGAGATGTATGCGATGACCGAAACCATCCACCCCGACGCAATCGCGACAGACATGATCGGCCCGAACTCGGTGATGAGTGTGTCAAGACGGAAAATGCCGGTGAAGTGCAGGCCAAGGGCCAGGCCAATTGTGACGAACCAACTCCAAACAGCGGAGCAGTAGTATGGGAGTTGGTAGCCATTCAGATGAGGAAGGGGTTTGCCGACGCGGTAAACGCCGGGGAAGTAGAGGTATGCAAACCCCTCGAAGGTGAGGAACGACCAGTAGATAATCCAGGCCTTCTTATGTGGGTATGCATGTTTGTATGCTAGATCAATGAGATGCGCGAAGAAATCAATGATGGACTGATTGGGCTCGGGGAGAGGCAGTTTCCCGTCGTAGACCGTTGCGCCGATGAACATGTAGTACATCAAGAGCGGAAATCCGACCATAAGAGCTGATACACCAATTGGGCCACCGAATTCATAGCACTGCTTTTCAACCGGTTTCGCTTCGGGCTGAGGTTCGTCGTGGATCTGGCCATGGCGTCGGTTTCTGACCTCAATGCTGAGCTGGTTAGCTGCACGGCAACTTCTAAGAGAGAAGGGAGGCTACCTTGCGACTGAAGAGGACATCCTGCAACGTCAATTTGGACGATATAGCTGTGTTTCCGTGTATTGCAGGTCCAATGTAGAACCATGTTTCGTTTTATATCCCCTATACTGTATAGTTGCGGGCTCCGTGCTCGCCGCGGAGTCCGCGGCCGGCCCGGACATTTGATGTGCGCTGAGATTCCATCCCCTTTTAATTCATTATAATCACAGACCGGCATTGGATAGCCAAAACAGGTGCATTGGTCTTGATCGCATCGGTCTCTATCGAGAAGTGTGTTCTGGTAGTTCGAGCCGGCTAGGAAGCCGCCGCTCGAAACAGGATTGTGTTCAACGCGGAGCCTCTCGACAGTTGGGCCTGGAACTGCTCTGACACCGGTACTGCACGGATCGGAAGACAAGATTTCAAGCATTAGCGTTCCCAGTACAAGGAAGTCTGGACCTAGATGGAGGCTGCGCCATTGCCTCTGATGTCAGCTAGACCGGCCCCGGTCTGATATTCAGGTACGTACCTAACCTGGAATTCTATGACGACATTCATCCTGCGCGATCAGTAAAGCACATAGGCCATTTTCGACGGAGGCCGACAAAACTGAAGAGAACTTCAATGTGAGATAGCCATCGCCCATACTTTCCTTGTGGGCGCTTGACCAGCTTCATTTCTCGCAACGCACTTCATCGACCCTCACGTAGCTAACAGCTATCGTGCTCCGAGTAGAGAATATCATGACGAGTGCAAGGCCAGAACCATGGGGCTCTATATTGGAGTAATCGTAAGAACTTGGCCATTCCATAAACCTATCGGATAGTATGAGAGATGCCTTGCGGTGAATTCGGCAGGACAGCCACCGGTGAGTCAACCAAGCGCAGTAGCCACTACAAATTTAGCTACCCAGCAAAATTCAGAACACAAGGCACAACTCCAAGCCTCTCGCCACGAAGGATCTGCGGGGTTCCCTGTTAGACGCTTGTAAATTGGAGCACAAGTCCGCCCTGGGTCCTTGATTCCGTCGTTACGAAGGCTAAATGATCGCCTACGCGGATTCTATACACAGTGCTAGTACCGAATGATCGCTTCGAGAAAGTGTTTGGAAAAAAGCTCGGGACTAACTGAGCTAAGAAGAAGCGGGGTAGAAAACGGCATTATTGAATCCTAACCCGCGCTAATTAATTCGAGTGTGAACCTGGGATGATTTTCTTCAGGATTTGAACGTGATCACGAGAGCGGCAGGCTTCAATTCTGACCTTGGTCTACTCGTTGCACGGTGCAGTGGAGGATATGGGTTTAAGAGACATTGAGAGGAGTACGTAGTGCTGTTTGCCGAAGTTGCGTATGATCCTCTACTCCTTTACCACGTCGAGGCCAAAGCCGCCCGCATGAAAGGGAATGATAGATGTGGAGGGCGGGTAGCACGTGGGATTTGGTGTTGGGATAGCGGACTCTCGGTCTACCCCACGAGATAATGCAACCGATCGCTGCACTTCGTATATTACCGGCATCCAGAGACCGGAAACGGGCGGAGATCGACCTGCCACGAAAGAAGGAAATTAAGCTCAACTCCGGCACTCGTTGCCAGCTTCGTAATCGGCTTCGTCTGCCATGAACGCATACGGCGTACGGTTACGCGTCGTCGAGGTTGAGAGAAGTTGTGGCGGCGACTTTGACTGTCTCCAGAACGGCGATCTGGGCTCAGCGAATTGGTTGTTCGGTGATCTATGTCTAGGGCTGTGGCGTCTATTCTGGAGAATCTACTCTGGAGGATATTTTCAAGTCGACTCTCGATTCGTATAGGGAACGGGGGTAAAAAACGTCATTTCCTCGTTGCGTAATCGTGCGTAATCGTAAATACCGACCTAGGTATACGATAATCTCGGAGAGCTCAGAGAGGACGGACAACAAATCCGATCCGATGCCTGAATGGTGGGATAAGGCGCAAGAGCCCTGCAGCGGTTATTGGACGGACGTGTACGCGAGCCCGCAACGGAGGAGTGCAGCATAATACGGGGTTCTGTATATGTGGCTTTACCAGTCCACTGATCTCCTGGGTTTCGCCAGTCACAGTGGCTCGAGGGCTCGCTCGGGGTCCCCAGGCCCCAAAGAGTTAATGGGAGACGAACTCTGTGGGCGCCACCTGCAGATGGTTCCGAACCTACGTCGAGTGCTGCGCACAATGCAGTGCACACCTGATCAAGTTCAGGATCGGTCCTGTCTTGTGAGCCCGCGCGATCACCAGGCAACATCCCCAGGCTGAGCTGGCAGGTGGCATGGCTAGCCTGGCAGCGGCTGTACCTGTGACGAGCTGATGATACCGCGACTGTACAAAGGAGGGTGCGGGAGACTTGCGGGAGACTGCTGGAGACTCGCTGGAGACTCGCTGGAGACTCGCTGGAGACGATGGTAGATAAGACGAGTCTCTCCATGCGCCACAGACATCACAGGCAGAGACCGACGCTGACCAAGCCCAAACAGTGCACTAGTAGTCCACTGGCACTACTGCAGTCCAGCCTTGCCTCGACCAATCTGCGGGCCCCTCTGTTCGCGCCTGCTCCATCTCCACAAACTGCTAAAAGGAGGTCCCTTATTCGACTCGGGATCGTCCGTCCGTCGTCCCTTATGATCTGGCGCTTGTCTCGTCGGTCTCTGTTTGCTTGTCTGCAAACATACATATATCCATCTCCTCCACAATTACTCGGTGCCGGTGGTTTTCTCACACACTCTCTCTCTTCAATCTCTTCAAGACTCTCCTTCCGACTCATGCCTTCCTGCCCACGGTGAACGCTGATGTCTCACTCATAATCATAATTCCCCACTAATACCGTCTACCATGCGCGACATGCCGTCCAAATTCGTCGAAATCCTCGACTTCAAAGATGCGCACCCTCGCATCTCCGACTCAGACGTGCGCCTCGAAGACGTCTTGGCCGACCACGAGGCCTTCGTCAGCCGACCGGTCTCGTCGACACATACCTCCTCCAAGGTCAGCCTCGACCGCGAACGCGGGGACCGTGCATGCCCAAGTTCTCCCACGTCGCTTACATCGCCGTCGCAGCGCTGGAAGCGGCTGAGCCAGATCCTCGCCGTCGCGCGGCGGCCAGATTGAGACCGGATCCGATCTGATCGATCAATTCATCCATCCACGGACCACAATAGACATCGTTCTCAAAGGACCTCCCCGGGCCTCCTGACCCTCCGATAGAACGACAACACACCATCTTTCTTTACGACCGCGACTCTACGAATCACGATAACGATTATGAAGATAGCTAGGAGGCTTGCAAATCCCTACCAGATGACTCTGCTTCGCTTACCGATCCTTTGGCCCTTGATACCCCGTCCATGTTGTATTGCATAGATTGTGTGTCGCTCTCCTTGGTTTGTACCTTATAAAAAAAAGTGTAGGGATGCGTTGCGCGGATAGTCCAAATTACAATCCCGTGGGATCACCCACACCGCATTCGCTGGCGACGAGGCTCGGTGACTCGCTTGTCTAAGGACACGTCCTATATCAAACATTCCAGCGTAGAATATGCAATGATGCCTGTCTGTACCACCGTTTAAAAGTTCGGTGTCACCCTCCTGGCATAATGCAATGAGGACTTTGTCGACGTTGCACAGTACCGGCGCAATGATCCAGATCATCCTCCTTCCGCGGATAACGCACGAGCTGAGCTCACAGCCAGGGGAGCTGCCATGAACGGCGTCGTATCAAGACAGCAAAATGGGCAGGAGAATTTTTACCGAACAATCGGGGTTCACTGTCTGTGAATCACAACTCGGAAACTGTTGCTAAAACTTGGAAACTGAGACCTAGTCGGAAGAAATCCACTTAGTTGGGACCCTCGCCTCGCTTGTAAGGCCCACGGCGATAATGGGGTATGGACCATGAAGATTCGGCGATCGGCAGGACCCGCAGTTTCCTCCACACCCAATGATCCTCGGCATCTTCTCGAATTTCCTTAACTGTCACCAGTGAGATACCAGCAGCGGGACCTGGAGCAAATGCCGCGTATAGTGTTTGTAGATCATTCCTGAAAATGCAAAGATAACGCATGGGCGGTGAAAACTGGGAACGTCCAACGAAGCATAGCGTACGGTGATCTGGGAAAGTTTGGGACATTGTACTGTAGAGTGCGGTCTCAAGGCTTCAGTTTCGTCCCGGAAAATGGGTTAACCCGGCGCTCGGGACGAAATCTGCCATCACATGCACGGGAGCGATGAACTTGCAGCTAAAGGAAGAAACGGACGAAGAGGAGCTTCAGAGTTAATGCATTTCGAGCTGCTAAAGTTAACAATTGGGGATTTACCCCGCAGCCAAATTAGATCGAAGGCTGGAGTCGCCGGACTGAGCGCTAGATGTTCGTGTCGTGTGGACGGTCTCGAGCCTCTCAACTTCAGGCATGTTGGTCGGTTGGTGGCACTCAGCTGACACAAAAACGTACCCTGTCGAGTTTGGGTTCGTTGGGTCACCGTCGTAGAACAGGGATTGTTGTAACTCCGTCGTTGTTTCGAGTCTGCTTCAGCACGAAACAGTTTAGGCGGTGAAGAGAGAGTCCCAACCATCGGAAGCTAAACCCTTCTGGTGAATCACCAGCCCCGCATCAGCCACAAAACATCAAAACCGCGTCCAGAGCAACGGTCTACTCAGCCCTGAGAGCATCAAGACTAGACTAGATCAGTCAGTATCGTCGCCGTATTCAGATTTGTCATTTCACTGACTACTGTGTAGCAGACACAAAATGTCAACTCCAAGTGGCAAAACGAGAGCCCCGCGCACTGTCTTTGAAGAGCAGCGCGAAGAACTAGTCAGGGAGATTGCGAATGTGAGTGGCACGAGCATCAGATGGTATTTTCCAACGGCTAGTTCGCTGATCGCACCTAAATTATTCTAGGGCATGGAAGAAGTCCTAGCAAACATCAACCGGCTGAGCCGGAATCTGGATAGCGTCATTGCGGTACGTTACTACGTCAAATCAACATAGAATCTGAGCAACAGTAGGCCCATTAGCCAAGGCGCAGGCTCACTATGAACTAGGTCGGTAACGAATTCGGTTCTGTTGAGGCACTCTGGTCGCAGTTTGAGACCTTCATGGGCCGATCACAGGAGGAAGTTGAAGGGAGTCTCCGACAGAAGGAGGAGCAGGATGAGGGTCAGAGCGAATTGCAGCAGTAATGACGGCGACGTGTCCGAATCGATATGAATTATGACTTTTCTATCCTAATTCAACTCTGTACATTGCTGAGTTCTCACATTGAGGTTTAACTTTATTCTCATATCCATTTCCAGAAACATTGGGTAACAGAACAGTTTCGTCATTTGTGTTAAGTACATGGGCAGCCGCATGCGCCAAAACACCTATCCCATGCATGCTAAAGAGCGGCCTTCAGCCGAGTCGAGTTCATGGCAACATCACTAATAAACACATAAATCAATCGTCGCCAAGGGTAACAGTCAGTCGAGGGCGAAAGGAAAGGGTACATTGATTGGGGTCATGAGGAAACATAAAAAGAACCTCTCAGGTTCGCAACAGAGGAAAAGAAATAAATGGGGTGAAAATACCAACACCTCGAGTGCCGGATCGGCGTACCAGGCTTGGATTAAACAGACACGGATAAAGTAGCAGGTCGGACATCACTCCGATACTTTATCCAAATTGCGCTAACAAGGAAATAGGGAGAAGGCAACGAGGAAACCAAGGCGAGCGTGCTCAAGTGGGACGTCAAAGCAACCAGGCTTTGTATTCGTTTTAACATAATCGAAGCTGAACTTGCTGCGCCGCGAGCAATTGAAGACAGGAGGCTCACAGAATCTTGCAGCTGCGCTTCTTAACCTTCTTACCACCGATGGGCTTGCCACCAGGTTTCCCGGAGGACGATGGCAGACGCGTGTCCCAGTTTTGCTCCTCAAGAGATACGACTGTATCCACTGCCAGCTGAAAAACAGAGTCGACACCTCGCATCTCCTTACTACTGCACTCTACATACGATGCATTCATCCGGCCGGCCACCGCCTGGCCTTGCTCCGGCGTAACGGGCGTCAAGCCTTGTGTCTTTAGGAGCTCGATACACGTTCGCTTGTTGCGCAAATCTGACTTTAACCCAACGAGGATGATCGGGGTCGTAGGGCAGAAATGCAACACCTCGGGATACCACTGTCCTTGTTAGATAAACCTGGCGTGAAGTTTGGGGGACTAACCTTATCCATAACGTTCTCAAGAGATGCAGGACAATCTATAGCAAAGCAAACAAAGAGTAGGTCGGTCTCGGGGTATGAGAGAGGGCGCAATCGGTCGTATTCCTCCTGGCCAGCAGTATCCCACAGCGCCAACTCCACAGTCTTCCCGGACCTTCGATGGAGTGTTTGTGTGATATAGTTTTCAAATACCGTCGGGACGTATTTCTGCACCCGTCAATAACCCATTATCAGCTCAAGGGACGATACGTACCTCTGGAAAGTAACCCTGCGAATAACTAATCAACAGACAGGTCTTCCCGCAACCTCCGTCTCCCACCACCACGAACTTCTTGGAATACGCTGGCGGCTGGGTGATATTTGTCGCTTCCGATACCCTCCCACTGGACATGCTGTTATCCGTACTGACTGTGCCGTTGCTCACTCGAACGCTCTGGCTGCGCATTCGGTTCTGTCGCGGAGCCACTGACGGCGGAGGAGTGACGAGTGAATGGCGGCGCGACGTCGCATAATATTGGTCGTCGTACATTGAGCCAGACATGATGGCGGACGGAGATTTCTCTGGAATGTGCCACCCAGGCGAACGGATTCGTCAAATTAATCGGCGAAAATACGATGGGAAGTATTGTCCGAGGCTCCACAGCCAGCACGTTCAAGCTGCAAGAATTGAGAATGCGATACGGCGTGTTGACGAGGAGGAGGAAAAGGGTTCCAACGGCTGGAGGAATAGAAAAGATCCAAATGCGATTTCAAAACAAAGACAAGAAAGAAGCAAAGGGATGGTTGGCCTGCTCACTATCTTGAATAATAAGGTATGGCGACTTGGACGAGTGAGGCTGGGCTGGGGTCTGGTCTGAAACCCCAATAGCTGTTTACCGGCGGACGGCTGCCATGGCAACCTGGAGCGCCGCGGCTCCAAACATGGGTGTATTTGCGGCAATGACCTCAATTCTCAGCTCCCGCCTGTCACGCCTCCCAATCTAGTCCAATCGCAAGAAGCGTGCCTCGATCTGTTCACTATTTTTAGCGGATTCATCCATCCTTGGCCGCCCTGGTTGGTTGAGACCGTTTGGTCGAGCCGTTTCGTGAGACGCATATGGATTCCTGGCCCTCGGTCTCGCCCACTTCCAGCCGTCATGATCTCATCTCGCCCACTGAATTGCGGCATATCTTGGTCTCCCGTGCTTGGATTCGCTTCGATTCTCGGTTCGATCTGGGGATCAAGCCTTCCGCGAACCCTCACGAGTACGCAAGCCTCAACAATGGGCCCCAAGGGGCCGGCTTTCTCCTTGTTTTGCTGCAAATGAATTGAAAGCTGGGAACGAGATCTTGCCGAAACGTCTCCTCCCTCGCATTGTAGTCTTTCAGGAGTAGATCAGTACAGGATTCGAGATCGTTTTTGTTGGTCACAGGCCATTCGTCTGTTTAGATTGTTTACTACCGTAGAGATTTCTCCGTACTGCTACACTGCTCTATGTGGCAACTGAAGGACCGGCCTACTGCCAATTGGGTTTTATGGCCTAGCGCAATATATGCTGACACTTTAAATGAAGGCCACCAGGACGTTCCTGCCCCACGTGCTGTTCCTACCGTTAGAATATATCCTGCCCCCCGCACGGATTGTCATATATCCCAAGCGTGGCTTCTCTGGTCACCATGAGGGTCATTAGGCATCATTTCATTTACATTGATCTTCCCAACAAGAAATGCATTTCAGTCCTCAATCCATTAATGTCGGAAGCCCAAAACTCAGAAATCGGTCATTCCACAATTAGTTCCCTGCACGTTTGAGGCAAGCATTGCAAGAGCATACTTGGCACTTGCACAGCCACCTAGCTTGATTATACCCCATACTTTCAACCATTGAGAGGGCGAGCTAGCAGTCGAGCAATGACCTCGAAAAGAAGCTGGCATTGCTATCATAGATCATCAACATGGTTCCCTCCCGCTCAACCCTCCAACCGCCGCTGCGCAGACCACGAATGCGGCTGAGTAAGCGCACAGCTTGACTATTGACATGAGCGCCAAGAGTCAGCCTGTCCATCACCGCGGGATTCATTTCCAGGATTCTCTCTTTGCGAGACTGGTCACTTCCCTGTTGATTCCGTCTCCTTTTCGCGCTCAAAGCTTGATTGCCGACCTTGGAGAAGCACCCGCTTATTGCTTCGTCCATTCCCCGTCGCAAGGGCATGCCGCAAATCGATGGGAGGAGCTCCTGTTTGCGCAACACACCGATCTGAATCGTCATCGACAGCATGGGCCGCCCGGTAGTGGAGGGCCAGCCGGACGCTGGGTTGAGGAGTCTAGATCATTGTACGCAAGATTCCTGTCCCTTTCGTTATTGGATTTGAAATTGACTTCTTTATGCTCCTAGACCGAAATCAACTCCCTCCTTGGCGATACTGGCCGCGACAAAAGCTTCTCCCGTTGATACGATATGAGACCCCGTACCTGGCTTGGTGCCAGGAGAAAATTCGCACCCCGGCATTGGATTCGTATTTCGCATTCACAGCGAATCTCGGAACTCATACATTCTTTATGGTCTTTCTGCCAATATTCTTTTGGAGCGGCTATCCAAGCTTAGGCCGGGGGTAAGTTGTCCAGGAAAATCATTGAAGCAATGAATTGACCATCGCTTCGGTGGCTAATGGTGCGCTTCGATTAGGATGGTTCATTTACTGGCATCCGGCGTGTTCTTCAGCGGTTTTATCAAAGACCTACTCTGCCTCCCACGGCCGTTGTCTCCTCCGTTACAACGAATCACAATGTCTGGCTCCGCAGCGCTGGAATATGGGTTTCCTTCGACTCACTCAACCAACGCCGTATCGGTTGCGGTATACGCTCTTTACCTGTTGAATTCGCCTGAGTCGACTTTGAGTGATGGCCTAAACTTCTTTCTCCAAGGCGTTACCTATCTCTATGTCACATCAATCGTCTTAGGCCGTCTGTACTGCGGTATGCACGGATTCTTTGACGTTGTTGTTGGGTCAGCGCTGGGTGTCCTACTAGCTGTTTTGCATTGCACTTTCGAGACCGCTATAGATCAGTACGTCCAGGCCGGTAGCGGAAAGCAGGTCGCACTCGTCGTTCTTGTCATCCTGGCCCTTGTCCGCATCCACCCTGAACCCGCAGACGATTGTCCATGTTTTGACGACAGTGTTGCTTTTGCGGGTGTAATGATCGGTGCACAGGTGGCATATTGGAATTTAGCGCGAGCGAATGCGACCTGGAACAAACCGCATCCTGCAACTCTTCCCCATTCAAGGTATGAGAGTCTCGGCTGGCCAACTATGTGCCTACGTTTTCTTATCGGGGTTGTGCTACTTTTTGCTTGGAGGGAAACCATGAAGCCCACCCTGTTGCGCATTCTCCCGCCTGTATTCCGCGGGTTGGAGAAGCTCGGATTGATCCTGCCTCGCCGCTTCTTCACAAACGCCTCGTGAGTTAAACTTTAGGAGTCATTAAATGCGGTCCGCTAAATCATATGCAAGGCAATATACAACCGTCCCCACTCAGCTGAAGGACCACGAAGTCATGCCCAGTTTCTCTGACATTCCCTCCATCGTGGACAATATCCGTCATCCGAGGCGCCGCGCAATTTCAATTGGCCCGCAATCCGAAGCCGACGCCTATGAGACCCTCGCATACCGTGAGAAGCGCAGGCGCGACAGTCTCTCTAGCCCATACCGAGGGTCTCCGGCTACGGATGCAAACAACGATGACGCGTCGACTTCTGGTACAGCCTTTCCGAAGCTATCGAGGAAGCCGTCCAAGCTGGACGAGTATGAGCATATGATGGGGAGGGGCACGACCGCTATCGGCAGATCTCAGTCCCCGGAAGGCACCGAGCCATTCCCTGAGTTCGTCGATCATGAGCGCGATGAAGAAGAGCTTTTTGCGCAGATAAAACGTCCTCGTGTACGATACGATGTTGAAGTTGTCACGAAACTGGTTGTATATTCAGGTGAGCCGACTTCTGCTTTCACATGCTACTCTCTAGTATGGGGCTGACCGTTGTCCAGGAATCGCTTGGATTGTCATTGATGGCGCTAACGTGTTGTTTGAGCGGATCGGACTGATGCCGAGTTGAGCAGGCGTGACGAATTCACGACAATAAGGTCAGCAGGCGCAGGCTTGCCGGCTGTCATGTATATACTTGGTTCTTGCTCCCGTTTTATGATATAGATTGTGATTTGCCGAATAGTCTCTATAGACTTTACGAATATGATCTTACCTAATTCCACCATACTCTTGCCCTGAAGCGGGTAGAATTCCTGAACCACGCCGAGCAGTGACCCCCCCTGAGGCTCTTGGTGCGGCTAATTGGCGGGACCCCAACTATCACGTGACACAAGGAAGCGCACCGCCCGCACTTCGATCTCGGCCAACCCGCGGGCAGCTTCTTTCCTGTTTTGTCTAACACACCACCGGTCTTCCTAACACTTCGCGATTTTTTCCTCGACTTCTCTCTTCCTCTTTCCAACCGCCCACTCTTCATGGAGATACCACAACTTTGGGCGATCATTGCGACCGGCTTTGTTTATATCTCTTTCAAAGGCTTTCAGTTGTCCCGAGTTTTTCTCGTGTTGTTAACCGCGCTTTCATTTCTCGACTCTTTGTCGACACTGTCGCAGATATCTCTCCTCCTTCAATTCATTATATTCCAACCTCAAATTCGCACCATCGCACGCCATGGATTTCGTTGCCAATGGCCAGCCCTCTCCTAAGGATACAGTTATGAACGACGCGTCTCCGTACGACGCTTTTCGTCATGAACGGAGTAGTCGGCAATCTACTGCCGAAGACCTGGCTGATCCTGCTAGAAACTACGTTCCAAACTTCGTTCCATCGGGTGTGAAGAAAATAACGCCTGACGAAACTCAGCCTGCTGTTTACTTTCTACCTTCGAGGAAGCCTACTCAGAGGCCTGATATGTTTCTCAAGCCTCAGAAGACAGCTCACAGCACGACCCGAAGACGCTATGATCCACTCTCCCCACCTCAATTCCAATTCGCACGAGGACGAACTGCATTCCGAAATGAACGAGCACCATCCGCGATGCCCCGCGTCAACGAGATTCAGCCCTACCGATTGACCGCAACGACAGCTTCTCGATTGAACGCGACAACCTACAGCAGTACTCTCCTGAATCCGATGCGCTCGTCTGGACACAACTCGATATTTGGGACTGGTCTTCGTGGTCGTGACCGTCCGCTCTCGCTTTTCGGATCTGAGGCTTCTTGCCAAGCTGCGATGATCCGGCCGAGGAAGCGCGACCGCGAAGGCAATATCCTTGACAATACGGGCAGCATCTTTGTCCGCAACAGCGATAAAAATGATGCGCAGAACAATAACCAACCGCATATCACGACAACCGACGCTGATAGTCCCGTTGTGAAATATTGCCGTGGTGGCACAGAGTCATCATTTAGCACTCCTATCCATAATATTAAGAATGTAAATGGGGATCCCGTTCAACCTTTGGCGCAACGCCCTTCCTTCCACTGGCAGCGCGCTTTGCCTTCGAAGACGAACGATCCCACAACCCCTGTTGATCAAACAGGAAACTCGACTGCCACGGACCGTATTCCTGGCTGCTGGCCATCAGCATCAACACAAGATTCGACGCCGCGCCTTCCTGTGCCAGACCGCCAGCTTGAGACACAGAAGAACGCTCAGACGCAGCACCAAACCGAGTCTCCTGTGGCTTCCCAAGCAATACGTGGTCAGGTCGACTTGCCCAGCACTGCAGGACCGGAGCCGGCCGCCGTTAATCTTGATCAGGCCGTCCAGGACGAAACTCCCTCATGGATTCAATACTATTCTGGCGTTTATGGCACCCTCCGGATGGCTTACTCTTTCCAGTGTGGTATGGTGCAGACTGTCGCAAATGCATTCCATGCTGCACTGGCTGCTGCCAGCACTATAACCCAACAAACGCAACAGGCGCTGGGCACTGTAACACAGCGAGTCATGGCCATGTACAGACAACGTCGCTTTGATCGTGCGCGTTCGCGTGCTCGTGCAAGCCCTGCTGCCCCAGCTCGCCAACCTCCAACTGCAACAGCCTCTCCTGCTCGCGTGAACGTTGCTGCACTTCCGCCCGGGCAGCAGGAGCGTGTGCGAATCAACCAGTGGCGTAGACGCCGAGGATTTCCTGTCAATGAAGAACTCCCATTCCCGAACATGACAACGCCAATGGGAGCTCTATTCTATGATCCCCGAATCATCACAACACCTTCGCCTAGCTTGCAACGCAATCTTGACCTTGTGGTAGACAATGCCTCCAGGACTACACTGCACAGGCATCCTGCGCAGCCGCGAACATCTGTGAACTACCGCGATGGCAAAACCAGACCCCAAGCACCCAAAGCTGGGATTCTCAAAAAGAACTCTCTGGTTCCCACCATGAGCCCAGAAACCCGACGTCGCCTCCTTCCTGGCTACATCACCCCGCGTGATCGTCGGCTTGGACTACAGCACAGGGTCCGTTTCCGATCACCCATAGTTCAACCGTCGCCTTTGCACCTTCGACAGTGGGCTGATTCATCCGCCGAGTCGGGACCCGGGCTTGATGAACTGTTGCGTACACAGCTGCACGGAGCCGATGCGCCGTCAACCGAGGTTAACGATCAGCGTTCTGGACCCGATGAACAGCTGCACGCGCAGTTGGCTGCTTCTCTAGAGCCGTATGTGGATCCTTGGGCGCAGCCGCGCGACTTTACTCAAGGTACTCCTAGGTCTGCCGTCAAACTCGTTAAACCTAAGACTGAGCCGGTCCCCGAGGGCCGGTCTGAGTCAATTTATGCAAAGGAATATGAGGAGATGCAGAAAATAAAGATACTGGAGTATGGACCCGTTGGACGACAGGTTCCTGAGGGTGTTGCCGTGCGTCCTCTCACGGACAATTGGAAGGCCCGTCTCAAGGACCTCAAGAAGAAGGCGCATTGGGTAGAAGTTGCGACCACCCCGTCCGGCGAGTCTCTGACTCGGGACGACATTGAAACTTGTCTCACTCCGATGGCCTGGCTGAACGACGAGGTGATTAACTCGTACCTTGGTCTAATTGTTAATTACCTGCGCCACGAGAACGGGAACGCGGGTCGTCACGACAAGCCACGCTACCATGCTTTTAATACATTCTTCTTCTCGAATCTCCGAGACAAGGGCTACGACTCTGTTAAACGCTGGGCTAAAAGAGCTAAGATTGGCGGCAAAGATCTTCTGGAAGTGGATACCGTCTTTATCCCGGTGCACAACAAGGCTCACTGGACGTTGATTGTGGTAAAGCCGTCGGCTAGGACAATCGAACACTTCGACTCACTTGGCTCTCTCTCGCGCCGTCATGTTGAAACCGTCAAAGACTGGCTTCGAGGAGAACTTGGTGACCTGTACGACGACGACGAGTGGGAGGTTCTTCCATCGGAGTCTCCACAACAAGACAACGGCAGCGACTGCGGCGTGTTCCTTCTGACGACAGCCAAAGCCGTAGCGCTGAACATCGAACCACTCGCTTATGGTGCCCGTGATACCCCTCTGCTTCGCCAAAAGATCGTTGCCGAGCTTATTAACGGAGGCCTTGAAGGGGATTTTGCCCCTGACGGTGCGCTTTGAACCATCTAATCTTCACGACGACATGACGACTGAAACGGAAAGAAAAAGAAATATATATATTTATATATATATATATATATGTATATGGGGACAACACATTGGCCGCGGCTGTATCTATAAATATCGCTAACGGCATCTCTACAGCAACATATCAGACACTCCATACTATATTTGCATCATTACCAGCGACACATTTACATTCATGGCCTGGCATTTTCTTCGTCGTTTATGCTACGCTTTGTTTTCATATTCTCGGTACAACAGCGGCGGGCGTTGGGTTCGAGTATTGTTCTAATTTCGGTGTTTGGGTTGAGCCTGGGCCAGGGAATGGTTTAATTCATGCTTGGTTTCTACTTGGTTTGATTTGGTTCAGGTTTTGCGGTGTTTCGGCGCGGGGACTGCATAGGCAGCGGTTTTGGGTCTTTTCTGGTTTTCAAATACCCCGTCGGTGGAGCATTGCTCCCGACATGCGCTTTTCATCATGTAATTAAGTATCCTACCTGTTGTGCAGGTACTGGCCGCTGACCAGGCACAGGTCTTCCAGTACCTGCACGACGGATATGCTTCGGGTCTAATTACCTGTGTACCTACTATGACCACATCTTGATTGACAACAACAAGTTGGTGAACATGCTTCACATTGTTTCGAAAGGTACCAGACGTATAACCTGTTTGTAGGCACTCTTCTGGGTCCGACTGAGCTTGTTGGTACTTAAGAAAGGTAGCGCAGCCTTCTGCAGGTCGAGCCTATACCCTACAACTTGAGGTACGCAGAGCTGACGCTGAGAAAGCGTAGTATTATGTTAAACTCGGATGTTGAGATATAAACGTGTTGATTAGAAGATAAGAATACTGCCAGGTACTAATAGCGCTGCATCTTATCCAAGTAGCACGGCCTTTCGCACCTCTCCCCAGCGTCATCACCCGATGTCTGCCTCTTTCCGTAGGGGCCCCTTTCCGTCCGCTCTGAAGGCCGAACTCGATGCCGCTGGCCGGTTTCAATTGGGGCGTCGCCTGCTGTTGATGTGTTGTAGGCGATCTCAATCCATTCAATCCCCATGTAGACGCTTTCATCCACCTGCATATCACCCGTCCATATTCCACCGTCGCTCCAAAGGTTCAGGGCAAGAATACTCGGGCGATCAGGTACACTCTTGGAAACGGCCGCTTGCAGCTCGTCATTGGCGTACCAGGCGGTCTCGTTCGCGAACCAGTCCATACGATGCGTCACCCACTCAGACCAGGGCACCGGGACGGTCGTCACGACCTCGCTCGCACCAGGTATGATGATATCGTTCTCAGCGTCATAGTCTGGCTGGTTCGCATAGTGGATTGTGTTCGGTGGATCAGACGTCAAGAACTCGACATCAGACTCGCACGTAGCTGAGCGATATATGAAGATCCCAGCACAAGCGCCCTGAGGCACCTCATTAACATCTGGTGTCTCGTCCCACGGCCGTCTCGAGATTGCCTCCTCCGACATAAGCCTCATGCGCACGCGAATCGACACATGAAAGTAGTTTCCATGCTGGCTCTCTATCTCTGCGGAAGACGAGTAATCTTGTAGTCGAGTTGTACGGAGAACAAGCTGGCTGGCCGCAGGGAGATTAGGATGTTTGGCAAAGAACGCATTCGCGTCATCATTTACCATGGGCACCGTGCTGTCCGTCGTCTCTTGCCGACTCCACGACTGCGTTTGCCAGTCCTCGCTGAAAGATGTCTGAGATAACGGGACCGTTTCCATCTCCCAGCGGCTCACTGCCGAGAGCCCGTAGCCGCCACTGTTAAGGCTGTGCGGGAGGGGGACATCGCGGAAATCCCAGAATTTATAGTCGGTGAAGTAGCCCGGTTCATCGCCGGAGACGATGTAACAATCACAGGGGTAGTGGCTGGGGACTCGGGCCGCGAGATTGGGAACCTGGGCTGCGGTGGTGGTCAAGGTTGTGTTGGTGGGAGGGAGAACGATCGAGACGGCGGATGCAATTAGGGAGAGAGCCGGGAGGGGATGGAGCGAAGGGCTGAGCCTCATCTTAGTAAGGGTAGAATAGGAAATGGACCAGATCTGATATCAATAGCTTGGGAACGAGTCGCAATGGGCGCAGTCCATCGTGAGAAGGGACTGATCCATGATGCTGCGGAGGTGGATCGTACAGCCTGGGGAGACGTCCTTGGGAAGGAGCGTGGTCAGGTGCTTTCCAATATCAACAATGGACAGTATTCTCAGCTAAAATCCATGGTATTCCTTAGTAACCCCGCTCCAAGACTACTCAAAGTTGCTGTCGTGTTGACTGCCAAGGCCCAGTTTGTATGGGAAAAGTGTTCCCCCACAATGGCTTTGGCACGGCTTAACGTTTGTGCCATTATCTGCAGTCCAATTGAGGTCGGTGAGTATATAAAGCAGTTTTATTGTTTAGAAACTGGTACTTAATTCCCAGGTTCTTGTTATTTTGGTTTTTTATAGAGTAGATCTTTCGTAAAAATACGTGTCCTGCGCATATTACTTGTGTTGAATAAAGCGATGAATATATAGTTGATATATGGGGGTCAAATATATATATCTGTATATTCGAGAGATTTGACATTGAACGCCGACCACACTACCATAGAAATTCAAACCGTTTCTACGTGGATGATAATATTTTATCAGAGTTTCTCTCGCTCTATAATTTGTATGCAGAAAGGAATATGTCTGGTTAAAGTGGGTTTGTGGTGGATGTTGTTGGAAGGCGCCTGCAGAGGTTCACACTGTTCACAACCTTCTGGTCTACTATTTTTCATGTCCAGGACTCATCTCTAGCCAAATATACCTAGCGATCGTCTACATCACTGAGTTATCGATTGCCGACTTCGGTTCAGCGTAAGCTCTCCTCTGAATCGTCGGGGGTCACACTAACAACATGCAGACGCAAGATGTCTTCTCGACGCCCGATCTTCTTCAATCCCTCGGCCAGTTCTCAGAAAAGCGAGTTTCCAGAGATAAATGGCCTCTGCAACTTCCATCAGTCTCTCGCCGGTTACACTCCAACGCCGCTTACTTCGCTGCCGGATCTTGCCGCCGAACTAGGCGTCCGCGCCGTTCTCGTCAAAGATGAAAGCAACCGGCTCGGTCTGCCCTCGTTCAAAGTCCTCGGTGCATCATGGGGTTGTTACCGCGCGGTAGCAGCTTACCTTAGTCTGCCTTTGACCGTGAGTCTTGAGGAAATGGCGGCGCGGGCGCAAGAGAAATCGGTGACGCTTTTGGCGGCAACAAAGGGAAACCATGGGCGGGCAGTGGCATTCATGGCGCGTACACTGGGGATTGAATCCCGGATTTTTGTGTCAGAATCTATGGATGGGCCGACACAAGATAAAATCAGATCAGAGGGAGCAAAGGTGACGACGATCAAGGGTGATTATGACGCGGCTGTCTTGGAGGCGCTGAAGGTGTCGACCGAGACAGATGGCGCATTGCTCATCCAGGACACTGCATTAGAGGGTTACGAAGAGGTGCCCTCGTGGATCGTGGAAGGGTATTCGTCCATGATGTTGGAGATTGAGAGCCAACTGGCAGAGATGAGTTTGCGCGCGACGGTCATGTTCACGCCGGTGGGCGTGGGGAGTCTCGCAAGCACAGTGTCGACATTCTGCAAGTCGAGAGAGGACCCGATTTCCGTGGTCGCTGTTGAACCCGATACGGCTGCTTGCCTGCAGAGTAATCTGCTAGCCGGTAAATTAACGCCAATAGAGACTTCGTTTACCATCATGGACGGAATGAATTGCGGGACTGTTTCGACGACGGCATGGCCGAACCTGCAGCGCCTTGTAGATGCTAGCGTTACTGTCTCTTGCTACGAGAGCCATCAGGCAGTCGGGTATTTAGCCTCGCGGTCAATTATGGCCGGACCATGTGGTGCGGCGTCGCTGGCGGCATTGAGACGAGTTAAAGAATGCTCCCAGCAACTACTGCACGAAGACTCGGTCGTCGTGCTGCTGAGCACAGAAGGACCCCGCGACTACCCCATTCCATTGGATGTGTCGCCCGACAATGCCGTTGAGATAGCGAGCACGCTAACGAGAATCAACTCTTCGAACCCCACGCTATCACTCGCGGACGGCGTAGGAGAAACCCGGATCTGCGACTACCTGCAGGCATGGTTTGCACATCGCGGAATCGAGTCATATCGCGTTGAACCAGTCCCTGGCCGACCCTCTGTTGTCGGCATTCATAGGGGATGTGGGGGAGGAAAGGCACTCATGTTCAACGGTCATATCGACACTGTCAGTCTAGCAAGCTACGAGACAGACGCACTCTCTGGCGCTGTTGACATCAGGAACGGAAAGCAGGTAGTCCTTGGTCGAGGGAGTCTCGACATGAAGGGCGGGCTGGCAAGCGCACTAGCCGCTCTTTCAGCTATCAAAGCCAGTTGCTGGCCCTTGCGTGGAGACATCATTATTGCCGCCGTCTCCGATGAGGAGGACGCATCCCAGGGGACGAGAGACATTTTAGCTGCCGGTTGGAGGGCCGACGCCGCTGTTGTGCCCGAGCCTACGAACGAGGTTATCGCGCATGCGCACAAAGGATTCGTCTGGGTGGAGGTCGAGATCCTCGGCGTGGCAGCTCACGGCTCAAACCATATCGACGGGGTCGATGCTATTCTCCATGCTGGGTGGTTCCTGCAGGCTCTGGAGAAGTACGCAAAAAGGCTCCCCGTTGACGATATCCTGGGGCCGGCGACTCTGCACTGCGGCCTAATTCAGGGCGGAGAGGAAGCGTCCTCTTATCCAGCCAAGTGCACCATAACGATCGAATTCAGAACGATTCCCGGTCAAACACCCCAGTCAATAATATCCGATATCCAGAGCTTGCTGCTTGATATTCAATCCTCAAACAAGAACTTCAAGTTCGCCGAACCCCGGGCTACGCTCGCTCGACCGGCCCACAAGATCGACGTTGACCATCCGCTTATTGAGAAGGTAGCAGACTGTGCAGAGATGGTGACTGGAATACGGCCAGGGATTCAAAGTGTGCCGTTCTGGTGTGATGCTGCCCTGCTGAGCGAGGCTGGGATACCGTCTGTGGTCTTTGGCCCAGCAGGGCAGGGGCTGCATGGGAAGGAGGAGTGGGTGGAGGTGGACAGCCTTCTCAGGCTCCGGCGTACTTTCGAGAGGTTGATGAGGGAGTTTTGTGCTTGATTCCTTTCTGATGTTCTGATTCATCCGTACGGCCTGGATAGGCAGCACGTAGTGATATCAGGTGATCTTGAAGTATATTATAAACAGGCCAGGGCAAGGAAGCTGATATTCTCTTCAGCTTAGCGTCACGCTTGCTGGACAAGGAGTTGCGTGATTCAATAACGGCGTAGTATTAGAAGAGTGTTTTGAAGGCTTATCATTAGGTATAGACAGTCAGCACAAATCCCAATGAATGTTTATTGCTGGTTAGTCGTATTTGAAGAGAGGGGTTATCCAGTATGTGGACGATTGGGATAGCCCGACGAAAATAATGGTTTATGATTGGCCCAGAACTCAGCGCCTTGAAATTCCGGCAGAAATGATGAGTCATCGTCCAACAGTGTGGGCAAGGACCAAGGCAAACCTAACCAAATCGCAGAACCAAGAGAAACAGACCTCGAAGGTTTCTTTTAGACAATCTCCACGGTGCGAATCTATTTCCAACCGTAGATCTCGCTGACTTTTGGCTATGGAAGATCGACTGGCGCCTTACGGCAGCTTCATGGAATCCCTGCAGCATCTCCAAGATGAAGATGAACGTGGGGTAAATGCCCCGGCAGCCCCAGCCGGTGGTGGGTGGCCGACCGAGGAGGACCTTTTCTTTGACTGGGACGCTCTATACGGCATACAAGATCCCACCTGCAATTCCGAATCCTTTCCATTTGAACAAGCATCTCGGTCGACGGAGACGCTCAACTTTACTGCTCCACAATTCCAGCCGCAACCAGTTTCGCTCTCTGGAGGTGATTCGGCGCCGACTATCGCCAGTAACCCTGATCCCGAAGGACGGGGCTCTCTCCTGGTTGGGTCAGGTTCTACAAGTACTCCAATTGTGTCGTCGGGCTTTAACAATGTCGCGGAGTGGTTGGACGGCGCGTATCGTCCTCCAACACCCTGCGACCACTGCCGCAGACATCGGCTGCAATGCTTAATTCTGCGACGCACGTCCCATAACCCAAATCCGGTGCCGTCATGTTCCAGCTGCGTTGGGTTGTTCCGTCCATGCAGTTTTGGGCGTGGAGAGAAGCGGCAGCCGTCGCGGTTTGAGACGCTGTCGCCAGTGCTGGGACATCTCCACGGCGTTATTGAAGAAGGGAATGGGGACGAATGCAGGGAGCGCAAACCGGACTCCAAAGAGTCGAAGCAGTTTGTCAGGAAAGGAGCGCGGGTCTTACGGGATTGGTTCTATCGAAACGAGCACTGCCCATATCCGTCGGAAGAGGAGAAGGCTCGACTTGCGGCGGAGACGGGGTTTTCGAGGCAGAGGATCTCTACTTGGTTTGCGAATGCTCGGCGGCGACATAAGCAGCAACAGCAAGCTAGAACGTCCACTCGGGTGTTCCGTGCCGGGTCGCCGATGCCGACGAGTGAACTGGCTTCTATGACTCCGATGGAGCGGTGGCAGGCGTCGCCGCCCGATGAGGAGCCAGTGTCGGAGGCTGTGATTAGAGAGGCGATTGCTACGTCTGCGGGTTCGGACGTGTCAGGTCGTCATAGCCGGCTTGAATCGCCTTTGACTGATTTATCGTCTGGGTTGGAAGGGTCGTCACTCGCGTCGTCAGTATCAAGTTTTGGTATACTGGCATCAGACGCATCCGATAGTAGCTCATCCGCTTGGAGTTATCAGTCAGGAGATGGGCCACTGCGGTCACGACCGTATCGCCGTCCATCATCTGGACGACGGGGCGGAAGAAAACGCGTTACAGAAGACGGCCATTACCAATGTACGTTTTGCTTGCAGTCTTTCAAGAAGAAACACGACTGGTCGAGACACGAAAAAAGCGTCCACCTCCCGTTAGATGTCTGGATTTGCACTCCAAACCTCAACGAACTAGAAGATACTAATATACCCTTTGGGGAATGTCGATTCTGCGACCATCAGTGCTCAACTCCGGAGCACTGGGAGAGCCACGACTTCCGGGAATGTGCCAGCAAGCCTCTACTCGAACGCTCCTTCAGCCGCAAGGACTATCTCTGGCAGCATCTCCGTAAGTTTCATGGATGTACACGATATCCGGTACCAAACCTCGAAGCTTGGCGATCGGCGCAAAACGATATTCAGAGCCGCTGTGGTTTCTGCGCAGCGTCTTTACCTAGTTGGTCGGCGCGCGCTGACCATCTAGCGACGCATTTCAAGGAAGGCTGTCGGATGTCGCAGTGGGCGGGCGACTGGGGATTTGAATCCTCGGTTCTTACGAACCTTAGAAACGCTGTTTTGCCGACGGAGCGTAGTATGCTGAGTATGGCATCAATCTGATTCACCTAAGTAGGGTGGTTCGAAATTCATGTTGAGCCTTCAATGTTGCGCATCGTACCGCGTAATACAAAGACAACGGAACAAACATGCATGGTTACGAGCCCTGTCTTATGTTGGATGACGTTCAGGCAGAATATCGGTTATTTATGTTGACCAATTGGACGGCTTCGTAGCCTTGTGTTTTTGGTGGCGACAAGGCTAGCTTCGCCGGTGATTGGTGGTGACCAGGTCAGCTGGATGCGGATTCCGCGCTAAGCAAGGTTGGGATTTCGCATCCAATGCTGACCCATTACGGTCTCTTGGCCAGTTGTGTCACTGCGCTGTATGGTGTAACATATGTGTAACAAATGTGTAACTTTTGTGTAACTAAAGTGTAACATAACATCACACAAAATGAGTACATAGATGTTAGCTTCATCAATTATCATCAGGCTAAAGCAGCCTAAGCATCAAGAATAGTAGTATATCATCTAGAGTAGTATCAAAAATTATAGAGAATCAAGTCCTGAAGATCAACCATGGTGAATGAGTGAAAATGAGTCGACCGTATCCGATTGTCTGTTTTGTGCTAACGCCAAGTGGCGCCGCGCTAGTGAGAGGGAGGGGCGCACGGCCCTATCCTCCTTTCTTCCTCAAACAGCCAGACTCCCACAACCCAACCGCCCCATCTCTTTCAATCCCGTTCAACCCGCTGACTCTCCGTCTGCCTCATCACCACCGCTTCCACCATCACCACTTCCTTCACTATCGCCATCATACCATCAAAAATACCATCTATAGCATCGTCAAAATGGATCTCGGAAGCTGTTGTTAGAGACTTTATGACCATCCCCCGTTCATGTTTCTAAATATCGCCGTATCGATTCACAGTACTGGTTTCGTCACACCACCCTCATCACCACCCTCATCCCCATCCCCGTCTACAGCATGACCGCCACTCTCGAACGCAGTCTCTCTCGTACCTCCAGCGTCTCTATGCCCCTCTCACCTATGATCTCTTTCCGCCATGAAGCTACAACTCCTATCTCCGAATCATCCCTTTCTCACATCCACGAGCGCCTCTCCGCCATTGACTCCCGTCTCCTCGAGCTGAGATCCACCGCTCTGACCAAGGATGGATACGTCGACCGACGCAATCGAGAAGATGAGCATATCCGTCGGGAATTCGAAGCCCATCGATCCATCAGCAACAGAATCGACCTGAATGTAGTCGCATTGAGAGCGGACGTTGGCCACTTGAAGTCAGGAATATTACAACTAAAGTCGAGCCTAGGACAAGCTGGGAATGAAACCGTTTTCCTTCGCAGCGATGTGGATCGACTGTCGAAGAATGTCGACCAGATCCAGGTTGATCTAGAACATATGCAGACTGACGTCTGTGGATGTCGGGTGGAGATCAGTAAACTACAGTCGGCCATCAGCCAGCTTCGCACAGAGCTTATCACATTGCAGCATGAGACATCGCGGCATCTGAACTCCTTTCTGGAACGGTTCTCCCTCATCGAAGCGCGCATGAAGCATTCCGAACGTGTCCGGTTCAACTCGTTGGCTCATACTACCCACGCACCCATCACCCCTGTTCCTGTTGTTGAAGAAGATGGGTCCTTGCGTTGGCCGGATTATTTCCCCAGGACTGTGTGGAGATTCTGGTGTTTGAAAAAACGCAGTCGGCGTAAGTCAGACAAGTAAATACTCTCCCAATCCTTCTAACACACTCTAGACAACCGTTTGGCACAACTCGCCGAATTTTACCAGCTGGGTGGATATGAATATTGGGGCCGCATGCATCAGACAGATGGGATGTTCAGCGATAGCGACTCTAGCGATTCCAGCGACTGCCCTTCAAACCTGACTCGCGCTGAAGCGGTTCGCATGTTCCCGGAAGCTGCCCACCAAGCTCTCGCCGCAACCCTGGGCCTCGTCTACTATAAGATTCGCAACGAGGTGGGAGATCACCCTTTATCTCCCATTCAGCGCCCACCGAAGCGACATCAGGAAGAGGTGGCCTCTGTCTCGTCAAGCTCCAAGCAGAAGCCTGTCAAGATGGCGCGCCGTCCAACGAACCTCTCTCCTACCGCCCTTCACAAGCTTATCACTGGAGGGCCCTCACTGGAATCCAAATCCCTAACATCCGAAGAATCTGCCAAACTTGGCTGGAACGCTAACACGACGTCTGAGATTTCGGATGACACGATGAGCAAACTCCGGGGTATTGTTTCGGAAGAAGTTGGCACCATTCTCCGCGCGTTGGAACGTGGTCGACTGAAGATCAAACCTAGCAAATCCGAGCGTATGGAAATGAGCCCTACAGGTTCTCGCTCTAGTTCTCGCAACGACAAGGCTCCTGCTGTCAAGGATGTGGAACCCACTGTTCCAGACACAGTTCCCACTGAGATTATTTCCCTCTCGTTGAGAAAGGACGTGCAAAAGATAGGAGTGGAGATCGAACCTACCATTCCTGATACCGCTTCTGAGACTACCAGCGTGTCGACTTGAGCTGCACGGTTATTCGGCCGCATCACTCTACTATTGCAAGATTTTATACCACAGCCGTGTTCAGGACTACGTGGGTATATCTAGCAAGTTCGGTGATCTTGTGTCTGACGATTATGGAAGAACCCTGTTCCTTGATGTGAAGGAGACACGGAGACCCGATTTATATCGTCATTTGAGTTTTCAAGCCAGGCCCTGGTTACTAGAAGCAAACTTTTCGGCGGAAATGGAGGATTGTCTCCATCTTTGGTCATTGTCGAGCTTGCTAAAGTGCGTATGATGACCAGTAACCGAAAAGTGAGGGGTTCCACCTGCTTTGGTACTTCTCAGCTACCAGGGCCCTGTGCCCTTCCCAATGGCTGGAGATAGAAGATGTACAGACTGATCTACTGTGGCTATCTCTGTGATGAATATACATCGGCTCCCGCATTTATGCCTTTGAGAGTGACCTTGCAGATCCGTTTAAGGACTGCATCGTGATACGCGAGGATCGATGTTCGAGGGCTAATCAGCTAGCCTGCTGTACCACGTATTCATGCCATCTGTTGTCTTAATTTCGTCCGAGAGTCGACTTTGTGGTTCCGATTAGGACCACATCGCTTTGACACTTGGATTACTGAAGGTTACGCTTGCTTCCGACCTTCTCTGATGAAGGCTGCATTTGGGTATATCCTTCATTGTGTTTCGATGACAGTGAACTGCTCCTATTTCCTTCAGCCGCACATCGCAGTCAACCGCATTAAGTGTTACCTGGACGGTTTTTAGACTTGCCTTATGAACAAGCATAATAAGGCGTCTTGGATTGAGCTTGGTCTTGTTTAGATACCCTTTGGATTTATGGACTGCATTATTTGGAGTTAAATTTTTCTATGATATTGCTGGTTTCGGGATATGAGATCAGTTTTTTGAATTTCGCTTTGCGTGTGGCGTACATTGGCGTACTGAATTACATGACTACATCATTAGCTCTTGAATGGCTGTTAACCATACCTAGTATCTCCAGTGAATTCGATCGAGCGATCGAGTTTGTGTCAACTGAACTTCGGACCGTGTCGTGTCGCGTCGTGACGAAGCACTCGCTCGCCTCTTCGCACTTGACCAGACCGGAGTTCGTATAAGACCCTCGTGGGTTTTGGATTCGTCGTGTATGATATGGCCAGCTATGGTAGTAACCAGCGTCTTGCTCGACCAATCGCGCTACTTAGTCTTACAGTTTTCCCAGACTCCATACTTCGTGCACCTGATTTGTGCGAAGATATTATAACCACTCAACTTATTTAGGTAACGCGTGCCCCATTCCATCCCGTGCTTGCAAATACCGTATATGTCGAAGAAGTGTATCACAGCAAGGTTATCTACAGGTATTCGTGTATTCAGATCAGACGTCAGACGAAGTATGACGGGATCACAACGCTAGCTGGAACCTAATAAATCCTTCTCCAAAACCTCCAGCATTTTCCCCTCGTCTACGTCCGGGATATTCACTGTGCCCGCGCCAAAGAGCGCCTGCTCTGTATATTCCAAATGTTCGCCCTCGCCTTGACCTCCGTCTTCATCTGCGGTAGTCTCTGCGGATGCAGTTCCAGCTGCCGCTTCGTCAGGACGGATTCGTAGGTACTCGGCCTCTAGAATGAATCTTTGTTTCGAGTTTGACTTTCCAGGAGATTTAGGCTCTGACTCAGCAGTGCAGGAGGCATCAGGGCCAGGCATGAGCGGACTCTGCAGAACGTGAATGGTAGGGAACTCCAGCACGACACGGTCTTGTAGGGCAGAGGTGATGGTCATTCCAGGGGAGAGGGGGGCGAGAACCGGGTGTTTTGTTGCGGTGCGGGGGCGGTGGATGTAGAAGAAAACCGATCTATGGGGTGATGGGGGCTCTGTTGGTGGTGATGGTAATTCCGACGTCGGTTGTGTTGTGTCGTCTTGAGCCGATGTAGGGTGGTAATTTGGAGGGAGAAGGTGCTGCTGAGCGGTTCCCAGCGTAGATTCAGAAACCGGCATGTCTGATTTAGGCGGCTGATGTGTTTGCGATTGAGGTTGTGTAGGCTCTGCATTCTTATCGGGCTCGACGTCGTTCTTGGCCCCCTGCGCGGACGCGAGCTCGGGCTTTGATGTAGATGTGGACTCCTCAGTGCGGAGATGTCTCTCCTCCTTCGTCAACGGAAAAGCGCGATCATATGCCTCTGCAATAGTCGCAGTCTCTGCGCAATTCATTCTTTTCGTCCCGTTGTCCGTCACCCACTCGATTGTCCATTGCAGACATTTCTGCCTATACCGTAATGACGGTTAACAAAGTTCAAAGCAGGAAAATAGGTAAGTGATTTGGAATACTTACTTGGGAAGCCATCTTGAGCTATTCATCTTAGCCCGACTCATCCCCTTCGGTGCCTTGATAACCCTCACCCTTGCCTCAGCCGCTTTCTTCAGAAATCCCGCTTCGCCTCTCGCCAATCCCCTCTCGAAACCATGACCATTACCATTCCCAGATCCAGGACCTGCGCGCTTTCTCTTCCTCCCATCACCAGCATCGTCCTGTCCCAGTTCATGCTCATCCAATCCCACAATTTCCGGCTCCCTAACTCCCTGTCTCCCATCCACCACAACACCCCTATTTTCCGCATCGCGACTTGCTCGCTCGAGCCGTCGCTCGATGCTGGTAATGAAGTTGAAGTCTCGATCAAAGGCGGATTCCGTGGCGAGCTCGGCGCGCCGTACGTACGCGGCTGGGTCACGGACTCCGGAGCACTGCGACCAGAGCTTGTGGCGGCGGGTGCAAGGAAGAGAGCAGGTTCGGGTTGAACAGCGGGGGCAGCGGTATTTGGGGGGTTGGATGTGGCTGTTTTGGCAGAGAGGATGTTAGTTTGTTGAGCCTGAGTGTATGGGTTGGTTTGGGAGGTTGGATAAGACGGACCAGATTGCGCAGAGATTTGTGAGGAGGGAGTCTTCGTCGGGCATTTTATTTATTATCTTTAAAATACAAGACGTATATATGCAGGAAATAAAAGATTAATATGAGTTATCCGTGTGAATAAAGCGAAAGAGCAAGGAGCTGGGATGTTCTTTGATTCCGACCTGGAACAAAGCTGGAGAAACGAAAAAAGCGACGCTTATCGATAGCGGTTTTGTTTGCCTTGATGCCTTAGAATATTTGAAGTGTTTTACTGATGCCTCAGGCTGCAAAATGTTGTCATAGCAGCCCAGATTCTTCCAATCTCCAACCATCGCGGGCTAAGCTTCCCGGTCTTTGAGTTGAGACCGATGATTATAAATCAGACGAAATGGATCGCGACATTGTGCGACATATGCCCCAGTCACCCATTATCTGATTACTCACATTTGCTCCCAATCGGTGGATGAAGCCATTATAAAGCTGACGACCCCGCAGCTCCTGGCAGCTTCCAACAGTCATTCTTTGCTCTTCATACACCTATCCCACATTCAGTATTAAATCAAACTTCCTTAAGCAGTCACAATGGCCACCAAACCCTTTGCCGTCATCGCTGGCGTTGGCCCAGGAACAGTAAGTCCATACCTCCCACCCACCCAACTTACCCTTCAGACGCATTCCATTCCCTTCCATAAATCCCTCTCAAACTAACAGTGTTACAGGGCGCAAGCATTGCCCGCAAATTTGCCCAAGCATACTCCGTCATTGTGCTGGCCCGCAACCCATCCAACTACAACGGTGTCGTGGACGAGATCAACTCCTCTGGAGGTCAAGCACTGGGCATCAGCGCCGACGTGTCAGACAGCGCCAGCGTGCAGAGCGCATTTGAGAAGATCTCACAGCAGTACAAGGACACGCCTCTGGCGGCAGCAGTGTTCAATTCTGGTGGGGGGTTTGTTCGGAAGCCGTTCTTGGAGCTGACGGAGGAGGAATTTGCGGGTGGGTTCAAAAGCCAGGGGTGCGCCATCCCCATCCAATAATTTACTTGTTTTGTCTGAAGGACTATGAAGGACTATGAAGGATTGAGAACTGTACTGATGACGATCACAGACTTGGCGCATTCAACTTCGCAAAAGCAACGCTTCCCCTCCTCCAGAAGTCCACAGGCCTCCAGCATCCACCAACTTTAATCTTTACCGGTGCAACCGCTTCTGTCAAAGGATCGGCAAACTTCGCGGCCTTTGCAACGGGTAAATTTGCCCTGCGTGCGCTGGCGCAGTCTTTGGCCCGGGAATTCGGGCCCAAGGGGGTGCATGTCTCACATGTCATCATCGACGGGGTGATTGATATCCCCCGGACCAAGGGCTGGGCGAATGAACATGAGGATGGGAAGCTCGATCCTGGGGCTGTAAGTTCACCCCCACGCAGATTGTGCATAAAAGAGGGATACTAATGTGCATCTGATGGGCAGATTGCGGACGCGTACTGGCACTTGCACACGCAACCGCGCACGACGTTCGGTTTTGAGTTGGATTTGAGGCCTTATGTTGAGAAGTGGTAGACATTTTCTGTGGAGAGGAATCCTAGGACATTGAAGAGTACCTGGCTCCTTCCCGCCACTTCCCGCTGCTTCCCGCTGCTTCCCGCTGCTTTCCTACTCGTTTCCTGAATCAGTCTCATATAATGTCTTGCACATGAATGGTTCCTGAGTCCAGACTTGATTTGGCAATGGATTGTCATGGAGACATGACTCTAAAACGGCTTTTCCTGATTCAGCCTCGCCTTACGGGTATTCCATTCGTATTTCCGGTAGTCTTGGGTTGCCCTGGCCACTCCGAGTATGGACTAGAGTGAGCAGCAACCAGGCTCCTACAATACCTAATAATATTCAGGGCTGTGCAGAGAATATGGATGCCTGGTATCTTCTGTGTAGTGCTGCCGATTTGCATTATGGTTCAATCTGAAACTATGACCCTACCGATAGGCAGCCACAAGAACACTAAACAGATCCACTTACCCAACTGAGCCATGATTAAGAAAGCTTAAAAGTCCTCCAAAAACCTCCGCCCAGGGTCTCAATGGTAACGCGCAGGCTCTACCAACGTCTAACTGGCATATATCTGAACCCTTCGCAGCGTTCCGCTGCGCAAGGAGTCGAGTTGGTTTGCAGCTTCGGAATCGGTATTGTTTTTCCGTCCCGTTCATGATCCCGCTAGTTCTCAGGTGCAACGGAGAGCATGTCAACCAGCACTGCACTTCGAGGACGGCGCTTCCATCAAAAGTCACGCAATGGATGTCAGCAATGCAAGCACCGGAAAGTAAAGGTATGTCAGGAAGAAAGGGGCCTTTATAGTCGGGCTCTGAACGAAGACTGAACAAAGGCTAATCAAAATGATAGTGCGATGAGAAAAAGCCGGTGTGCGACAAGTGCAGAAGATATGGGGTGGATTGCTCTTTTGCTCCCCCTAATCGCATCAGGATAGAAGAAGCAGCAGTCTCACCTAGAAGGTCCATCTCCTTAGATCGGAATACAACTTCCCGCTCAAGCTCGAGGTTCAGCCGACGCGGATCGCCACACTGGATCCCGGCGGAAAATCTACACGCGCCGCCGTCAGCAGGATTCGAGCTTGCCATTGCGGACCTGGAGCTGCTTCATCACTACACGACCTCAACCGCTTACACGTTCTCTCTCCATCCAGCACTGCAAACGCTGTGGCGCGTCGAGGTGCCCCGGATAGGGTTCACGGCGCCCTACACCCTGCGCGCGATCCTGGCCATCTCGGCTCTCCATCTCGCTGTCCTCCGTCCAGGGAAGAGAGAGCTATACATCGCGAAGGCAAGCGAGCATCATGATATAGCACTCCGGCTCGCCACGCCTGCTATACCAAATATTGACCACAAGAATGCGCCGGCGCTCTTCCTCTTCTCCGCGCTATCCTCCTTCATATGCTGTGCCAAGCCGCTGAAACTGGGAAACTTCCTCCTCTGGGAAGACCATGAGATCGCAGACTGGCTGCTGCTTATTAAAGGCACAGGGTCTATTATAGAATCGTCCGAATCTGCCAGGGAATCTCTCCACTCCGGGCCATTGGGCATCATATTCAGCGTGCATCGACAGTCTTATAATCTGCCGCCCACGCAGCATGAATTCCTGGAAAACTTGCGTTGTTTCATACTCAACGAGGTGAAGGGTAGCTGCGGAGACGAGAGCGACGTGTACAGTATCGCAATTGACCACTTGAGCCATTGTTTCACCATATGTCTGGACAAGGGAGGTCGACTTGAGACAGCAGATGTCTTTTTGTGGCTGCTGCGGGTTCCGCATGATTTTCTGCTTTTGTTGAAGGCGCACCAGCCCCATGCGCTGGTGATAGTGGGGTATTTCTGCGTGCTGCTGCATCAGCTGGAATGGATGTGGTGGATGAAGAACTGGGGGACGCATATCCTGTCGCAGATCTACCATCTGTTGCCTGGACCGATATACAAGGCTTGGCTGCAGTGGCCGATGGAGCAAATTGGGTTTGTGCCTTTTGAATAGAAACTATAGACTGCGAAGGAGGCTTAGATGCAGCAATATGTACATTCTCGGGAGTGGGACCCTACCTTTCTAACTTATCTTTGCTCCTATTCCAAAGAGATTCTACTAAATTATCACCGTGCTTGTCTCGTCGTTGGATTAGGCAGTTGTTTTAGGGTCATCGACCTTAACGGGCCTGTTCTTAGATTCTGATGGGTTTCTCCAGTAACTCCTGACTAACGCCTGAAGATATTCTGTAAGGAAAGTGTGATATGAACTCTTAGCGACTCAGGAAATACGAGCCTGTGAGTGGTCATCCGGGGATTCAGAGCAAACCAGCTGCATGAGTTCAAATATCCCAACTATATGGGCCTTCCTAATCGACGTATGTACTTTAGATTTCCAAAAAGTAGAGGATATTCAACACCTTTTGCCCTATTTCTGCGGCGGAAATGGTAAATCAAGTACTAGTATAGGTCCTAGGAGGTTGTATGAGATAATAGAACACCAAGCACGTCAAGACATTCGACACGGTCTCTCTATTTAAACATTCAGCTGAGGAACTGATGCTACATAGTATCTGTTGCAAAACCCCAAGGCAAATCCCAATTTACTGCCTTTCCCATGGACCTATCCCTGCGCGGCATGCACCGCCCCAACCTAGAGGTCCAGTTCGCCCTCAGTAACCAAGCTTAAAGCCGCCCCAATTCAGCCGCGAAAACGTGCCCGTTGGGTCATAAATCTGCCGAATGTCCCTCATGCGTTGCACGTTCTCAGGTGGAAACCCGACAAAGGGGTCCTGCCATTCGCCCGCGTCGCCCATGTAGATAAACTCCCTTGCCAGACCGTTGCGCTTGTTGTTCGCATGCAAATGCTCTACCAGGTGACGAACCCATGCCTCAACGCGAAGGCTGTCCTCGGCTCTATCCCATCCAGTGGTGACTTGCCACCCTAAGGACTTGTTAGTCAATGCTCAGGGAGAAGAAGTCTTGACATGACGAAACGAACGACACTTACAGATTAGAGGCTCCTCGGAGAGACCCCAAGTATTACCAATATGGTTGGTTTTTGCCACAGAGGCGGCGCTGGCGGGGGACAAGTTGATCACAAAAGTTGGGTACAGGTCCTGGATGTCGGCGATCTGGGCCACCGCTGCTTTCCAAGTCTCGAACATGGAGTAGAGAACCTCGGCGTCGGGGTACATGGAGTGATGGCCGAACACGATACTGGTAGGATAAGTATGTGGCACAATTCTCCTACAGGGTAGGTAGAGAGGAGGTGAAGCAGAAGCAGCAGCACATACCGGAACATTTGCTTAGGAGAATCCAGATTCGAAGCCCATTGTTTGGAAGTGGTAACGTTGTGAATCTTGGACGTTCCAGGGATCGCAGTAAAGTTCGCGAATTGCGAAGGAGGACTACTTGTGCCCTCCTGGACACCGAGTATGCTTGCTGAGGCCTGGGAAGTAGTTACATTGTAGGTGATGGTCAAGACAACCCCGGCTGCCGTGGAAGCGTCGTCGGCGAGAACCAGGTCGCACGAAGCCCGGACGAAATCATATATACCTGTCTCGCTGAACTGCTGGATTGTCGTGCTGATGTAGGGCATCGAGAACGTCTTTAGTCGGAATCTGGTCACAACGGCGAAGTTGTTGGCGCCGCCCTTGAGGGCCCAGAAGAGGTCGGGGTGCGACGTGGCACTGGCTACGATCTTTGTACCATTACCCAGCACGACTTCGTAATCGACCACGTTGTCCATGGCAAAGCCGTACTTATTACTGAAGTAGGAGACGCCGCCGATGAGCGTCAACCCCGGGACCCCGATGGTCTTCAGCCGACCACCAATGGCAACGCGGCCGTAGGGTTCAAGGGCAGAGTATACGTCGTACCAGGTCATTCCGGGGCTGACGGTGATGGTTTCGTTGTCGACTTTGTAGTCCTTCATGCTGTCTAGGGCCAACAGGACACCTCCATCGATATTGTTTGAGCCGGGATACTGGTACACGTTTCGTCAGTCGAGGTGCAACTTGCCAAAAAGTCCAAGCAAACGAGGCACTTGCATTCATATGTCCGCCGCCGCGCACTGCAAATTGAGCACCGCATCTGGAGAATAAACCAACCGCAGCAGCTACCTGGTCAGCAGAGGTGGGAAGGTAGATACATGCCGGGAGAAGGTCTGCCCGGATGTCCCAGTAATTGATTGCCTGGGTAGTGTAGTTCACAGAGTCCGGGAAGAGGATTTGGTTGGGATAGGACGAAGCCAGCTGGCTGCACGCGCAATCTGCACCTGTCTCCAGATTGACAGTCCCAATAGCTGTAATGGAAGCATTCGGGCGCGGGTTGCTGAGAACACTTTCAGCGAACCCCAGTGCCAGGAGCACTAATGACCCCGGTAGGAACGATTTCATTGCAGAGGGAAGAACGGCAACTGAAGCAGGTGAGTGATAGGCGCCTGTGTGGGAGAGAGTTCCAAACTGCGGTATTCAGCACTCTTCTTATATACATTCAAGACCCATTTGAGACCAGCTTGAAACCAGGGTCAGTTGTCTGCAGTAACTCGGGCACGGCTTAGGGTTGGTGACCGATTGAGCTCAGCTATGTGCACATCCAGATCTGCGTATCTGCTCCGCCACAAACGAGCAGCTCGCATGGAACATTGATGCCTAGCTCGAACTTCAGGGCCATCACAAGGAACCGACTCTTTTGGCAATGCAGATCTTGAGGGTGCTCATGGCTGTTTCAGAAACTCGAACCCGGACCCGAATCCGAATCCGAACCCGAGGCCTCTGCAAGAGATCGACAAGCAAGCCTGCCTGTTGGGACTGAAGAGCTCGCCGTGAGAATGAGTGTATGGAGTAAGAAGCTGACCACTAGAGCCTAACCGGTATAGATCAACAGCGCCTATACCTCAAATCCGATTTCGACCGTAGGCACTGCAACTAATATACCATAAATTCTGATTACTAGTTATTAATATTGTTAGAAGGGAGCAGCCTAAAAGCTTGTTCCCTACTAGGACATTTATACTTACTTTGATTTTGATATACTTAATACTTTGCCGTGCAAAGTAACTATAGTTAGTCTTTAGTGTGTACTATATTACATGCTAATTTTTTTTTAATTTAGGTCTTATTGACAGATAGTACTAAATTAATTTTTCTTTTTGGTTACCCTAATACTCAATTTGATTTGCAAATTCCCAGCTGCTGCCATCTACTGCAGGGAGGTTGGACACATTTCAATTCAATGTTAACAGTCAAAGCCGCCTTAGGGCAAGGGTTTGCTCATGACGTAACTTAGGTAATGCGTAGTTATTACAACAAGTCTGGCTTTTTGAAACATACAGCCAGCCAGCTATCTCCCTATCTAAGGCTATAAGTTCATCCACTGCGAAAAATCCACCTGATCCGCCCCCTCCGCCTCGGCCGCAGCTCCCCCAGAGGGATCCAGATCCAGAAGCCCACCCTCCAGCAAGGCCAGCTCCTCCCCTCCAAAGATATCATTCTCTCTTCTTCTTTCTTGCGCGTAAACTGCGTTCACATTCAACGTCTTTTGAGCATGGACAGGTGCAGCCCCAGTCCCAGCCCTCTGCAGTATGTCACGAGTACCAGCATCATAGTCACCATTACTGTGATTGACACCATTCATCCGTGAAGCCACCGTGAATAGACGACGCAGAACGACTGCAAAAGACCGGGATTGAGCATCAAAGTTGACAGGGAGATGGTCAAGTGTAGTCTTGGCGGTTGTTAAGTCCTGCATACAGGATATTGAGGCTGGTGAAGAGGGGTCGGTCATTATGTGGATAAGGAGAACGAGGAGGGCGTTAAAGAAGGCATATCTATAGTGACGAAAGATTGACAGTGTTAGCGTCTATTTTGCGTACGTGGCTTATAATATATCCTTAATAAGGTGAGAATATGGAAAACTCACAAAGTAAACCCCAACGTGAGCTGCGAAACCCGGCCGTGCAAAAGTGACTCCGTGATTAGGGTTATTGTGGTCCGGGCAATCTGCAGCCCCTTCGCTCGGCAGCGAGAGGGGGCGCTGGAGTTGTCGGAAATGTCCTGATGCGTCGGGTCTTTGTTTAGGGACGTGGGCGATCCTCTTGTTCGGCCAAGATGCAAGCGAAACCATTCGAGCAGCATCGGCCGATGGATGAGAAGTCTCAAGCTCTGATCGCAGAGTATCTGGCGGCGGCGGGCCGTGAAGTGCCATTCTGGACGGGCAGAGCGATCACCTACCTGCACGCAAAAGGGAGAGCTGCGGTGCCAGGCGTCGATTGTCTGCTCGGCCTGGTGAACATCTTTTTCTGTGACGATGGGGAGGGAGAGGAAGTGGCGGTAGATGGCATTTGCCATGCGGTGGTAGCTGGATTGCTGGATCAGGCCAGTATAGATTGTTGTGGCGTCCGTCAGGGGTGGGAAGTGGGTAGTTGTTGCGGTGTGGGTCTTGAGGAATATCAGCTTGTTGGGCCTTGTACGTGAGAGAGGAGACGGAGGACAAACATTTTCATAGATATTGGAGACCATGCGCACAGTTATCAGCTTGTCATCTGGTAGAAGCAGCGGGCGTCCATAAAGCTTGGCCGAGCAGCTCTCGGCGCAATAGACGCTCCACCAGACTCGACGGCGAATCTCCTTGTCCATCTCAGATAGAGAGGTATTAGTAGGTTCCCTGTGGAGATTGAGGGTAAGGGCTATTCGGAGCGCCGTTCCTGTATAGTGTCCGCTTTCCTCCACGCTGCTTTGTTTTTGTGCGAGATCTGCAAGCAAGACTAAACCCTGAACAATGCAGAGATCAAACTGGTCTGCAATTTGGATGCTCTGAAACTGACGCTGTGCTTCTACGAAGAGTTCCATGTCCTCCCCCTGCCGTCGACGGGGTGTTAGCCAGGCTCCTATGGCCAAGACTGTCTGCACCAAGAATTGAAATGCAGGTGATGGGGAGGGTCTAAAAAGTTCGCATCGGAAGGACTCCTCATTCAGAAGCGGGTATAGCACATGATACTGAGAAAAGTAGGTCTCGATGAATTGTTTTTGTTCCGAGACGGTACCTATATTGACAGCAGGCAGTTGCGGCTCGACAGAGTGATTTGCCAACCCCTCTGGTGACAAGTCAAATGAGATAGGATCATCCTGGAGTGTGGACTCTGTTGGAGGGCTGCTTCCAAGATTTATCGTTGCTGCTAATTCATTGTTGTCCTCCTGAAGTAGGTCCAGCGCCAGGCCTTGCATGTCTCCGGCCGGGAATAACTTGCCTAGTGCAGACTCCAGAAGGTGTAGCCGGGTCTCAACGGCAGTGAGGTTTCTGTTACCTGGTTAAGGACTTGACTGGCTGAACGTTTGAGAATAAGAAAGGGATGAGGGAACCACTTACGCGCGCGTCAGAGGCGTTCGCTCGACCTTGGAGGCGTACATGCAATTCCGACCCTTGCGCACACAAGGACCGCATGGCTGCGTTTTGGAGCACTGTGCGAGTACAGGTCAATACAGGCCAGGTTGTATATTGCGGTGGAATCAGAAACTTTACAACCTTTGCTTTGCGAGCCCGGCATTGGAGACACTGGACCGTCAGTCTCGAGGATCGATTCCACAGACGGGACAGACTTTCTTACCGCAGGGACGTGCGAGTTCCGGCCGAAAGAGCACTGGCTGCGATTTGGCTGGTTGTGACTCATCATGCTAACACAGAAAAGAGTATACTATGCAGGCATATCAGGCCGAGGAGTGAATTCATCTACAGATACCGCCTATATCTCAAGCCATGCCCTGAGTGTGTCGGTGGCGTTCCTGATTTCTTACATAATCCGCACGTCGGGCCTACAACCTGCGGCAGACTGTGGGAGAAAACCGAAATAATTCTCTTCCAACACCTCTGTTTGTAGTTATACAAAAGCTCATATCTAAGCTACCTAAAAGTATAAATATACATCTTTCTTACTAAAAGCCAGTAATACACATAGGTTACCTTATAATACATGGTGTAATGTAGATGATATATACTTTTAATCTCTGCCAAGAAATATCAAGATTCAAATTTCTGCAATAGAGTATAGTAATCTATAAAGCAGGAAAACAACCATTTTACAGTAATCTATTATAAATTACAGCCAGCTTTGGCACTATGTACTTTTCTGTATTCTTAGAGTAATTCTTATATACTGGAATATAATGGTTCTAATTTTCAGATAAAATACAGACAGTCAATTGTCTTATCAATAATGTTTCTTCAGTTTTCTCCCAACGGTCTGCCGTACATACGTTGACCACTCGATGGCCCACTTGTACGAATCAAAATTTTGCGGAGTACATTGTGCCGGTCCTCAGATTCGCTGTAAGGCGCAGGGTGGCCCCTCATTGGCTGAAATACTGCGTTTCTACAAGGGTTGGGTTGTAAGATGCTCATTGATCATACATCATGAACATGCATCGTCTCGTATATAAGGAACCATTATCTCTCTTATCCACGAATTATCAACCCACAACCCACAACTAGTCATCATGTCACTCACTATTGGTATCGCTGGTATTACAGGCAAATTCGCCCGCCTGGTCGTCAAGCATCTCTGCCGCTCCCCGGGCGTGCAGATTCGCGGTTTCTGCCGCAATGCTTCCAAGTTGCCTGTCAAATTCCGCGATTCCCCCCAAGTGAGCATTGTGCAAGGCTCTTCAGACGACCTAGAAGCCTTACGTTGCTTTGTCCGCGGCTGCGATGTCGTTATCTGCTGCTACCTGGGTGACAATACCCTCATGACTGAGGGCCAAAAGCTGCTCGTGGATGCGTGCGAACTGGAGAAAGTTGACCGCTACATTGCCAGTGACTACTGCCTTGACTTTACCAAGCTCGAGTACGGCCAGCATCCGGCCAAGGATCCCATGAAGCATGTCAAGGCTTACCTCGACTCGAAGCAGCACGTTAAGGGTGTACATGTCTTGATCGGCGTTTTCATGGAGACCTTTTGGAGTGGGTATTTTGGCGTCTGGCATCCGGAGGAGTGCAAGCTTTCGTTTTACGGAAACGGTGATGAGCTCTGGGAGTCGACGACCTACGAGACTGCTGCTGAATATGTCGCGGCCGTGGCTCGGGATACTAGCGCCACTGGCCTGCGGCATTGTAAGTTCCGGACCCGTGCCTCTATTATGTGACTATCTCGATTGTCGAGCATTCTCTAACCCAGAGCAGTCCTCGGCGACCGCAAAACAATTCACCAGATTGCCGAGGACTTTGCTCAGGTCTATGGCAAGAAGCCACGGCTCGAGCGTTTGGGATCCCTGGACGACCTTTACAACACCATGCAGGCAGCCTATCAGAAGGAGCCGTCAAGCATTTTCGCCTATCTTGCCATGTAAGCTCTACTACTCTACAACCATCATTAATCAGCCCAGATTTGTTGATTCACATGTCCAGGTTCTATCAGTACTATTGTACCAACGGGCAGACTTATTTGAAGCCCGAGCTGGACAACCGCAAGTACCCAGAAGTTACTCCGGTGACCTTTAAAAAGTTCCTCCAGGACCACCCTATGGACACGCTTGGTGATGCCTATCAAAACGCTGGATCGGATGCGTGATTCTATTTTCTCTCTCTTGTTGTCTGCCATGTACAGAGTAGCCTTTAGGTCAAGAAGCAAGAAAAGGCGTCTAGAATATCGCGTGGAGAGTTCAGGGAATGGTCCGAGGTGCCTTCCTTGTGACAACACACAATATTTATATTGGTTGATCCTTTGACTAAGTTGAAATAAGTGCATCACCTATATTACCTTGTGACTTAAGTAGCCATTCGAGCAACGCTACCTACTTACCTATTTAGGTGCTAAAACACGCCAAAACTGAGCGCTGCTGCTCTGGGCTCATTGGCTGTTCGTGAAGACTAGATAGGCAACTGACACTTCAGCCTGACCAGACTCACGCTGCTATGTGTGCGGGATTGAGTATCAGGAAATTGCCTAGGCGTGGTAGGCACAGATGCGCAGCACATCTATCCTTTGAAAGAACATCACATTGTGACTATTTTAATGAGGCACCCCAAAATTATCCCTTTTGGCTAACATGCGCCATTTTGCTACAAACAAGAGGGTACGGTTGTAACATTATCAATTTCAACGCTTGTTTTGGGTCCTCTTAATGCCATCTCCTTGCCTAAACCCACGTTCTCATCTAGAGGTGAAGTTGGACTCCAACAAAGAGAGGTAGACTTAAGCATCTCATGATACTAGGAACCTTGATCAGCGGCTTCTTGTCAAATATTACGCTTCATGTAGTTCCATTTTCTGTAGGATAGGCTTTTTGCGCGGCTTCATTCCAAGTAGGCTATTTTAGGTGGCCCATTTCTTCAAATGAGACTCTAATTGGTCTACACTATTTCTCTGAGAACAAGACGTCATTAGCATGGTTTTGCAATTATATTTGCCGTCTGAGAGATATGGTACCATCGAGAAAGTCTTCTAATCAAGCCCGAATTGGCTGCTCAAGCCCGCTCGACGTTTAAATCTCAGGAAGGGGTCTCAGTTTGGGCGTCTAGGATCACATAGAGAACTCTTCATCACCGTGATGCAAGGAACACTCCAAAAACCTTACCAGGAGTATCTTTATCTAGCTTGTGAACTGAGTTGCCAATATCCTCTTTTTCCCCCAAGTTAGATGTAAGCTTTGTGTATCATTCACTCGAGCCGTGGGCGGACGGAAGCCAAGCCCTTACTTGGCCTACATTCCAGGGCCATATAGAGTAACCTCTACTAGCTTGGTAACTGGAAGGATCTGACTAGACTTGTTCACCCCTGGGCTAAGGTGTTTTTTGGGCCAGCAGATGTACCTACCTGGGTTCAGGAGCAGGTTGCCTTGGCAATGAACTTACCCATGGATGAAGTAAATAGTCTTGATCTAACCCTTATAACTAACAAACATATATATGCAAATCTCTGCTTAGCTAGATGCATAAGTACATACCTGACTTGGATTATTAGAAGGTTAAATCTAATCTAACTCTGGGCGGGTTAGGGGGCCGAGTTTGCCAGGTCATAACAAGTCTAACATAACTTTAGAAGAAGCTCAGGGTGGAATACTGTTGCCTTTTGTTGATGATATCCTTGCTGGCGGCTTCTAGTAGGGGCCAGGGCGGGTTTAGGCGGGCAGGCAATTAGCCTCCCATCTGGAATCCAACACCCCCAATCTACGACCACATTGGCAAATAGTTGACGAACAATGTGGGATGGGTAAGGGACACGATGGTTGGGGGACCAGAGCTGCTGTCGGTGTGGTTACAATCATGCAGTGAACGCATGCTGGGGATCCGTGAGACGCGAGTACCTTACCGTGGTATTGACCCTTACAGTAACAGTAAATGGAGCATGCTTCAAAAGATATATCGCCTATCGAACTGGTTACTACACTTTCTATATAGGGAGGCGGTAGGATGCATAGTACTTCCAGGGGTGATGAGATTGAGCTACATTATAGACTGGGACCAGCCTTTCAAGGCAGTGTCAGCCAGCTAACTCTTAGAATAAACAATCGTCGAAGAAGAGAAGTATCTCGGTATACTGTACACAGGGAAGTAGAATGGAACCAGTCCCAGCAAGGAGCCGTCGCTACAGGCAGACAGCTTCCGTCTAGTAGACCGGGATCTTGAAGGCCGGGAAGTCGTAGGTCCAACTCTCAATCGACTTTTCGTCATCCACACAGCTAAAGCTGTCGCTACCGTTCTTCCAGAGCGGACGCTTCGGCCACTGGCAAAGCATCTGGGTCTCGCCCTCGTAATCTCCAGAGGAGACCGTCGCATTGAGACGAGAAGGCTTCACACCGTTCTCCACCCAGTCAATCATGATCTCCATGTTGTTCTGCGGGTAGGGCCCGGGCTGAAGAGTGTTTGTGCCGCAGTGCGCAGCGCCAGGGACCAGGTAGAACTGGTACCAGTCGCTCATGTCCGAGAGCGCGGTCTCGTCCTCGACGTCAGGATACATGATACTCTTGACGGATTGCCAGTAGTGTACGGAAGAAGCGGCAGGGATGGATGGGTCGGATTCGCCGTGGTAGTGGAGGAGCTTGCCGCCGGCTTCCTTGAACTTGGTGAGGTCGGGGTGCGTGGTCTGCAGAGTGTCGTAGTAGCGGACCATAGCAGTATCCATCCAGCCTACAACGGTGTCGTAGGTGACGCCGTCCAGGGTGGAGAGGTTGTCCAGGTCAAGAAGCTGCACGAACTTGCGGACGTACTCGCCGCCCATGGAGGTGATGGAGAGCTCCCATTTGCCGCTCGTGGAGTTATAAGTGGAAGTCGCGTCGGAGAGCTCTGAGGCGATCTGCCACGAGAGATAGGCGCGTTCACCCTGCGTGGTGTGCAGGCCGTCGTAGATGGCTTGGGCGACGGCGACGCCCTTAGCCGAGACGGTACCGTTCTGCGCCGGCTGGTAGGAAGTTGTGCTGTGATCGTCGCGCTTCTGGTTCTGGCCGTGGTGGCCGTGGTGGCCGCGCTTGCTGAAACCGAAACCGAGAGAGGTGGATGTCTGCGCGGCGCAGTAATAGGGGGTGCCGATGATGGAGGTCAGGTTGAAGTTGAGCATACAGAGGTCGGTACGCGCAACGACGCCATCAGTGCGGCCGTCGAGCGGGTCGCAGGCGGCAATGGTCGCGTTGACGATCTTGGCCAGCTCGCAGGGGGGCGGCGCGTAGTCGAGGGTGTGCTCGACGACGGAGGAGAAGATATGGAGGACCTGCTGCTGGGCGTAGCGGAAGGCCGGGGCGCCGGTGATAACGCCGTCGTACTCCTCGCCCCAGCGCTGGACTTGGGACATACCCTCGCGGCCGCCGTCCGAGCAGCCCTCGTAGTAGGTGTAGACCTTCTCGTCCGAACCGATGCCGTAGAAGCCGCGCGTGAGTTCTTTGCCGAGCAGGGTCATCTCGCCGAGCGCCTGGTAGCCGAACATATGGGTGGCGTCCCAGTCGATGCTGCCGTTACCCTTGAGGACGATCGAGTCATAGTCGTTGTTGAAGGCGTCGTAGCCGGCATCGGTGGCGCCAGAGACAGCGCCGTACTCGAGACCGCCGGTGGCATCCGAGTTGAGGGTGTAACCACCGCCGCCGGCAACGTAGAAGCGGTTCTTGAACTCGCTTGGGCTGGGGAAGGCATACTTGACGACGACGGTGTCGTCCTTGCCAGGGTGAGTATAGCTGACAGTAACATTGCAGTAGTTGTACGAGGTCGAGCCGCCGCCGCCCATACCCATGGCGCTGGCCATGGCGCCGGACGAGGAGGAGCTGGAGCTGGAGCTGGCATTGTAGACGCTCGCGGTGACGGCCGAGGGGATCAGATTGATGCCCAGGAGGGTGCCGTCACTGGGCAGGATGTTCTTGACATGCAAGACGGTGCAGACATCAGAGAGAGACGCGGCCGAGGCCGTCGAGGCCAGGGCCAAAAGAGCGTTGCGCTGCTGGCGCATGGTAATGAGTGGACTGGTGAAGTAATGAGTGTCAAAGACGGTGGTGCAGTACAGATGCCATGATCTGCAGCAGCCTATATAAGCTACCAGCCATGGCGAGAGGGCAGGAATATTAGCATGCTGGATAGGTGGATACAACCCTGGCTCCTATACAGCCCAGTCCAGGACCGGCTCCAGAACTCGTCACGCAATTGCGTGGCCCTGGGGACCGGGGAGCCCTTGTGGCTGAGCTTGTAACAGTAGCCTGGAAGGCCAAAACAGGGCTACTTGAGCAGTCGAAAACTCGACGTCAGGACTGGAGGGAAAGGGGAGGGTGGGTGCGCGGATCCTTGTCTACTATAGTAACCCAGCCCGAATTCCGAAGCCCGAAGTTTCTCCAGTCGGATCTCCCAGTTTTTATTTTGTATTTTTTAATTTTACTATGATTTTTTGGGAGTTTGATAACCGATAACGGTGGTAGTGGGTCAAACGCCGTCGTTGAAGAACTCTGACGTGACCAAGGGATTGCGGTCTCTCAGCCCTACACCCTATCCAAGTCTACCAGGTGGATGGAAGCGCAGCCAGCTCGGTCTCCGCCCGCCATACTCCATACTGAATGTGCTTACGCTGTTCGCTTGACAGGCTTAGAGTAAACTTAGACATAATAAATGTGGATCAGCATCCGCTTTCCCCTGCAGAGGGTGTAATTGTGGGTGGCTGTGGGAAATTTGTGGGAATTGTGGGAACTGTGGGAAGGCCACCGAGCAACATCAGAGTCGTACGAGACATTCTCATTTTTGCTGCCAAGGTTCCAAATATCATTCTCATTAGATTAGATTAGATTAGATTAGAGGGGCAGACATGATCCGGCTTGTCAAAGCTGGTCTGGAGCCGTAGCCAACTGACGTGGTTGTCCCGCTGGTGTATGAGGTAGAGGAGCAGATGTGTCATTGCGAGTCCCCATTGGACCGTCTGGCAGTATTTTATTGAATTGAGAACGGCCAGGAGACGACCAGTCTGTCAGAGATGATGCTTTCACGGCCGGTTTTGTGCATGGGTACTGATGAGCTAGCAAGCCGGCAAGGTCCTCTAAACAGTCACCCGCAGCTTAGAGAACAATACAGTCATTGTACGATTACTAGACCATGTTCAGAGAGAAAGAGAGTAAGAAAAAAAGGAGAGAAAATAAATGAGGAGAAGAAAGAAAAGAAGACTCAATCAACCATCCAGAGCCTGCACGACCTTGGCCCACTCTCCGAATCCGTAAGGCCCCGGCACAGCCTCCCCGTCAAACAGACTCGCCAGCACCACGCGATCCCCCTGCTCGCCCTCCCATGGCTCTCTGCCATGCTGCGCAATGACATTATCGAAAACCAGCACGTCCCCCTCCTCCCACCGATGCAGGACCCGGATCTCATCCGTGATCCGCGCCAACGTCGCCAGATACTCCTCCGGAATCGGAGTCCCGTCGCCGAACGTCTGGACGGCGACGTTCTTCCGTCCAGCGCTGCTTCCCCGTTTCGCCTCAAGGCTGTTCTTGTAGTAGGCTGCTAGCCCTGTGAAGAGCGTGGGGAGATTGGTGCCGGGCTGTGTGCGGATCACCGGGAGGTGGTGAGTTAGGGTTAGCACTTGCCCCTGGCCGTCTGCACCGTCGCTCCACTCAAACGTCGTATATCGGCCGCGTCCATACCGGGCAATTTGCGCCTCGACCTTGCTTCTTTTCGTCTGCTCGTCATCTCCATCGACGAACTCCTTCCCGAACGCCTGTCTCAGCGTCGACCCGCCCACGTACTGCCTCTCGACGGTGTACGTAACTGAGCTTTTGATCCCCTTCTCCGCGAGTAGGTCAATAAACTCGGGCATCTCAGCGCGCGCCCGGTGGAATAGCTCCAAGCTCGATGAGATCGGTGTCTCCCCTCCCTTCTTGGGCGCTCGATTCGCGTAGAAGAAGATATACTCCGGTGCGTGCGGGACCTGCGGCGATTCGTTGTGGTTGTAGATGCGCACCTCTTTGGGCGCTTCGTTTGCGGGTGCTACATTTGGGGCTAGAAGAGGTCGGTCCACGACGATGCCAATTATCTCGTGAGGGCTGAAACCGAAGGCATGGGCGAAGGCGCTAAAGTCGGAGGCAGACTGGATAGGGAGGCCCCGGAAGAGGAGAGTTCCGTGCCTTGCGAGCAGCGAAGTGAGGGTTTTTGTGCGCTGAAGGGACTTGACCGTCGCAATGGCCGATTCCAGAGTCGGTTTGATGGAGCCAGATGGCTGGAGGGCGAGGGGGATCGGCGTGTTTGGGGGATGGGGAGGGCCGAGGATGCGCTGGTTCGTGGAAGGGAGGCTGAAGGGTTCAAAGATGAGGGCCGAAGTCTCCTCCGAGGTGTCATCGGAGTGGAGGGAGAGGAGGCCCAGCTGCTCGACCGTGGCTGTCATCTTCTCTATGGTAGGTCCTTGTTTCACGCTTCTTTCATGAAATGGTTGTCGAGGAGGAGTGATCGTTGATAAGGGTCTCAAGCTGGATTGCTCATCTTCCCCGCACATCACGAATCTGTACGACCCGGTCGGCATTGGAGTACGCGCCTACAGGGGCTCGAAAGGGTCTAATGCAGATCTCTTATCACTCGTTGACGCTGAAGCTATCGATCCTTCTCTGACGTTATACGAGAATTAGCTAAAATTCGTATTGCTCATCATCGTGCCTGATTACGAACCCTAAGCTCGGCAGAAATACATACCCCACGAGAGTACAGCACTGCTAAATCTGCAACCCTCAAACATTTCATCCCGGAAATCTGCAGAAAGAAAAGCCAAGATGACCAAAGACAGGCTTAAGGATACTCCAGAGACTCAGATCTCTTTACCTTCCCCTACAAGCCCGCCCCCTTCTGCTCAGGATGTAAATCGCGGACGTATCCCCATCTTCTTTCGCAGCACGCTCTTTCAAATCCTCACCGTTGGCCTCTGCGCCTTTTGCGCTCCAGGCATCTGGTCAGCCATGAATGGCCTCGGAGTCGGCGGTTCGCAGTCCCCCAATCTCGTGAACGCAGCCAATGCCCTGCTCTACGCCTTCATGACGGTAACCTGCTTCCTTGGCCCCTTCCTGACCAACCTGGTGGGCTTTCGATATACCCTGTCGCTCGGCTCGATTGGATACCCGCTCTATGCGGCCGGGCTGTATCTCAACAACAGGACCGGCGCGACGTGGCTCGTCTATCTCGGTTCCGTGACTTGCGGGATATCAGCGGGCTTCTTCTGGAGCGTCGAGGGCGCAATTGCCACGGGGTATCCGGAAGACCGTAAGCGGGGGAGATATATAGCGACATGGTTTACGTTCCGGAATTTTGGCAATATCATTGGCGGAGCTATCTCGCTGGGAATCAATGTCAACCTGAATCAACAAGGACAGGTGGGATACCAAACATACCTGGGCTTCATTGCCATTCAATGTTTAGGATGTTTGATTGCACTCTTGCTCTCGAATCCAGAAAAGGTGGTCAGAGATGACGGAACGAAGATCGCGGCCAGTACCGATACCATTCATTGGAAGACAGAGGCTAAGGCCATGTGGAAGAGAGGAAAAAGCAAGCCCATCCTTCTGCTTACGCCCCTATTCTGGTACTTTGGCTGGGTCCAAGCCTACCCGGGCACGTACCTTGCAACGTACTTTACCGTTCGATCGCGCGCACTGGGCAGCTTCCTCTCTGCCATCGTTGGGACAATCGCAACCTGGCTCGGTGGCTCTCTCGTCGATATCCCCTGGACATCGAACCGCAAGCATCGAGCCTTGGCGACATGGACCCTAATCGCCACCCTCAACAGCACAACATGGATCTGGGCCGTGATTATTCAGAACGAATACCGCCACACTAGCCCCGTTCTCGACTGGGGTGATCAGAGGACCTTCGGCCGGGGATTCGGCATTTACCTCTTCGAGCGGCTGAGTGTGGGGATCGTCGAGAATTACATCTATTGGTGTATTGGGAACCTTTCCGATTCGCCTGGTGAGCAGATTCGGTATAGCTCGTTGCTGAGGGGGATTGAGACGGCTGGGGTGGCGGTGGGATTTGGGGTGCAGGCTGTGCCGACAGCCCTGATTGTGACGGCGGGCATTAACTTTGGGTTATGGTTCTTCGCACTTCCCATTAGTTTCTGGGCCACATTGTTGGTTGTCAAGAGGTTTGAGGAGGCGGCCCGGGACAGTGCGGTTCTGTAGGTAATTAGCAGATAACATACCTACTTAGTAGGTATGTCCGAACAAACGTAAGGTGCGTCGGTACTCTAGCTGTATAAGAAAACTATAGGGGCAGATGATAGAGTTCAGCAGGTGCAGGATGATGCAGTGTAGTAAGAGTCGGGGGTTTGTCAAACATCTTAAGGCACCGTGTCTTAGTCAAGTTGTCAAGTGCGAGGGAGTGAGAAGCAATGGAACCCCTCAATAAGAACAGGCACAAGTGAGCCAATGCAGAGCAATGAGCCGGTCAAGACCCGTTTCCCTCATGAATTCCCATAGCCTCTCTCGCCATCTCCGCAGCCTGCACCGAATCCCATATCCCCTCGCGATGCGGCCACTCCTCCAGAGCCCTCAGCGCGCGTTCCGCGATTCTCCTGCTCCGGCATTTCTGGATAATATAGTACAACGGACCGATCACGGCGGTCTCCATCATAAGAGTCGGGCGTGGTCCTGCCTCGCGCGCCCTGTCTTGCACTCCGGCAGTTATCTGTTCTGCCAGATCGACGACTTCGGAGAAGCGGTCACTATACATATCGCGGATTACGTCTGGGTCTTTTATGAGGCAGACGTCTATTATCAGGGAGACGCCTTTGTGGTGCATGCGGAGCAAATCGAGGGACTGGAGGTCCGTTGATGGCAGTGCAGTAAGACTGAGCATTTTCTGCTCAAGCTGTTGCAGGGCATGTGCGAAGCTGGCCAGTTGGGCTTGTTGTTTCTGCTGCTCCTTCACCAAAACCGAGTAGTTTGCAGCAAGCTCAGCAGCCGATAGCGTCTCGCAGAAATTGACGAACGTGACGATCTGATGCAGCGTCCGGTCGCGCACAAAGCATGCATCTTGGATGCAATGGAACTCCATAGTACTCGGGTCCGGACAGGTTGTTTTATCTACAGCCAAGGTGGCTAGGTCAAGAGGTGTGTGAGTTTCGGAAAGTCCAAAGTGCGCACTCTGCAGATCTAAATGCACTATTGCGGCAGCAAGAGACTGGTCGATATCCTGCTCAAAGGCTGGATGGGTCTGATACAGCGTATGGTACTCAAGCTTCCGCGCCCCCAACACACGCAGCCCATTTCGAAGATGCATAACGGCGCGGTCGAAGTTCCCTCGAATAAGCTCAAACGCGATAAACAGCAGACAGCACAACAGAACTGTACTTTTGACATGCGGATCATTCGACCCTGATCGCAACCGTGTTACAAGATAGCCGATCGACCGCGTATACTGCGCCAGCGCAAACCTCTGTGTGCGATTGCTCATGTCCTCAGCGATGACGGGGACAGCCGCCGTCTCTGAGACCTCCTGCAGCGCGCCCAATGCAATGACGGCATGGCAGATCGCCGGTTCAGACTGGCACATCTGCAGCGCAAGGCAGTTCCACATTCGATGGTCAAGCCACCCACTCATCATAGGGATGGTGAACGAGTAGAAATAGTTGAAGAACCGCCGCTCCTCTGCTGATTTGTCAGGCAACAAAGCTCGGAATCGGTACTCGCTGAGGGCCATGGTGGCACAGAGATGAGGGCTGCGCTTGCTCGATAGCGGCTCAATCTCGTAGCCGTCGCATTTGAAACCGGCTGTGATGCAGCGACGGCATGAGTCTGGAGTCTCGTCGCACTTGAGATGGCGCAACCTGGATGGTTAGTCATCCCTTCAAACAGGACAGACCAAACACCCACCGACATGTGCGACAGCCAGTCCTGGACTTGGGGAGTCGCGGACGGCGCGTTCTCTTCACCTTCTGAGTTTGTTCCATGCCCCGGGGCGCAGTGTACCCGGCTTCATATTGTAGCCGATGATGAAGAGATGCTTGGAAGGAACGATGGATGGGCGAGACCCCTGGAGGGGCTGAAAGCCAGCTGCACGTGAGCCTTGGCAGAGTCTTGTGGACAAGTCTAGAATGGGCCTAATTCTGCAGGAATGGCGTCGATACAAGTTATAGTAGGAGCATGGAATGAAGCGATAAGGGCTTTGACAATGTATATGCATCAGAAGCCAGTTTTCAAATGATAAAATGGAGCTAGCGGCCAAATACGAGCCAAAGGGCTAGGAATGGTGGATTAAGACGAAAAAGCCAGCAAATACCTTTCAAGTAATAGTGGCACAGTACGCCGCCAATGGCGATCCAGTAAACACGGGAGGCTCCCTTTATATATCCTTGTGGATATATGTTTTTTTCTTTCTGCAAAGCAACGACAACGACAATAATAGACAAATCGACGAAACAAACTAGAATCGGGCTTTTCATTCCCTTGCGGGCAAGCTGTAGATTCGCTGAAATACCAACCAGAACAAAGGTGAATGCAATACGCTTCTGCTGGGCAACATAGCTCCATCGCTGATCTGTCTGTCTGTAGCTCGTATTCAAACTGGGTCGAGATGGGGTATAGATGTAAATCCGTGATAGTGAGGAATCTAAAAGCAAAGGGGGAAAATAACCAACATGCTCGAAAACTAGGGTACGCAATGAAAAAGACCAAAGAGATTCGTTAATCGTGAGTAGCAAAAGGCAGTCAACAAGACAAGGGAAAAGGATTAAGTCAGTAACTATATACGACCATTAGCATCAGGGGCAGGCACAGCCACATGGGACACCCGGTTATCGAGGCCATAGCCGTTTCCATAGCTAGACGAAGGCCCAGGAGCGGTCGGCGAACCCCAAGCGTCCGAGCCCCGACTACTCCGCCTTGTTAGGTTTCGGATTTTCGAGGAGAACGACTCATTAACGCTGCGGTTCCTTCGATGCTCAAGTGACATGCGGCGGCCAATAGACGGTCTGGTCTCGGTATTTGCAGTATTGCTGTTTAGTGCCGGTCCGGCAGTCATAGCTCGTGGGAGTAAGCGGCCGAGGTTTTCGTTGTCGATGACGATATCGATTGTCCCGGATGACTCACGCTGGGAACCCGTGCCCGAAAGAGAAGCTATCGAGACCGGAGCCGGAGGAGGAGGAGGTGGGGTGTTGTTGTTCAAATGCTGCAATTCGGGGAGAATAGGCGGCAACGACTTTTCCGCCGTCTCCTCGATGCTCACAGTGACAGGAGAAGAACCATAATCATGGCCCCCACCGGCGGTGGAGAGCTCGCGGGAGCTTTGGCGGCGGTGGTGGATGCTTCGGTTACGGTCTGAGGAGCGGCTACGTGGAAGATTAGGATTGTAATGGGGGTGCAATGGCATGTCCACGGGCCTAGATGGAGGTTGCACTTCAGGGACTGGCACAGACATGGACCGCGGGATGCGCTCGGCTTCGCCCTGATATCTTGCGTCGCTAAGAAGGAGCGGTGCGGTGTCAGTCTGGGGAGGAGCTGATGGCGGCGGGGGTGGAGGAGGAGGAGGCATAGGCTCGGATTCGGAAGGTCCGCTGTATTTTGGGTGGCGCATTGCACGAGGAGTTGCAGGAAGGCCTACAGGCCCGCCGGAACGTGACGAGTTGGACTCGGAGCTACTGGGATAGTCCGGTGAAGTCTTTGGAGGAGGCATGGTGCGTCCCGGCGTACGAGGCGTGAATGACTGCACGGAGAAAGGTGGGCTCTCAAGGACACCTCGAGTATACTGGATCTCTCCCGGGAATGGAATGTTGGGGGCAGACGGATTGCGGGCAAGCGAAAGACGTCGAGCTTCAAGCTCAGCCGCGGCCAGTTCCTTTCGCCTCATTTCGGCTGTAGTGGGGGAAACATTGTGGTTGTTTTCATTAACCGCTTGTGATTTCTCAGCAGGTTCGTTGACAGCAGGATTTGTCTCATTTGTCTTAGAGTCGGCCTCTTGGCGAGTTCGCGAACCTGGTCGAGTGCGACGTCCGTCAGCAGAGAGCTCACGTCTTGACGCAGATGGACGACGGCTGCGACTCCGGTGACGAGTCCGTCGGTCCCTGTCATTCGCAACAAATTTCAGCGCGTCTTCCGGGTTGGTCATGGGTTCTGGGGAGTGCGGTGATGTGTTTCGTTGTCCTTGTCTATCCGCGCTCCGGCCACGAGTCGACTGCTCGGTTGTATCAGCACGGCCAGCTTTGTGTCGGCTAGTGGAGCGGTTCTGCCGGCGTTCCGACGAGTTCCTGGATCGTGGCTTCCGTACCCTACTTGTGCTCCGAGCCTTTGATGTTTGTTTCACGGCGTACTGTGCCAGTTCCTCTGGGGACATGGACACAGGAGAGGAAGGTGAACGTTTTGCAGGCTGAACGTAACGCTTCTCGTTGCGTCCGCGTGTGGTATCATTGGACGCAGCTCTCGATTTTGTCTTACGCGTGCTCAGCATTGTCGAGTCGTCAGTGTTTCGCCTTCCACGACGATGACCAGATATCTTTCGTGAATGGTAGCTCGCCTCGTCCAGGCTGTTGATGTACTGGTCGATACTGCGGCCGCTCACACTGGGACTCTTCGTGGTACTGAAACTGTTGGCGGTGGAAGGAGGGCTCCTAAAGCTAGCCGCGAGGGAGCCAGATTGGACTTCGTCATGAGATGATTCCCCGGGCAAGAAATTCAGATGTAAGCCGTCTGGCTTGCGATCTCTAGTGCTTAGGCGGCTGTCCGATCGTTCCCTCAATGCTTCGAAGACACCCGGCGTCGGCGACGGTAAGCCCTTGATTGTGGCAAATTTATCGGCGGTTGCTTGGACAGCGGTTTGGGGGCTTGGCTTAAAGCCCTCTTCGGGGTCGTATCGTGCAGAGGGAAGTAAGCCAGGGTCATCGTTCGGCTCTTGCGTTTGGCTGGTGTCGTCATTTTCTGATGTGGACCCATAGTCAACTAGTTTCTTGTTTTCTTTGAAGAGGAATGTCGGAGGGTGAACATCCACTGGGGTTTCTCCGATTGATGGCAGACGTTGCTTTGGGAAGCCTGGTGTGCCTGTCCGGGAATTCATGGCGTTGTTGAGACTTTGAATATTGTTCAACTTGTACGACCCGAAGCCCCCGGGCGAAAGGGCAGAAGACCCCGCCGCTGAATCAGCGATTGGAGTGATTCCAGGGGCATTGGTTGGTGTTCGATCGTCAGATTTGAGGCCAGGGAATCGGAAACGTTGGTTTGGCTGTCCATCGAAAGAAGTGATTAACTTGAGCGACGGAGTCTTGAGCGACTGGCGATTACTTGTGGTAGTTGTCGGGTGAAGTAGACTTGCAGGATTTTGATACGCAGGTTCCGGTGATCCGACTGACGACCTGCCGGGAATGATATCTTTGAAGTGTGCTTGATGAACAGCCGGAGATGCCCAGGGATCAGATGGCTCTACCCCAGTACACATGAAGCAGCGAATCGCAAGCTGTTGCTGAGAGTGAGCAACAACATGCTCGCCCCATCGTCGAACAAGGTACGACTGCCGCTGCCAATCGGTTGGCATCACCAGGCAGGTCATCAGAATGGCCTCCATGTAGTAATTCTGCGAGACATACACCTCGATTGCGTCATCTCTGTCACCTAGTCCAATTAAGATCGTAGCCGCTGTGTGGATATCGCCGAGTTCGAGCAGTTTCTGGACAAAGGCCTGACCGACCTTGTTGGCCTGGGATTGGCCGTTCATTTGACTTAATGCGAGTAGCATCCAGTCACCGATTGAGGTTGGGCCAGCGCTGATCATTGATACCATGTGGTCAGTGTCGGACTCGTCAATCCATTGCGCGAGGAGAATGGCTGCAGGGCTGCCTGGGGGGTGGCGGTATACTAAAGAGTCAGTCAAGCTTCCTATGGATTACCGATAGACATACGCTCATCCTTGATCAATCCCTCAATGTCGCCGTCCCAACCAAACACCATACTCAACATCTGTCGTCGTAGGTCATCGGGTGTCAGCCGAGATTCGTCGAGGGGCTGCTGGGATCTGTACGGTACGTCATTGAGGCGCGCACGAGTAAATGGAAACAGGTCAACATTTTTATCTGCTGGGCTGAACTGGATTTCATTTCTTAAGCGAGAACCTGGTCGAGAGCTCTTTACCGACGACATTGATACTGACGAAGCATATGCGAAGGAAGGTTGTGGAGTTTCTCTGCCACCAGCGGCTGATGTTAGTGAGAAAGAGGTCGCGGTATGCGCTGATCTTGTAGGGGGAGAGTATGGGGGCTTGTATCTGTCAGAGGAAGCTTTGGAGCTGACGGAGGCTGCACGGCCGCGGGAAGATTCAGGACTGCTCAGCTCGGCCCTTTGTTGCTTTACAGCCTCAATGCCACTGGAGTCAAGCGGGGTCCGACGCCTTGAATATGAAGAGCCCGATTCCCGCATCTCCGGGGCATCCTGAAATGTGCGTGGGGACTTTGTCCTTGCCCTCATCTGATCTAGAGCTGCGGTCATGGAGTTCGTAGGAGGGTGCTGCACGTTTGCCACCATTGCTGGGTTCTCCAAGTCATATTGCTGAACGGTGAACTGAGGACCCAGTGTGAAAAGCGTGGCAGTCGGTCCGTAGTTAGCAATCCCCAGGGGATTGTCAATTGTGGGAATCGGTTCGTACGTGATATGCTTCGTTTTGACATCCCAGGCCCAAGTTTCGCTACGAAGTTAGCAACGATCCAGACTCTACGGCCGAACCGCTTACCCATCAAGATATTGTATAATCTTTCCGTTCTTTGACCAAGCCATCCACTTTGGTTCTGACGGTGACGAAGTATCGGATCTTTTAAGGACTCGGATAACACGGGGAACGTCCTTTCCCGGAGGCTTTGCAATACTCCATACCCTGAGATCCCCAACGGCAGACATTGTAGCCAGCATATCGGACTTTTGTTTCGATGACGATGCATGCCATGCTAACGACACAATTGGTGATGGTCCTCGTGAGGTGGTCATTGTATGCAGAATGGTGAACGTCGGCATAAGTGTGGCTATTAGTATTGATCCATTTTGGTATCTGCATGCAATTAGACCAGGAGTCCAGTTATGGGGTATAAGGAACGCACCCAATAGCGTATGTCCGACAATCGGAGGCCGGCGCCAACGCTGTGATTGGGTCGAAGATCGTTCGACAGGAAACATGGTCTGAAGTCGAAGGCTCGAAGAGTATCACATCGCCTTTTTCATTTCCTGCAAGCAGTCAGCCGAGGCCATATTATTACGAATAACAAATATACCAAAAGCAACATTCCCATTCCGCATCCATGAAGCGGCCTTCAGCTGCTCAAAGGAAGCAAAACGAGCAATGACACTTCCTGTGAATAAGTCCCAGATGATGGCCGTCTTGCTGGCGTCGTAGCTGACTACTAGCCGTCCCGCTCCACGCTCGCTCACATTGTCCACCGATATGAAGAGGATGTCTTCCTTGTGGTTCTCAAACCGCCGTTCAAGGGCCAATGTGTCATGGTGAAGACAGAGGATGACGGATCCCTGGGCGTATAGGAAGAGCGATGCCGTGGATGCACAGGCTTCGAACCTCGCGACAGCCCCCTGCGTTCGGGAAGGCATTGGCGGAGGCACAGACACAATCTTTGACGACCAAGTATCTGGCATGGGATTCCTGTTCCAAGCAACTTCCACCATTATTCCGCCCAAGTTCGTGACTTGCTAGCGCAACCTCCGCTAGGCCAGGTAAGTGGTTCACAGACGCTGAACGGAGCGTCTCAGGAGGTAGGCCGGTAACGGAGCTGAGAGCGTTAGAAGCATCACCGTTAAAGCAAGAAACGCATCGAGAGGTGTCGGGATCGAGTCGACGAAAGATAGAGTGGCCCTAAAGAAAGCTGGAGTCAGCAATAAACTAGCGGTATACGGAATGAGTGGAGGTGGAATACTCAGGGGAAAAAAAATTCTCCAGAAGAATAAGCAATTCCAGTCTGCAAGGCGAAGGCGACACAAATGCAGGAGATAGACAGCTCGGCGCTGGTGTTGGTGCTGTGATGATGGAGGGGCGGGGAGGTGATCGTGATGAAGATCGGCGAGAACGGTGATACAACCAGCCCGGCGACTCTACAACGACCAGGGAAGCAATCCCCTTATGAAGATACCGACGGAGCAGTCGTCAAGTAAAAGCCCACAAATTAAGATTTCACTTGGACTCGGAGGCAGCAAGCGATGAAGGCAGCGGTAAGGGTCGATCCAAATCTCCAACCTTCAAGCAATCGGAGCGAAGGCCAAGAGGACCACTGGCACTTCTGACGGGACAGGGGCCTTGTAAGGACAGGTAATTAGTGGGCGAGCAGCCTCATGGTGAGGCATAGGCTCGAGCTCACCACCCAACGAGCATCACGAAAGCATTGTCTATCAGGTGTTTGCTCGATTGCCGTCCAATTATTGTCGCACCAGCAGCGTGCCCGAGTGGACTCGGAGATGAAGTTGGAACATCTCGTCTCTCACTTCCAGCAGTGTTCTGGCACTGACACTGGCTTGCACTCTGCACGATCGTAAGACTGGCCATCAATCAGTCAGTTCGAATCCCGGTCCTCACACCGCTGATTGGCTGCATAGCCTTCATCATCTGCAGGCCTCATCACCTGACCGGCCAATGAGATGCGGTAACTGCGGCCTTGGCGGTATCACGGGACCCAGCTGGGCGCGTAAATCGGCGACCGCCAATGACTGGGAACTGGCAGTGTTCATCTCGCGCAGTCGAATGAGATGCCAAAATCGCCTCGTTTGCACACGACAGAAGGCAGCCAGCGGTAGCAGAGATGGGTCCTCCCCTATTTAACGGGGTTGCCCACTGTAGACGGTTCCTGGTTCGAGTCCGCCAACGGAGTTCGACACGTGATGTCACCGATCAGTGTGACGGGCAGCTGGTGGGTCTCTGTGCGGGGAGAGCCGTGAGCTTGGGAGGTGATGGAATCCTGCTGGACATCATGGCAGATGTGATGAACTCCACCTTGAACAAAGAACTCGCGCTAATGACCGATACATCATGTTGCAGGTTCAAGCTAAGTCGAACGGGCGAACATATCTCGGTAGCCGCGCTCAGAGCATGGGTTCGAATGTGGATGATCACGGACGTGCGAAACCGAAGGATTTTAGACATCACGTTGCTTCACATCTAGCTCGAATCCTTCAACCATGAGCTAGGTGACGCAATCGAAACACCCTCCATGTTTCCTGCCTCGACTTGGAGATGACCAAGTTCGCAGATGCTAGCATGAACTACTGAGCTTAGTGCGATATCCAGCCTCCTTCGTTCTCCATAGCAGACGGTGCGCCGAGTTATCACGGGCCGGCCTAGTTAATGATGCGGCTGGGAAGAAAGGAGAGGCATGCGCGCGATTTAATGGCCAAGACGGCTTACGACGGGCCGTCACCTGGTCCCTGTCAGGTACGCGTACTGGTAGGATAAAACAGAGCTTCACGCTTTCAAATTCGATTAGTCGGTGAAACCGACAACCCGCTCCGGCTGATCAACCCATTGTTAGAGGATCGTCCAGTGCAACTAGGTGGTAGCTTTCCGGACTCGGCCGTTCCCGAGGGCCCAATGTCAATCCTTCCCTTGACGCACGGAAATACAAGCTTCCGCCTTTAAACATTCTTCGGAAAGATCTATCCAAGTGAGGCCAGAAAGTGCCAGTTCAGTTAGATGTGGAGACAGTCAGGTAAGCGAAGATTTTACCCGGTTGACGCTGAAACTAGATGCTCTCAATAACTATGCTCTATGCTAGTAAAAAAGATATGCGCTATCAGTTTCCAGTAAGAAGCAGCCATTGATTGTCCAATAATAACTGCGTGGCAACGCAATACAACATGAAATTGTGAACCATGCAGGACTCATAAACCACCGTGCCGAAAACCGTGAACGTTGGAAGGCGCTAGCAGTCCATGTTATGACATTGGCCTAATAGACAAATCCTAATTAAAGACCGCAACAATGATTATTCAACTCGCGCTGGCTCGCAGCAGCAGGCCGATGGTATCAACTAGACATTGCTGTCATAAAGCTGTCATTAATGGACCGCCACTGCTATACTCAAATCACAATGCCACGTGTCCGAAGCAAGTACATCCAGTATCTATTGACAATTCTGCCCGTCTCCCTGATCGGCTATAGAACACTTACACCCGTCTCAAGCTATTCAAGCAGCTTTTGCGGGCCCTGAGGCATTCGTTGATAAACCGGCCTAGCTGAAGAAACGCAGACAGCGGGCTTCTATGAAATAAATCTAGCTACCTTGTGAAACGTAATATGGGTTGTCGCAACGCTCTAGAAGGTCGGGGAGATGTTGGATAATGATCGGTCTTCTGACATGAGCATTAACCCTGATCTTCTCGTGGGTGAAAACACCCCAGGTTGCGGCACTCCATCCTGGACTTAGAGTATGCAGGCTAGAAACAACCATGTTGGATACCTAGGCCTCTATTCAAGCCATTGCGAACCCCCTCATTGTCTTATCCAAATGAAAAGGCTATGGTAACAGATTTATCAACTACATTGCAGAACTAGCTAACCGTCAAACAAGCCCTGAAGAAAATGGTATTGCCGGAATGGACAATCACTATCTGGCGCTCTAAAGGCGATTAGCAAATTTCTAGCCAGTACCTAGCTTTAACAGCCTCTCACGTAAGGCTAGATTTAGCTCTCATTAGAGCTATGACACGCATTGCCCCGTACTCGAATGTCAGGGTTCATCCCTTGTCATGGTGCAAGAATTTGCCACAGATGGCAGTCCATGTTTGAGACACTGATTCATCACAAATCAGCGTGGTGAACAAGTAACATGCATATGGGCAAGAGCGCTGATTATTGTCAGGCAGCAAAAACTCTCATGTTGAGTCAAAACGGGCCGGTGGCCGTCTCTATGCCGTTTCGATTCCACAATCTTTGTACCATACAATCCGAACATCTCGTGCCATGAAGCCCGACAGTCAGGTCTTCTATGAATAGAATCCAATTACAGATGTGAATAACAGAGTATTCAGGACATTGTTGCTCTCGTTAATTCAACATCCGAGCTTGAGAGCAAGCATCAAGGTTACTTCGGTGGCTTCTCGACCCAGGAGGTTCAATTTGGCCTGAAAACACTCCAGAAAATGGCGATTAGAATCGACCGTTCCGACACCGGGTGAGGAAGAGTACACTGATCGAACCAGATCTGGTCCAAGAAATTCGACGCGCAATGGCTGCACGAAAGTTGGGGCGTCACCCACGTATAATGGGCTTCCAGCAGTTCTACCGGCTGTTCATCTCACTCGGCCATGCAGTCCAGGACATACCCTGTCTGAAAACAACAATATCTTCGCTTGTAAACCCGCCGCCGACCGAGTTCAGCTCAGCAATGGCAGGGCAAGGCTCGACTCCTCTGGCCGAGCCGTCTATAAAGACTCTTGAAGGCCATGGGCCATTAGTAAACTACTCTCGAAACTCTGAAACTTAGTTAGCTGGCTGACCGGTAGGAGCTTATCGACAAAGCTATCATTCCTCCTTTCAAGCAAGACTAGTGAGCTTCAATCCCACGCATTGTATATCATGAGAATGAGCTTCTAAATGTGGAGGTCGGAGAGTTTGGCCGTTGAGTGCCATTATTCCTAGGCAGATTAATTGCAGGCACTGACCCTGATAATAACTACATTAAATCATATTCCAGAGACACCCTGACCCGTAGTGCAATCTCTGATATACTCGGCGTCCTGCTCATCAGCGAAGAGAGCCGACATTCGTAGCAACCTGCCGGTTTGCGATGATAATCGCACGCCCCGACAGAGAGCAATAAGGCCGAAGTTCAGGTCGTCGATGCTAATAAGCCGCCCAATCGTAACTTGTGCTTGACAATTAATTACCTTAAGAAGGTCCAGCCTAAGCAACTCAAGATTACGGGTGTTATTTTTATTGCACCACTAGGCGACAACAAACTCCACGGGCATATTCTCAAGGGGCACCATTCCAATCTGGTCGAGAAAAAACATGGCGATACGGTGGGACTGCAGATTGACGGGGTCTTGAGAGCCTGCCACTAATTATCTTGCAATGTGCGTTTTTTGGCGTCTTCTATTGGCGGCATTTAGATTCGCAGCATTTAGATTAGGGTACGTCCGCGAGGAGACGAGGATATGCTTAGTCCCTTCAGCACAACTCAGATTCGTGGCAGTCAAGATGCCAAGGTAATGCACTCCCCGCTTGGACACGGGGAACTGGCCTGGTCTAGGCCATGGTCCCTGGGCCCTAAGTCTTACAGAGTCATAAACGGCCCGCTAAGGACGCGATGGCTGTAACCCTACCTCGTATTCACTGCAGATCCCCGTCCTGCGCCCCGACAAGTCAGTGGCGCGTCAAGCACTCATTCAGAGCCTTTCATGACCCTCCTGTGGTACCTAGACCCATTCAACTGACCAGGTCTGTAGTATTCGTCGAATACAACGTTGAAGTCGCGTGCAGGCTGCAGAATTTCGTCTCATGATGTGGACTCCATCCCCAACATCCCCGGCCGAGCAGCGCATCTCGCTTCTGCAGCCTAGCATCATGACCACTCCAATAGGAACTCGAGTGCTTTTGAATACTAACCAGCTCTAGCATCGTCCCGTCCGCCAAGGATCGAGCTGAATTTCCAACCGCGCAAGAAGCAGCGCTTCGTGCCAACTCAACCACGGGAATTGCATTTAATAAATACCTCCATTTTCTCCCTGCCTTCTGCTTTCCCATCCGCAAAATTACCCATCATAATCTTGATTGCATACCGACCAAGATGAAACCAACACTCGCCCTGCTCTCGCTCTCTGCCCTTCCTCTATCCACAGCATGGAAATTCACGTGGCGCGACTCTTCCGGCAAAGCAACCACAGAAGAGGGCACCGGTCCGTCGGAATGCATAGTCATTGACCACGCGAAGGGCCAGCTCTTCGTGATGGATGGCGAGGGCGAGAAGAACATCAACATGCTGCTCTTTAAGAATGATAAGTGCGAGGGTGAGCCGGCGGGGATGGCGACCGAGTCGTATGCGAAGGAGGCCAGTGTCGATCTTAAAGGGTTTCAGGTTGTTGAATATGGCTCTTCCGAAGGTGGGAGTGGGAATGCGACGACGACAAAGACGACAACTGGTAGTGATGCGGACGGGACTGTGACGCTTCCGACTGTTTCTGCGACGAGCACGAGTACAAGCACGGACGATGAGGATGAAGATGAAGAAGAGGATGGGACGGTCACGCTGCCGACTGTTTCTGCGACAACGACAGCGACGACAACGACGGATGAGAGTTCTACTGCCGAACCGACTACGACGAGCGCGACGGAAACTGGTTCGGATTCCGAGACCTCGTCTACTGAGCCTACATCTACAGAGTCTGCTGGGGCCGAGGAGCCAACCCCTACGGGGGCATCCTCCAGACTGGTTCCAATCTCGCTGGCTGGTCTTGCCGCGGTGGTCCTGGGTGCGGTTGCGGGTGGCTTTTAAGGAGACTTGTCATGATGACTGCGATGCGGAAGTTACGAGGATGTAATGAAAGGAGTCTTAATAATGTTGATATAATAATGTATGTAGCTGCTGCGCAACGGGTGAGACAGCGTAGAGTATGGACATGGCTTGGTTTTTTACCCGCCTGTACTGTATAAGATACCAAACCAGATGCAAATAAATGAGGTGAATTGCCGCTAACGTTATACAAGCTCGCTTTGAAAACAATACAAATATATGTTATGCCAATGATCATGGATCAAGGACTTCGCTCTATTTCCACCACCCACTCGCGCCGCGTGATCCACCGTCCGAGTCACTGTGTTGTTTCCGCTCTGCCTCGAGCATGCGGTCGAATTCGGCCTGGGCGCGCTCTCGCTCTCGAGAGCTGTCACTACCCGTGGCCTCTGCAGCGGGCGGTGCTCGTTGGTATTGCGGTTGAGATACAGACGGATTATAAGACGGGTTTTGGTTCTGTTGTCGAATGCGCTCCCAGGCACTTCCTTGTGGGGCGGGATCTGCATCTCGGTATTCCGGTGCGATTGGGCTTGCGTCGTCGTCGAAGAATGTGCTGTCTTTGTTCTGACCCGATGTCGGTACGCTGGAGCTGTAGGTCTCATGGTGAGGTGTTGGCCAAGCAGGCGTACTTTGGCTCTCGGTGGGGGTGTTTAAAGGATAAGTCTGGTATTGGATTGTCGGCGACACGGATGTATCCGCTGGCTGTGAAGTGGTCGTCGAAGACGACTCCTCGAACCCGCCCTGGTATAGACCCTCCTGGTTGTATAGGTCGTCTTCTACCTTGCCCTGGGCCCCTTGAACACGCGCAACCATAGCAGCGCGACGCCTTCTCTCCGCCACCCTTTGGTCCACCTTCATGAACTCCTCTCGATGTTGTTTTATCCGCGGATCAGTCGACGCAGCCGCTGCACTGCGAGACATCGCGTAAGCCGATCCAACAAACCACCCACAGAGCCCGCCAATAAAAGTCGTTTTACAAAGTGACATTATAGTACGCTGGAACACAGCCGGGTCCGCCACGCGCATTGCCTTGAGTGTCTCGACATATCGAGTGAAGATAGCCGGTTTATTCGCATCGAGCGGCGGCGCAAACTGCTGGAACTCTTTCTTTCTTTGTCCAAGGACCAGGCCTGTGAGCATTCCAAACTCAATGCCAGTAATCAGACCCCAGCGATTGTTGGATGTAGCTTGGCTGATGGTTTCAACGTAGAAGTCCAGCTCGTCCTGCGTCAGAGGGCGGTTGACGATAGCGCTGCCGATTTCAAGTTTATGAGCGAGTCTGCGAACAACGGCTTTATGATAATTTCTCGTGCCGAAGAAGCCGAGGTAGAGAGTTTCGAGGCCGGGATGACAGATCGACTTCGGGTCCAGCTTCACGCCGGGAGCCAGAACGGGCGGGAGGCCGAGCGGTCGGGGATTAGAGCCAAGGGCGTCAATTTTCTGTGCTAAAGGGTCATTTTCAAGCCCCGTCGAGGCCATTGCGGCGGTGCCGGGTAGGGCCTCTGGGGGATGTGGTGGTTGAGCAGAGGGGTTCTTGGAGTTGGAGATTGAAATCGGAGCTACAAGTTGGAGCCATCGTCATGGTGGAGTCGCCAACGTTCGGCACGTGACTGGTGGGGTGATCTGATTAGTCATCTCTTTTTACTTCGTCTTACCAGCTGGCCGGGCTTTCGCGCCGAGTGGCCAGCCTGCGAACGCAGTGACAATAGTCGGAAGGGCTAGAGCGGTGAGCGCTGCTTGCAAGGAATTAGAATAGGCCCCAAAAGGTACGATGCTTTAAATGATAGGCTTCGTGGTAGATGGGGCAGATTGCGGAATGGAACGGTCTTAGGGCTAACCTCTCGGATGGAGGCAGCTGCCCTGGGCAGTCTCAGTTACCAAGTGGAACCAGGTGTGAGTACGAGCAGGCCATGTACAACTATAATATATGCAGATGACTGCAACCTGTACCCTCACATCTGTGTCAACTTATCTTTATCATTCGCTGGTGCCGCCTCTCCACCGCAGTATGCCCTCTCGACGGAAGAGTCAGGGCAAGGACAGCCCCAGATCAGGTATCCAACCGTGCATCTGAAGAGCAGAAAGTGACCTTCTGAATGCTTCTTTGTCACATGGAGGCGGATAACGGAGGTGCGATTACTTCGTGAACTAGTTACACAACAGCAGCTGTGGGATGCACCTTCCAGATCAACTGCAAAGCCGCCATCAGCAGATTACTCTGTAATCCCGTATAAGCACCGACTCCCCAAGTTCATACTCGCTGTTATTATTGTCTTACTTCTCATTATCTGTTTCTGCCAGATCATCATGCGGTTGCTTCACCTACTCGTCGCCACTGGCATCTCCGTCTCTCTAACTAGCGCGGCGAATTCCGAGTCCTCTTGGAGCGACTATGTTATTATCGGCGCAGGACCAGCCGGGTACGTTCTCGCTACTCGTCTATCAGAAGATCCAAGTGTCACGGTGGCCCTGCTGGAGGCAGGACCTGACGGCGGTAATGACCCGAACATCTACACCCCTGGGTTTGCCGGCAGACTTCAAAATACCCAGTACTCGTGGAACTACACATCCCAGCCAGACCCAAGACGTGGTAATATTCCCGTGCGCTTCCCGCAGGGCCATGCTCTCGGTGGCGGCACGTCTATCAACTTCATGTCCTTCTCCCGTGGCGCTGCCAGCGTCTACGACCAGTGGGCGGAGGAGTCAGGGATCGACGGGTTGAGATTCGACAGGCTAATCCAACAGTTCCAACTCTCTAGCAGTCTGACAATCCCATCCGATATTGAGTACGAAACAGCCGCCAACTATACGGTCTATGGAAATGGTCCTCTCCAGGTGAGCTACGAGCAAAGGAACACTGGGACCGAACCGTTTTGGGCAGATGCCATAGCCACTACCATCTCTCCCACAGTACCCCTTATTGACCCGACAGATGGACGTTCCATTGGCAAGACAGTAGGCGGACCGCATACTATCAACATCCGTACTGGCCGGCGGTCCTCTGCGCAAGCGGCTTACGGACCAATACTCGCGACTCGATCCAACGTGCAGATACTGACGGGCTCTGAGGTAACCAAAGTCCACATTCAGCACGGGCAAGCGGTGGCAGTCAACTACGTCTCAAGCGGGGATAGGTCGAGCCATACGATTTGGGCACAGCGGGAGATTATCGTCAGCGCAGGGGCCATTGGGTCACCTAAATTGCTAATGCTCTCTGGTCTCGGCCCTCGGGAGCATCTTGAGCAGCTCGGCATTTCTGTCGTCAAGGACATTCCAGAAGTCGGCAATAACTTACATGACCATCACAACGCAGTGGTCATGGTGCAGATCCCAGACAACATCACCACCTCCTTCACGCTTCGAGCAAACTCCACTCTACTCGCACTGGCTGAGGATGAATACAATGCCAACGGCACGGGCTACCTCTCGCAGACACAAACCTCGAGCTGGGTGACCGAGCGGCCATCTGATACTTTTCTTGACAGTATCAACGCCACCTTCCACAAAAAGCTTCCAGAGGATCGCCCTATCCTATTCTACCAATATGCGACATCAGCCATGGCTCCTAATCCGCAGAATAAGAATGTTATATCCGGTTACGTTAGCCTCATTCAGCCCGAAGGCCATGGGTATATTCGACTAGCAAGCGCCGACTACCGTGATGCCCCGCTCATCTATGCGAATTACTGGAATACCGACGCTGATTTGGCCTTGGAACTGTATGGATACAAGAAACTTCGCCGCGCAATGGCCTCAGATATCCTCGCACCAATTGTACAGGGCGAGCTGTTCCCAGGGCCGGAGGTTCAGTCCGATGAGGAACTAACTCAGGCGATGTTCGCCAGTGCATGGCCATTCCACCACCCCAGCGGAACGTGCTCTCTGGGTAAAGTCGTCGACTCCCACTTCCGGATTCCCGGCCTTATCGGCTTGCGTGTAGTCGATTCTAGCGTTCTGCCCTCCCAACCGACCTCTCATATGTCAGGGCCAGTCTATGCGATGGCGGAAGTGGCGTCTCAAATCATTCGAGCGGACTGGGATTGATCTATTCCACGGCGCTCTTCTCCATTACCACTTAAAACCAAACATTAGGTCCGGATTGAACTTCCTATAGCTGTGTATGTTTAGTTTAACCAGTATCAGAATGTATTGTATCCGCCACGCAAAACCGTATTCCATGCAGATGACCCTAGGCCGGAATTATGGTCCGCAGGGACCGACTCAAGTGCCATTTTCTCTTCCGAGTCCATCTCTCTAATTTCACTGACACTATCGACGACAACTAGCTTGTCAATATGGTTCTTCTACCTCCTTTTGAACGAGAACCCCTCTCTCTGAAGGCGAGGCGCATCAGCAAAAAATCAGATTATGTCAAAGGCGTGATGACAATTGAAGAATACCTTGACCGGGTAGACTCATACACCTCTTCATCACTCAAGTGGCCCCTCCCCTTTGACACAAATCCAGCCTCGCCAGAGGTCACCCAGAAACTCGAACTGCATCGCGAAGAGATTCTTAATATCCTTGACGCCCACGGCTTTCCCCCTCGAGCTTACTTCCGCCTTGTTGTCCAATCTGTCACGAAACGCGGCCATACCACATCGGAATTGAGATCACTCCTCTCCCTAACCTATATAACTGATCCGTATTCTGCACGCGCACCGCAACCACCACCAAAACCCACCATGGACGCAGCTCGCGACGAAGTCGCATATCTCTTAATGCAAAAGGGGATCACCGGCATTTCCACCGAAATCAGCTTCACAAACCAGGCTTGGAACCCGATACTCTTCGACCTCCCTGAGACAAACCCTCTCTTTCAGACTTTCAAGGACTTCATCAAACCAGGAATCATAGATCGCATTCTCTCGAAGAATACACTCGTCTGGCAAAAAGTTTCACTATTTTACATTGGACTGACGGTTGAAGAGAACTATCCTACACTTATTATCACGACATCTCCACGAGAGAAGGGTGATTGGGCGGCTCTTTATGAGCAGATAAAGGAATTTCTGGTGGAGAAGGACAAGGGAGAACTTGACGTTGAGTTCTGGCCTGGCCCGTTAAAGGAAGTCTGGAATCCGAATAGTGAAGTAGTTGATGAGGATGATGTTGATTATCAGAGGGTAAAGATAGATGAGGCACAGGATTGGAATGCACGGCGGATGCCGCTGCTAGCTAAAATTGGACAGGAGGCGAAGAATAAGATAAACGATAAAAACGAGGGAGAATGGAAAGAATATGATGGCGATGGCATGGAGCCTGGACTCGAAGGGTTCTTTTTCATCCCGTGGCCTGAGAGACCTGAGCATGAGCGTTGTCCGTCGCCAAGGTCTGCGCTTGAGGAGGTTTGAGAGAAATCTGGAGACTGATCTTGAACTACCAATAGCGTATAGGGGGACATCGCTCTTATTATTCAAGATTCGAGCCCATTCTCTTCGTTAGATTTGGAAATAATTTGGCTTTGAGATGCCCGTTGTGCCTGAGTTACCGTGCCACTTACTGCATAGTCATATACTGGTGGGGAATCTTTTCTATTTATATTTTCATTCGTATTTCTATTTGTATTTTTATTCTATCCTATTTTGATTTTGATTTGAATATATATTTCCATGGAGAAGGTAAGTCGTTCCTGTGTTTTGGACATATCTTGGTTATCATCTACCTGTTACAAGCACGCAAGCCTTAAGTAGGTCGCGTTGTTCAATATATTCTCCTTCATTTAATTCATCCTAGTATAGCATTCTCTCCATTATTACCCAACGGAGTATTCATGTGCAAGTAATTAAGCCTAAGATGGCTTCTACTCGGCCCCTCATAGCATACGGCTAACCGGACTGTCATCTTCAACTCAGGAATGCATTATACGAAGACCCTTGATTTGATAAATTATATGGTCTCTATTCAGCATCTTTACTTGAAGGCACAAGCATAGGTTATCAGAACTGTAAATATTATTTGTAAATATTATGCCATGGTGTTCTCTGTACGACAACCGCATCTATATATATAACAATGCAACACAGGCGCCAAACCGAACAAAACGAGGATTTCCAATATACGCCGCAAGCCATGTAAGAGATGAACGAAAGGCAATGATGGGCACACTACCTGCTCGTGCCAACAATGGATCGAATTGTAGCCCAAAAGCCCATGAGTTGATCCCAGACAAAGACGCTGAACATCCTGAGAGGACTGTTCTTGCCTGCCAACAGATACATTGGCTCCCTGTGTGTCGGCTTGATCTTCGTTTCCGTTTGTGTCTTCGTTTCAGCCTGCTTATTGCTGAGGCAGTCTTCCTCCAGTACACCTGCAGGCGCGGCCTCCTGCTTCACCCGGCGAATAGAAAAGTACCCGCCTCGACCTCCCTCATGCTGACACCAGCCGCCCTCAAACAAGCCCTTGCTGATTGCATCACGAATGATCCCCGATCTCGTAAGAAGCATACCCTCTAGTCCGTCTACTCGAACCAGACAGTTATGCCAGGGGGTCGGGATCTGGAACTCGTAGAGTGGGTTGATGATTGCCCCAGACTCAGACTCGGACTTGGACTGAGAGATAGAGAGAAGAGACTGGGCAGTTGGAGCCGCGCACACAGCTCCGCGGGAGAAGAGACGGATGCCAAATTTGGGACCGGCGTTTGTGTGACTGAATAGAATCACGGTTAGTTTCGCTCAAGTGTAATGGCTGGGATGGGGTAGGTAAGACATACGCATGAATGCTAAGACGGACATGATGAGGGAAGAGGAGCTCGACGAGGTTTGAGTATGCGTGGTTTCGCTATTAAGACTCATTAGCAGGACTCTTCAGACTGTTTGCTCAGGGGATGCCTGTACGTACTGCAATCATTTCCTCTGCAACCTTAGACGCGATCCTCTTCCTAGCCTTGGAGCCAATATTGCGCTCATTAAGATACGCGCCTAGATCCTCTAGCATGAACCGGGACTGGCCCTGATACAGCGCCAGCGTCTCAGGGTGTTTGCTGTCAATGAGGCCTCTCAGATGCTTGCGGTCAATACCGCCGACTGTGTCGAGAAGGAGCCTGCATTTCTGGGCGCTTTCAGTGAAGACCGTTTCGATTGGTTGGGGAATGCTTCTGCTGTCGAGCATTTCTGTTGAGAAGGAAGATGTTGACTCTGGAGATGAGAAGAAAAGTTCTTCAAGGCCGGTGAATTGTATGTTAGAGCTGGAGGGCTGGCTCTTTGTGGTTGCTATATACTGGGAGGCAAGGATGGCTCCATATGAGTCAACAAGGGCGTCGTCTACACCAACTAGAAATGCAATGTTAGCACAAGCTAGTCGTAAAAGAAATCCGGGAACATACTGCAGTCAGAGAAAACATGTCCATCACTAATAATCCACAGCGTTGCACCGGGCTTATAGATCTTACCAACCCTCTGTATGAAATCGTTCAAATGTTCCAATGCAAGGTACTCCGCTGCATCGGGTACAACCCCCGCTACTTTATCCGGGTTTGATGATTTGCAGGGGAAGGCAGGGAGACAGAACTCAATCTTCTTGTTGTCTTTGATAAATAAGTAGACCCGGTTAATATAGTATTCTCGGCCAGTGAGGTGCCAGCGGTCATCCTGGCTTGTATTTTTGAGAGTTGTCTCGAAGAGCGTCGTGATTTCCTCGGCTAACCTCAGGTGCGCTGGATCTCTTGGCTCAGGGTTGGCTGGTGATGTGGTAAGGAGACGAGAGTTGAGGAGGAGATATGTTCGTGCCCAGGCGAAGATGTCGGATGAGAGGGAGGATGAAGGGGTAAAGGTCAGGAGGCCACGGATGGTGGAAGCGTTGGTTTCTTGCAGTTCATGGATCAGTAAAGTTTGCCCTTCGGAAACAGTCAAAGGGAGTGTGATCTCAGTTGTGCTGATGGATCTTCCATATGGGAGTTCAGACACTTCAGAGGGTTCTTGATCCAAGATGGTCTGGTATATCTCGCCCCAAAGGGACCGGATCTGATTGGCATATCGGCCATCAGCGCCGAGGAGGTTGCCAGTGCTCTCTCGCTGGTAGATGGCAGCAACGTGGTGGTAGACAGAGGCTCCATGGTTGATAGACATGGTGAGTGTATGCAAAAATGCTGGAAATGCTAGGAATGCTAGGAATGCTAGGGATGCTAGGGATGCTAGGGATGCTAGGGATGCTAAGGATACTTGAAAGGGGAATAAAGAGATTGCCACGACTATAATGCGAAGATATGTGCAAGCTGTTGTTTGTTTGATGCTGTTGAGAATTAAATACCTTGATGGCGATTCAGACTGCATCTTAATATACCCCATGTCGGCATCTAGACCCTGTGACACCAGACGTTGGTATTAGGGCTGAGCAGATGCAGAGGATTCACACTGCCTGTTTGCTCCATCGCTGAGCCCAGCACCAGGCATCCACGGAGGTGAAAGTGATCCCGTTTCACACTCTTGGGCTGTACAACCTGAGCCCGATAGAGCCGCAATATGCCCATGCCACCATATGTGCCGAAAATAGCGCTCCATTGGCTCGGCGGTTATTTTTGTGTGTCGACACTGCGAAGCCACGTGAGATGCCGATCGGTTCAAGGGTTCAGCGTCGATTGGGTTGCTCACATGGCGTTTGAGACTTGGCAGACGGCCTGACCCTCTGTATAGGGTCACGTAGCATATGGATGCGGCATTCGAAGGAACGTCCCTATCCAGGGTCACATACTGGTGGGGCGGAGACCTGACTGCCGTGCAGGCCAAGCGGAGGGAGTCCGCCGCCAAGACCCGCTGCCCGATCTCACGGCGCGCAGGCTAAGTATAGCAGTACCTTCAATGCAGGCTCAGCCTCGTGTTGCTTACTTTGTCTCATGCTCATTTCTTTGCTTTTCATTGCTTGTGGTCCGTATAGATTCCCTCCCGTCATCCCTTATTGTCTCGCAGTCCCATTTCAACCCCCTCTTCCCAACTTCCTAGTCACACTATAACCACTCACCTGCGTTATCTCCACGGCCTCTATAACCATGCTCCTAACCCTAACAATCTTTTTCGGCCTCATCGGCATCCTCTTCACTTTCTTCACGTACCTCTTCACTCCACCTCAGTCCTTCCCAAAGGGTCTTCCCACAATTCCCTTCTACTACACCCTTCTCCCGCTGCTAAACCAAACCCTGAAGCGGCCCCCCGCCGACCAAGTCACCCTCTACGGTCGCTACCTCTCTACCCCTTTGAGAACACACGGCGCCGTCAAGCTGTTCTTTGGCGGTCGGTGGAACATCCTCGTCACAAAACCGTCCTACATTGCCGAGGTCCTGAAAAATGAAGATCTATATGCGAAAAGTGGCAATCAGAAGAAGATCCCCCATGGCGTGCTGGCACAATACACTGGGGATAATATTATATCCTCACATGGTGAGAACTGGAAATTGTACAGCAGCGTCTTCAAGCCAGGCTTGCAGCGGGACTATGATCCTGCTGGAATATGGCGGAATGCGGAACTGCTTGTGCAATTGATTGACGAGGATATCAAGAGAAAGAGCCCGGTGGATGTCAATCCGTTGCTGCAGCGGTATGCATTAGCAAACCTGAGCGAGGTTCTGCTAGGAAGCACCTTCGACGTAAGTTCTCCGTCCCATTATTGGGAGTTTCCCGCGACTTGCTGAGTTGATGGGGTCTTGGATAGACTCTGCAAATGCCGGCCGCTCCTCTGCACGCATTCCAGCTCCTCATCAAGCCCAAGATCTTTGACCCGATCTTCCTCAACTTCCCTGTTCTAGACTATCTCCCCCTTTCAACCAGGCAGGAAGCAAGAAAACTCGTGTCTAGCTTCACTGATGAACTTGTCAAGACTGTCCGAAAGGGCCACGCAACCTGCGATCATGAGGATGATCACTCGAGAAATCTGGGATGCCGTCTTCTATATGCCTATGAAAGTGGACTATTCACCGAGACGCAACTGCGAAATAACATGATCAGTGCGTTTCTGGCCGGACACGAGAATCCGCAGCTGTTGCTGATATCAAGTCTGTTCTTGTTGGCTGAACATCCGGTGCGCTTTACATTCCCTGTACAGTGGGCTATAGTAGCTAACAGCTGGCAGGAGATGCAAGAGAGCCTACGCGCGGAGATCTCAGCTCTCAACGACCCGGAACCGACATACAACGCTCTATCGTCCTTGCCCCTCCTTACATCCACAATTTACGAAGTTCTCCGCCTGTACCCACCGATCAGCCAGCTGATCAACCGCTGCACAACGGCCCCCGCCCTCCTCGGCGGAGAGATCCTCATTCCGGCAGGCACATACGTCGGCTACAACGCGTACGCTACAAACCGGGATACAGATTTCTGGGGTTCGGACGCCAACGAATTCAGGCCAAGCCGGTGGGGAGAGGCCATGGAGGATATCAATGCACTGTTTAGAAAGGCGAGCGCGAAGGGCGCGTTTATCAGTTTTCACGGCGGACGGCGCGCGTGTTTAGGGCAGAGGTTCGCCCTGCTTGAGGGGCGAGTTACCCTTGCGAAATTGTTGATGCGTGTTCGGTGGGAGATTGATCCTAGCTGGGAGAGAGGGATGACGCCGGCTGGCCCGTTGTATGCGCGGAACCTGCGATTGAGATTCTCTGCTATTAGCGGTGCTGGCAAGGCGGGGCACCTTATTTGACATAAATTGGTTGTATATTCTAGAAATCTTCTTTCGTGTGTATCTGTATGAATATCATTGTCTATTTGCTTGTTTTGATCCCGATTTGTAATGCCGAATACGGCACAAAAATATTTCATTGCATCCCGCACAGGTAACTTTATATATAACTATATTTATATATATATGCCGTAAAGTAATAATCCTAATGTGAGATCCTTTTCCACACCTATACTTACGAAGGATTCTGGTTCACTCGCTACAAGTCGCCTGTCCAGTGCACAATAACCTCATGACTCTATCAGGCTCTAGGAATCCTCCGAGTCCGCAGATATCTGACTGAACCCCCTGCCTCTTACTACACAAAGCCAAGCGTGGCCCAAATCTACGAACCAACGAGGGCATTGTACTTGCAGCGGGCCCAACGTGATAAGGCTGAGATTTGGGTAACCCCACGTGTTACAAGCACAGGGCTGTGGCAATACTCTCCGCAGTGTCGCGTTGCGGTAGTCTCAGGGCTCGAAGGCTTGGACACACAGTCGCTAAATGGGAGTAAGGCAACCAACTGGATTTACTCGCCAGCAAATTAAAGGTGGATCTGGACCCCTGTTTGCGATGCCAAGAGAGCTACTGGCTATTAATGTACCCTGGTTTTTGTATGGCTGAGCTTCGTCTTCTGCGGCGGGCAGTGAGCGATATCTTGGCGTGAGCTGTTTACTATTGATCGTGCCAGTTTATGGCTCTTTGTCAGAATCATTCCGGCGATATGGATTATATTGGCTTTGTAATGCATAGATAGGATTAACGGTATTAATAGAAGCAGGAATTTGTGCTAAACGGGGTGCAGAACGCATGCATTGCTCAGCCCTGTCTCCCGCCCCAACGGTGCCGGTCAGATCTCACATCAATGCTAAGCCTCCAACTACATTCTGTTAAACTAGATCGTCGTCCTCAATTGTGTCAGAACGCTTCCTCTCCTCTTGACCTCTGTCGTTGATTCCATCCCGCAGCCCATCAACCGCCCAAACCGTCATGAACCCCTCCACATCCACCATTAAGTTTCCGCTCCTCCCAGCACGAGAACCGCCCTACTCTGCCTTTTTAGAGCCTAGGAAACGCTTCTACCTGGCCATCGTCACAGCAGCCGGCTTCTTCGGCCCCCTCTGCGGTGCCGTGTATCTACCCTCGTTAAACCTCTACGAGGATATTTTCCATGCGTCAAGGACAATCATCAATGCGACGGTGTCAGTGTACATGGCTGTTTTTGCCGTTGCCGTGAGTATTCACCTCCCTTATTATCTAGCTTACCTTGCCCAACGTCTTAGTCCTGCAGAAAACTATACTGATATATTGACAATTGCGCGTGACAGCCCTTGCTCGGTGCAGCACTATCAGACCTCGGCGGCCGAAAAACAATTTATATCATCACGCTCGCCAGCTTCCTGATTGCTAATATCCTCCTCTCTACGCTTCCGCCCAACATAGGCGCATTATTTATCCTCCGCATCTTCCAAGCCTTCGGCTCCTGTATCGTGACATCCATCGGCGCAGGAACAATAAGCGATATCTTCGAACCTGCGCGACGTGCCTCCGTTCTCGCTATCTTTCTACTCGGGCCACAGCTAGGCCCCATCCTCGGACCCCTGATCGGCGGCCAGTTCGCAACAGAAGACAAATGGCGCTGGTCCTTTGGGTTCCTGGCCCTCGCTTGCTTGCCCGTCTACCTCGCTATCCTGTTCTGTCTCCCCGAGACACTAAGATGTCTAGTTGGGAATGGAGAAGTCTTCAAAAACAGACCGCTATTCTCACTACCTCGTCTGCGTCAGAAACCGCTCGTAGACCAGGGCAAATTCCCCAAGCCGCCGAAACCGAGTCTGAGGAACTGGATCGACCTCTTGATTCAGCCAACGCAGTTCATTGTTTTTGTGAACGGAGCCCTCTCCTTCGCTGGGTTGTACCTCATGTACGTATCCTTCCCGGAGGTCTGGGGCGAGAAGTATGGGTTTAGCACCGCGGAGGTTGGGTATGCGTATTTGAGCCCAGGTATGCTCCTATCGGTCTTCCTCGCCAAGTATTTTTTAGCTGCTAATGTGCTCAAGGAATCGCCCTCTTCACTGCCTCCCTCCTAACGGGCCGGTTCTCCGACTGGCATCGCTCACGCCTAGTAGAAGCCACTCCCGAGATGAAGGTCAAACCGGAGACACGTCTGCCGATTCAGATCGTGGGATTTGTCATCTCCGCCGCCGGAAAAGTTATGTTTGGCTGGTTCACGCAGCAGAAGCTTCATCCTGTTGCTGGGCTTGTTGCATCTGCTCTTGGTACGTCCCCCGACGTCCAGATTCTATGACCCGAAAGAACTAAGTTGAATTTATGCAGCCGGCATTGGAACAGCTATAATTTTTGTAACATCAACTTCGTTTCAGACTGAATGTGCGCCGACGCAATCTGCGACTATTGTTGCGTTAGCCGGGTTGCTGAGAAACATTGCAGCTGCGATTGCGGCGGTGATTGTAGATGGAATCGTGAGGCAAATTGGGTATGGTTGGTGTTTCACGGGATTGGGGGCATTGGATGGAATTTGTATCGGCGGAATCGTTTGCATTATTTGGAAGGGGTGGAAGTGAGACAAAAAGAGTCAAGGGCACAGTTGGCTTGGGATTAATTCTTCGAAGGTTTAACATTTTTATATGATTGAGGTTGAAGTTTACTGGTTGAGGGCAGGAGATTGAGGAAGTAAAAAGAAATATCTGTACGGATCCGCAAATTTTTAATAATAATGAGACATCATTATTTTTTGAGTTATCCTATCATAATATTCTCTGAGCGTTTAAATTGGATAAAATTTGATAGATTGCCGCTGGCAGCTCCATGTCCAGCGGCCTTAGTGGAATCAGGCCAGGCGCGGATTAAGGCATCATACTCACCAAGCCGTAGGCGGCAATTGTATGGCTTTCCCTTACTGCCCAGATAGTTGCCTCATCAAGTTAGACAACAGGAAAGAGATAAAACCGCTACTTCAGTGATTGGGCACCGGTTACACTGCTCGCTGAGTAATGACAGACCAGGGCTACATATACCTAGGGCTTCCCACCCGCCCACTCTTCGACCTCTTACCCGGAAACGGGTCCGCAAACGTGAATCATTGAAGGGGAAAGAGCGAGCCATGCCGACCTTGTTCTTTTAGCGTTTCGGGAATATTAGAAGTGTACTGAGTGTGTTATCAAAAGTGTGTCAGTGTTGGGAGAGAGAGATTTGGACTACCCTAGGTCTGCCCGTATTAGCTTGTCGGAAAAAGATGGAAAAGTAGTAAGAGTGAAAGGTTGAGACTGTCAGTTATTACAGGCCAAGCATATTGATTACTCCTCACTAAGACTGCTTGATACAGTGCCACAGGGATGGGGAGACCGTGCAGGTCTGTGTCTAGAAAAGGGTTTAAGTTTCGGTAGGCTTTGCCTGTCCTTGCTTTCATAATATTGAAGCCTTTTTATCTTTCCGTGGCTTGTCTACTTCTGGTAGATTGTCTTTGGACAGCTCGCGGCAGAATAACGAAATGCATGCAGATAAGAATCTAGTAACCACAAGCATTACTTCTATTTGACCTGAGCCTACTTATTTTAGTCACATCGTTGCATAGTCATGTTACACCTACACATTTGATGGAGAGGGCATGTGGGTGATCACTCAGCATGCTTAACTAATCTCCAGAACCCTACAGCAGCCTTTATGAACACAACACTCCCACACTACAGTATCAATTTCCAAATTTCAGATCCATTCTTTGCAGAATAATAGTGCCTTAGAGATCATTCCATGGCTTTGTCGGCCAATCAATGTAACGAACAAGCTAGAACTCATATATCTTCCACTCCACCACCTCCACCTCCATCGGAGAATCCAATCCTGCGGGCCTCATCATTCTCATGGAGAATTAAGACTGTTATAACAGCGGAACTCTTTCAATATTGGTCTGCTCCAGCCTCGGCTTTAGCACCAGTGGGAGCGTAATTTTTCTACGGCACGCTAGCTGATTCGGCTGTGCTCGCTGAAGTACTAGATTTCGACCGTTTACCTGAGCTTCGACCAGCCCGAATCTTCGGCTACAAGGTGAAGCTATGGGGGCATTATCGTGCTGTTATACCTGTGGATGAGAGCCAGTTCGGCGCGGACTCTGTGTCGTTGGAGGATTTTTCTATCATGTTGAGAGGGCGCAGCACGCCGAGCGCCATGCGAAGTACGAAACGGGGAATTACCGGCCAGGAGCTGGTCGGATAGTTTATCCCGACGGCCCTGCTGATGAGCTGAAAGACAGGCTTATTGAGGAACAGGGGTATGTGTTCCAGTACGTTGGAAATATGAATGATTTGAGTGACGGAGTGTTTGATTTGAGTGTCTTGTTGAAGATGATGGGTAAGGGTGCGACTGTTGGTTCCGAAATTAGCAGATGAGCGGCTTGTTTTTTTTTTGCCGAGAAACAGCGTGGTTACAGTGCATGAAAGAAAAACCAGCGGTGAATGGTTATCAACTATGGCTCTGAAGGAGGTTGGAGCCCTGGGGGGGTGTGTCAAGTTGGTTGGGAAGGGAATGAACTTAGAACTGAAATGTGCGATATATGGAAGAGGGATGGTTTTACAACAGGTCAGCATAAATGATTCATAATTCGTATACCATCTGTATTCAGTCATTCCCAAGAGGCTTCTGCTCATCATGCTCACAAAGTGGAGACGGTTCGTATGGTTTATCACTGTTCTTCTCCTTCCACGCCTGATGTCCTTGATGTGTCCTCTCGCCAGCGCGGCCGGGACAATCTGAGGCCTTCCTGGTAGCATTCGTCACTCCCTAAGCACGCGGCTTGTAGTTCATGCTGCTGGCCATCACTTGACATGGCATCCATTATTCTTTCCGAGCAGAAAAATTCAGGTAACCAAGTTGGTCACGGTTACCAGCGCAACATCGTACTTCGGACAAAGCTGATAAGATTCATATCATGCCATTCCGCTTCTGTAAGCTCCATAAACACGTCCATTATATCCACAGCATTCTCAAACACATAATTTTTACCCGCAAGTCCGTTTGATAAACACAATGTTCATAACGGGGCCCAATAGCCCACGAAGCCCCGGCCAAGCAGAGCAATGGGAATAAAATAACGTCTGCAAATATCATATTGGCATAGCACAAGAGGGTGCCGTGATGGGTCAATTGTGTTCGGGTTTTGTCACAGTCTGCCCAAGAGCATATGTATCACTATTAAAGGGCATATATTATCAGGTTTATTCTTCTTTACACTTATAGGGAATAAAGTGCATTATCTTGGATCTTAGGGCTAAACTTGGGCTTCCAACATGGTTCCAGATTGTACTCTGCTTGTTTTGCTGGGCTGGTAGCACCTGCGCAAGACTTTATAGGCATGGGAGCAAATGTCAACACGCAGGACTGCTATGGTAATGCTCCTCTAGCTGCTTTATCACATGGCAAGCTAAAGATTGTGCAGCTTCTTCTGGACAAGGGAGCATATGTCAACGCACAGGCTGGTGACTACGGCGTAAATGGAGCCTAATGGGTTGGAGTGAGAATTAGATATGGCAGTGAAGGGGGCGGCATCTAAACGTTCTGTTCCGGGTGGGTTTGTCATTTGCTATGCACGTCTTAACATTACCTTCGAGCATAATGTAGCGGCTATAGTGACCCTTCGCCAAGGATGTGGTAGCAAAAGCGTGAGGGAAGAAGAGCGGTGAGGTAATTTCTTAAGGATAGATATTGTTTGTCTCGATTAAACCTCTTCTGGTTTTCTTGCTACATGGATAAATACTCCCCTGATCCAGTAGTGCTGTAAGAGGATTCGGAGATTTGCTTACCAACCTCCATCTGTCTGCACGGTTTTCCCTGGCGCCCTTATCGGTAGGCTGGATAGCTCTGATCAAGGAGCCTAGCATGGTTTTATTATTAGAATTGGATATATAGCTCATCAGCTATGGTGAGTGAGGTTAAGAGATAGACAAAAGTGTTATTGAGCACCGATCTCCTGCAATGATAAAGAGCTATATGTTTACACTCTTTATACGGGTGGAAACCCTTAACTGTGTCTGGAAAAAGGAAAGTCTGAGGTGGGTAGTCGGCAGCTGTCGGTACTAAACGTCGACCCCGAACTGCTTGACCATGTTCGACCTAGTTCCCTATGATTTCCGCGCATATCTTGAGCTTCTCTCCTCAGATCCCTGTACTTCCGAGTGATGGCCATTGGAATAATCGTATCTTCGCCCCTGCTACTCATGATTGCACCACGGCGGACCATTATCCTCGCCATACTGTCATTGTTGTTCTTCAGAGCCCCCAGTAGCGGAGTCTCGCCTTTGTTATCCAGACAATTGACATTGGCACCATGGTTCAACAGGAGTATTGCTACTTCTTGGTGGTTTCACTGGACAGCTGCAAGGAGTGGCGTTTTGCCAGAATCGTCTTGGAAATCGGGGTTTGCCCCGTACTCGAGTAACTTTTGCACCGTACTCAAGCGTCCGCTGGAAGCAGAATTCCAAAGAACTGTTCGCATATTTTTGTCCAGGGTGTTTGGAGGCGCTCCATTTCTTAGTAGAAGCTCCACAACTTCTACATTGTTCCCTGAAGCAGCTGACAGAAGGGGTGTGTTTCCGAAATTGTCTGCCTCCCATACATTAAAGACACGATCTTGGAGGAGTAAACTAACGACCCTGGTGTGACCGTACCGACAGGCTAAGAAGAAGGCCGTTTCTCCATTATTGTTTGCAGTATGTATCAACTTGTGGTCTAGTCGTTTGAGAAGCGCCCGTATAGTGGCGTCGTGGCCATTGTGAGCTGCCCATGCAAAGAAGGTCAATCCAGAATGATCAGTGGTTTCTCTTAAATTAGAACTGGCGCAGTCCAGTAGGAAAAGAACGACGTCAGTTTTTCCGTTTCCAGCATCCCATGATAAGGCGCTTCGATTGCTGTTACCGAGCAACTCGGAGTCAGCTCCCATGTTCAGTAGGGACTCAGCTGCTCTTAGCTGTCCTTTTCCAGCAGCGCATGACAGCACTGTTTGGCCACTGTTGTCTTTGTGGTTCAAAGCAGCCTCGTTGTGGTTGAAGAGTATGTTTAATGTTACCACATGCCGCCCTTAGATGCCCAGAAAAGGGCCGTTTGACCCTGGTTATCCTTTTCATCCAGAGCTCCTTTTTCAAGAAGTATTGCCACCATGCCTCTCTGTCCATTTTCTGCTACAAAAGAAAGTGCAGTTCGCCCTGCAGCGTCTTTTGCATTAAGTTGTGCACCCTTCTGGATCAGGAACTCTGCGGTGGTTAAGTGACCGTGAGAAGCTGTCCACATCAATGCATTCCGCCCATTGTCGTCGACTGCCTCAAGAGATGCTCCCTTGCCCAACAGAGTCTTTACCACCACGGTATGGCCATTTCCAGCAGCCCATGAAAGGACGGCTCGACGACTCTCGTCTGTCGCTGTCGTCGAAGCGTTTTTCTTCAAGTAGAGCCTCAACCACGCTAATGTGACCGTTACTGGAAGCCCAAACCAATGGAGTTCCTCCGCTAGGACAGTCTTCACAAGTATAATGGTCATCCTTCGTCGAACAATCTTTCGCAGCTGTGTCGATGACACCTGAGGTGTGTTCTTCGAAGACAAAACAATGCCAAAGTAGCGTTCCCACCACATGCGAGTGGCCACTTGCTGCTGCAAAAAGCAGCGGCGTTCTGTTGAAGTTATCCCGCGTCATAACGGAGGCACCATGCTGGAGAAGCTCGGATACTATATCAAAGTTGCCGGCTTCAGCGGCCCACGAGAGTGGAGTCCTTCCGTTCTTATCCGCTTGATCAGTCGCAACACCTTTGTCAAGCAGGAGGTCTACAACGTCATAGTGTCCATTTTCTGCAGCGTACGACAATGGTGTTCTCCCGAAATCGTCCTTTGGGCTGAGATAATGGACTTTGTCACTTCTGATTGCATCCAAAAGTTGCTGAAACCAGGAACGGTCTCCTCGGGCCAGAATCAGTGCCTTCAGAGCATCATAAAGACCAAAATACGCTGCAAGGTGCATGTCAGTCATACCACACTGTTTCGCATCTGACTCATAGCGGGCTCCATTAAGCGCACATATTTGACGGCTACATTCATCCGCTATATCTGTGTTTCCCAGGAAGTCGATAATGCTTCTGGGCGAAATTGAGGAAGACATCATGGCATGACGGCCCCAGTTTTGAGCCGCATATATATGCATGAGACTTGAAGGCGAACTATCGATGGGGATTATTTTCTTCGAATGTGCGTGGCTGGCTAGGTAGGCCATACATCCCTCTGCAAGATCAAGGTGAGCTGAGGGCCAATTCGTCTGCTTAAGATGATCGTGCAAGGTTGCATGTAAAAGCTGGACGACGCCATTAGTTCCATTAATAGTTACTAGCCCAAGACATGCGGAAATGACGGTTTCACCGCTGCCACTGATATTTAAGTCAAGAACGCTGTCTTTCAATTGCATCATGATGGCAATTCGTAGCTCTGGCCAAGTAAAAGATCTTCCAGCAAGTGACAGCCATTTAAGCACACAGTTGCCTATGGCTTTTCTTTCACCACTTTGGTGCCGGATTCTATTCAAGATGCTTTCGTAAGCGTCATGGTATCCGCAAGGTTTGTCTGCGAGATATTCCAGAATCACTATTGCTTCAGTCATGGATTTGCAGTCGTGAAGTAGCTGGATGCAGAGATACGCCAACAGAAACCTATTTAGCTTAGCCTACTTTTACTTGCGGACAACGAGGCTAAAATAATTTACCTGGGAGTCTTTTCCAGGGCTCGTAAAATGCAGGCCTTTACTTGCTCGTTCATGGAGGTGTTATTGCACCCAAAAGGCAATTGAGCAATATGGTAGTCGAGGTAGACTTCAACATCGCTTGCTGGGGCATGAATCTCAATCTTTGCAATATTGCCACGAAATGGAAGGTTGTTCCGAGGTATTTTGCGCGACGTAATTAGTATATTGACGTCAGTGTTTGTCTGAAGATCCGCAAGCGTCGAGAGAAATTGTTCCCAGTTGGAATGATAGCCGAGAGTTTCATCGAGCGTGTCAACAACAACGAAGACCTGCCTATAAATACCAGAAACAAGTGTTAGAGCCCTGAATATTTGACCATATTTCGGTCGTACACCACGTCACAAACACCTACGACGAAGATTGGCTATGCTCTCTGGAATGGAATCGAGCCCAGTGCAGAGTTGTTTCAGGATGTTTGAGAGAAGCTTGAGCGGGATCTGTTCATCTTCGCGGGTTGGGTCACAGTAGACATATGCAATGCCGACAAGGGGCTCGCTCGAGAAGCGTCTTTGCAAGTATTGAATGACTGAAGATGTTATGACAGTCTTTCCGACGCCCGGTGGCCCCGAGAAGAAGAGTATCTCCTTCCGGCATTCCACCCATTTTTTGAACTCTTGGGCCTCGAAAATCCATTGCCCTGTGCCTTCCATCTGCATGGCGTAGAAATGGCGCTGCTGATGCTCGTAATTTACTGGGCTCAGCCAAATTGCTGTGCTCTCGCGTTGCTCTTCCGCTGCGAGCCTGTCATCAACGGATCTTAACAGGGTTAGAATGTAATCACAAGGACTCGAATGGCTGACAGACCTTTTAACAGGCTGATGAGCCACATGTTTGAGAAGCGCCCTTGCATATGCGGCAGCGCAGGCGGCAGCGTAATTGTGCCAATTATTATTTTTGTGAAAGTCACAATAGTCCGCGATGCCTCGGATAACCAAGCAGGAAAGGTTATAAAGCATTCCTGCCGCTTCGGTTTCGAAGCAAATAATCCCAAATTGGTGGGCTAGGGTGTCCCTCGTGGTGGCATCCTTGATCACCAGGCTCCCCGTTCCAATACTGCCATGGTGTACTACAACATATGGCGACTGGTCTCCTTCGATGCGCTGTTGACGGCCTACCAGCATAGTCATATCACAGCCACAATCGACACATGTAGCACCAACGGCTCTATGATGATAGTCTGCACGAAAAAGACGGTCTTCGTTTGTGCCTGGGTGCGAATATTGCAGTTTTAAATCAGGAGTGTCGAATCGCCTGAGATTTGTACCGATAGGGTCATTGTCACGATTTCTGATCGCTTCTAACTCTCTGACTGCTCCAAGAAGCGCTCGAGGCGGAGGCGATATGGCAGCCTGTCCGGGAAAATCGATCTATTTCGGTCTTTCCCTTATCATACCGCACAGTGCCGGGATGAACACTCGCCGGCGTACCGACTACCACGTCTCCAAGTCGAATATCGCCACTGTCTGTCTGAACGGGGACGCCAACTCCAATGCCGACTAACAGAGCAAGTTCTAAGTCTCGGAACGATCTCTTCAAGTCAGATATATCCGTCGCAGCAGCTTCATTTCCCTGGTCGGGGAGAACCAAGATAACCACATTATGCCCGTAAATACTACCAACAGCATAGGAGTTGGGATCCCCATCCATGTAGATCTTTTTGTGTTGTTTGCCTAGCATCCGCACCGCCGCCCTGTATTCGACTCCGATGGGGCAAATCCAAGCGACTGTATACCGTCGGCTGGTCCAGGGTTCCATCATAGCAAACTGTGTCTCAAGCTAAATAGTGCGGAGACTTGAAACAAGACGACTGAAGCTATGACTTGGGAACTTTTGGTAATCTCAATTTCCAGCCTGATCCCCAAGGAGGGGTTGGGCCAAGAGCCTTACGTGGCCAGCATCTGAGCCTCATCGCCAGACTCATCAGCGATACCAGAGTGATAAAGCTGAAGTCAGCCTGAACGGTGATGAAAATGTCTTTTATCGTAAACAAGTGACCAGAACTTGCCAAAGTCTTTGTTGCACTGCAGCGTTGCGGTGGACGTATACATCTAAGACAAGCACATGCAGCTAAGATGCTCATTAGGAACTGGGCAAGAGTTGATATTATTAGCAAGGGAACTTGCCATTGCATAAAGCGGCGAGGGTGGCGATGAGGCAGGAGACGAACGAAAATGGAGGCAGATGGAGGCATCAAACGGACTAAGCCAGGGAAACCATTGTATAATAGGTCATTAATATATAAATTACCAGAGTAGCGTCAGAACGAGAACAATTTACCGGCTGCTAGTAGCCAGCTATCAGGCGGGAAGGCTTCTGGTCAAACCGAGCCCAAGAGGCCATTGAGCGTCTATAGTTCTGTACCAAACTTTTTCATTGATATTCAGTAACTGTAATATCCAACCTGGAAGTCTGCATGGCTTAGAGATAAATGTGTGCGTGAAAGTGGACTATCTCCTGCGTAATTCAGGGATGGTGGATACATCAGGGCTATTCTAGGCTCCGTTGATCTCAGCAACATGGTCTGTCACCAAACAGGTCCAGTAATCAGTGCCATAGTAGACAGTATACTGGTCATCAGCTGTTTGACCTCCGCTAAGGACGTCACCAAATTGCCAGAATAAGTCGCCTGCCATCCCAGTTGTGGCCAAAGCAGTATCCTGCCAGTCCAAATCATCGGTGCAATGATTATTCTTGATTCCGTATTCCTCAAACAAGCAAGGCTTGCCGAGGGATTCACAAATCGCGGCGTGGTCTTGGACCCATTGGTTTCCCCAAGAGTTGTCGCTCACGCCCCCTAATAGTCATCTCTGGTGAGTACAAGACACGAGCAGGACAGGGGGATGAAACTTACAGTCGGTAGTGTAGAGATGCAAGGTGCCAAAGTCAATATCAGGAATAGCCAGATTCAGAGCAAAGTCAGTTCCCTCGGTGGTGGTATAGGGATACTCGCTACCTCCATCAAGGCCCATGCCCTCTAGAACAGAATTAGCGGATTATTAACACATCAAGTCACGAGTGGTTCAAGCAAACGTACCATCTCCAATCGCCACCAGATGGTTAGGGTCGATAGACTTAATGAATGCACTCGTTTCTGTCGCCCATTTGTTAATAACAGAAGTATCGCACGATGCACAACGCGGCTCGTTCCCCAGCTCCCAGGCCAGGATAGCAGTTGAATCCACATATCTGGAGACCACTGCCTCTATATAAGCCTGATATGCCGCCTGCATATTGGCATCAGTATACCAGCTTGTCTTGCTGTCGCCGCCATATGCTGTAACGTAGGCATTCATGCCGCCGTAATCATCCCAGTTGTTCACGAAGGGGATGATCAACTTAATCCCTTCCTTTCCCGCCGCCGAAACAACAGAATCCAAACGTTGGAGGCCGTACTCTCCAGTGTTGATGGTTGAAGCGCCGTCCGCATGGAGCTGAAAGTAGACAGTGCCGTCGGCAGGAACGGTGTTCACATCATTGAAACCCCAGACACGGAGGATCTTGAGGCCTGATTCCGCCAAATGGCTCATGGCAAGCTCAACATCAGCGTCATCAGTAAGGAACGGAAGCCAGTACGCATTAGTCCCAGCAAAGTAGCCGGTTTGGCCATCAATAACAAAGTTTAGCCCGTCGACTGAAGGATTTGAGCCCGACTGCCTGGCAACCGGAGTTGCCAAAGAGAGAGATGCGATGGTTGAAAGAACGGTCAGAGAGTGCTTCATCGTGTTATTTAGTGTTTTCTGTGTTGTTGGTCAAGACAATGGCTTTTTGGACTTACAAAAGGGAGTTGAGCCACGGTGATTCTCTATCGCTTTATAGATTCCTTGGATCGAACAATCTGCAAAAGGATTGCCTCTTCTGTCAAGCAACCTGGCTCATCTCTTGCAACATAAATTTTTAACAAAATTTCCGAGTTAGCCGGTTTTACATCTAGGACAGAAGGCTTCACTGGATATGGAATCTAGCGCTGTGGAGTTTTATCCTCAATCATACTACAGCAACACACCCGCGTCGCAAGTAGCGCAGGTATCATGCAGGTCCAAGGGATAAAGATCGGCACGGTCCTGGGGACATTCCTCAGACCACTGCGAGCCGAGGGTTGTGCTCCGATTCTGAAAGGGACAGCCCCCGGATTTTCTCCACAGACTGTTTGATAATGTCTTGGAATGACTTACAAATAGCCCTAAAGGTTCGGAGGCCCGGAGATATTGGCCGCCAAGGAAGCCTATTTGAGCTATACGAGGCGGAAATCCGTGTTTAACGGGAGGTGACGACAATGCTGAAACAGGAGAAGACATCATTTCTGATTGTGCTGCAGATATCATGTTTGACGGTATTAAAGGAAAAGGAAAATGTCTGTCAAGGAGAATTAAACTCCTATGATATTCCTCCGTACATCTTCCCGCATCTGCTCTTATGCCCAAGACCCTGACCAGTAGCCATGGTTCCCTACATTTCCCGCTACTAAGCGGGACGCTGAGATATTGGGAATCTAAGCCCAGAAGAGGTATTATTAGAAAGAGTATATATACTAAAATCTATTATAGAAGTCTTTACAGGAGAGTTACACGCCAACACCTCTCCGCCTGGAGTCTGACGCTCACTAAGAACAAAACTAGTCTGTTGCGGTATTTACAGCTTCAGTCCCAGTCTCGACAGCCCTGAGACGCTTCCAGTGCGGTTAGGTTCTGAGATCTTCTTAGCTGGCCAGCGTCTCTGCGACTTCATCGGGAATCTTCTACGTTCTAGCCAAAGTACATGCGGCAGAGGTTATCTAGTGGTACTATGGGATATTATGCTGAGCACTTTCAATATCGTTTAATCGGATAATTATATGTAATTAGTGATTAATGCCCCGCGTCCCCGTAGGGATACCGGTGGGAAGAGAGGGAGGGTTAGATGGAGCGGGGGGAAGCTGTTGTTTAGGGTTAACAATATGTCAGATCATCCGGTCAATGAAATGTACTTTATCATATAATACTTAATACTATCATCTCTTTTCCACGACGCTGCTCGGAGGCAAGTCAGACCATAATTCAATCGGGCTTTGGTCTAGGAAACAAGTAATTGACTAAAAAAGGTGTTCATATATTGGTTCTACTCTAATCAAGTTTACCTTGCTAAAACATGCCCTATTGACTAATCTTACATACTACATTAAAATCCCTCTATACTAAGACTAGCTTTCCTACATTTGCAAGCAATTCTTTGAATATTCATACTTGTGTTTGGTGTCTTCAATGGCTATACTACCTCTAAGTGTTGTGGAACGTGGCTTGTTCCATGTACAATCCAGTGTCCATCTCGATCGAGGAATCCGTAGTTCATTTCTCAATGCTACTAAGGGACTAAACCAACTTTACATACGTTCTGAAGGAAATAAAAGTTGTATGCTTAGTTCCAGCTGATTGGACGAACGTTATGCTCATCGTGTTTCTCCGAGTGCACCCAGTCCCTAAATAGCCTGGACATCAACCCAAAAGCGCGTGTCATCGGTCTTGTAGACGGAGTTACTGTCGATCTGCTGCTGGATCCAGTAGACAGCACTCTTATAGTCTATGAGAGGGCATCAGTAATTTAATATCATAGTAGCAAACCGAGAAGGGCAGGGTCAATTACTGTTGATATCCTCCGTATTCGGGTTGCTTAATCCGCTTGCACCGTTGCGGTGACCTGCAAACCACAGGTCGACACCGTAGTATCCCTGGCAGTCCCAACGGGACGCAACATCGGCATAGACATTCGAACTAGGCACATACATTAGAGGCGGGATCCGTTATTGTAGCGTTTGGGGAAGAAAACTCATACTTCAGTAAAGCGCCATTATTCCAGTCAGCCTCAGATTGACCGGCCAAGCCATACCTAGTGGCACAGACACGGAGCATGCCCCAGTTCTGCTTGAAAAGGCCGAAATTGGCAGCATCATAGGTCTTTCCATCACCGTAGGTGTAGTCGGTTGTCATTGTCTCCCTAGGAGCTTGGTCAAACTCGGGGTCTGTAAGGGTGAGGATATATGCTAACTTACGTCTCAAGCATAGCAATTGCAAGATCAAGGGTATTTCCACCCGCATTCAAGATAGCCTGCTTGCGCTGACCGAGTCCAGAGACAGTGTAGGAACCGCGGTCAGCCCTCTTGGTCATGTCCGCCGAGGGGGCAGCCAGAGCTCCCAAGGCGAGGACAGACGAGACAAGGATTTGGAAGCCTTTCATATTGTTGAATTGAATCTGAATTTGCTGCTGATTGAACCCGTGTTTCTCAGGTGGTACTGTCAAGAGCTGGTGAAGGGGGATGTTGGCCCTTTATAACATTTTCCTGACGCAGCTCAACAGAGGGCATTCGCTGGATTCTTGTTCAAATTAGACAAAGTAATCTACAAAGTCTATGTAATCCTTGGCACCACATAGTCGTTTCATCATGGAAGCATCCCCAGTTGCGGGGGGAGAAACAATATCCGGGGATCGCGAAATCTTAGTCTGCAATCGGCTAACTCGAACAGGCACGGATTTCCGCCTCGCTCTCTCCCCCAATTCATCAGCGACTCGACAATAGCAATCAACGTAATTCCCTCGAGCCTGGGGAGGTTGGTTTTCTAGCTCCCGGTGCAAGACTTGCTGGTATAGTTTCTAGAGCTTTGGCTCCTCTCCCAATTACTGTTCCTCGATGAACCATCTTGAGACTGATATTCAAGATCACACCATATGATAGAGATTATTTCGCCCACAATGCATCCATGGTTGGTTCATGTCTTCAATGACTATAGAGGAACTCATCCCGGTCATGATCTATCTTGAACGGAAGCTAATTGTAGCTCTGTAGCTCCGAAGTGGCATGACGGATTACACTGCAGAACTACAGTCGATGCCCAACCCTATCCTTGTTACTACTGTGTAGTATTCAAATCCCGAAGCCGTAGCTCCTTTGGAAGAGTTCCGCCTAACAATGCGCGGCGATATTAGGCAGGCTAGAGCTGATTTGACTGTTAAATGGCGCCCAAGCATTCGGCACTGGCCGGACAATCCTGTAGCCCCAGTATTTGCTCCCTTGACGAAACGGTCCCTTCTTTCCCGCATATTTCTCCGTCCGGAGGTGAAGTCTGCCGGATGACTGCTGTGGCGTTGACGGCAATTCCATACCCTACCCGCGCTGCGTCTGCCCCAACTACTCCCTAAGCATTCTACATGTTGATGTACTAGGAGACTTGAATACACCTTTTCTGAAATAGGCACGGTCAATTGCCCTGTCCAGATCAGTCCTGATATGCAGTCGTCATCTGGGTAGTATAATTCATCCACAAGCCTGTGCAATCGAAGTGGATACCGGACCAAGGCATAGGTGTGTCAGACATAGCAAGAACAAGTCACAAGATGCGACAAGAAAGTTATGGATACTATCCATTCGAAGTGATTACCGAACCAAGACGGATAAAGGAGGCGAAGGAGTCGGATACCGTCTTTGCTGACGCAGATCGTTTCCGAATTTTACATCACCTAGCCTTTGGTCAAGCGGTTGACGATGCCGAGCTGGCAACAAGGTTCTCAAGAACCCTCGAGTTCTGACCTTTGGGAAATACAAAATAGTAGATAGACACGCTATTGACTATTTTCTTTCTATTGCTCTATCTTCCAAATGATGCATCCACTCATACCCGTTGCGCTATTTGGTGCTGGGGAAGCTGTGTTGGCACAGGCCTGCCCTTGCGGACGATATGGAGGGATATCCTATTCTGATCTTATTTCTTGCGTATCTGGATAGAGCTGCATTTAATGACTCGTATAGGCACTGCCTTATCAGTGAGTAATGATGTCCAATGCCGATGAGATACCGCGGAGACCCAACAAGGTTTTCAACGCGGCGTTTGACACGAGTAGCCTTACTTCGGTCTACAAGAAGTCGTCTTCGTGAAGATAATTATTTCATTCGTCAATAATTGAACGGATCACGGCGGCATGAATGCCTGTATTCATGCCCTCGGAGGCAATAAGGCTGGGAAGTATACCAACCTGCAGGACATGCCTGCTTGCCGTGCCTATAATGCGACGTCGTCAAGATATAATCTTACGACTGACACAAAATCATGCCATGTTTTTCGAGAGACATACGACACGGATCATCGGAAATTTCTCAATGCGAAGCAGGGTGCAGGGTTAAGTGAGTAGTTGCGCTTGTCCCGGAGGGGATTCTTTCTATTCCCACCGTCATTAAACCCTAACCCTCATACCCATCCACTTAGATATCTACACCTACACTCCATACTACTGGGATCACAAACACTCCTTCCCAGCTTCCTGGCTTTTCTTAGCCTAGTGACGGTCGGCTAAGCGAAAGCTCGCATCTTCCTCACCTTCAATTTCAGCCCCATTTACTGAGAATGACTAGGGATAAATTACCTATACCGAACGGAGATAAGATACATTAGAGCCAACATTCTAAGACACTGGGATAGCCCAACAGCTATCTTGCAATTTGGGCTTTTTCTTTTCTTTTCCTTTTTTTTTTTTTTTTTTTTTTTTTTTTTTTTTTTTTTTTTTTTTTTTTTTTTTTTTTTTTTTTTTTTTTTTTTTTTTTTTTTTTTTTTTTTT
>QPHH01000011.1:502471-555974 GCA_003574815.1 Aspergillus spinulosporus | reverse complement strand
TTTTTTTTTTTTTTTTTTTTTTTTTTTTTTTTTTTTTTTTTTTTTTTTTTTTTTTTTTGAGGTTACTTGTATAACATATGTCACGACAGTCCGTCCTGACCAAGTGCCAACCTTATATATTACATCAACCGGAAAGGTTCTTAGTTCGACCAACCTAGTTTATGTTGTGTTTTCCATAATAGCAGGTACAGTTTCACCTCTAGAGTCTGTAGAATGACAACGCCGCCGTTAGATGTCCTCATATGGTTGACAGCGGAGACCATAGAAACATGCAGCATCTTTGCAATATCTAACATGCCTAGCATTTGTATCTCTATTTTGAAGCAGAAGGGCTCTTAGAAGGCTATAAAGCGCCTATGCACACAGTAATCAAGGGATTATAATTGTAAATATCTTTCGTTCGTGGGGAGACACTGTTTGCATCACCAGAACCAACATGTTGAACTTCTGCTCAGCCAAAATGGGCTAACCCTCGTTGGAGAGCTAAGTTTTGACTAACATACCGGCTGTCACAACATTAATAGGAGTCTCAACTCAGGCCACGATAGTTTGCTATAAATAATACGTGACGCCTTCTGGCCTGGGGCAGCATATCTCGGCAGACACTTTCCCCACTTCTCGCCCTGTCTGCATCCTATACCGATCAACATCAATCGGGCAACTATGGTGTCTTTGGACTAAAACAAATCAACTCAAGTCTGAAGTCCTACAACCCCGAGCTTGTGAGTTTTTAGTATCAATCCTCGAGCACTTTATCACCAACCTCAACTAACAGATCCAGTCGGCGGCACAAGCGGCACCGGAGAAGCCACGGCCTACTCCTTTGCACTCAATGCCACATCTCCACTGGTCTTACCTGATCGGACGGAATGAGTCCCAAGCATCAAAGATCGTGACGGAGCTGAAAGCTCTCAATCCAGAGAGTAAACCACCTTTTTAATGCGCAACGTCTCTCCTTGGAAAGTTGATGAGGTCTGCAAAAACATCCAAGAAAGGGAGGAGAAGGTGAAAGTTCTTGTTTTGACCACGGGACTGATGATGACAAAGGGCGGAATGGTACGTTATGTTCCTATATAGTTGAGCTTAATGAATAGGAATATGCTAACGAAGGAGTACAAACAAATGAAGGGCTCGACAAAAAGTTGTCCTTGCATTATTATGCCCGTATGAGGTTCATAGCGAAGCTCCTACCACAGCTTAATGCTGCTGCAAACTCTCCCCCGCCTACCTCTACTGGAGCTCCAGAGGAAACCAAAGCACGCGTCCTTGCATCTATGATATCTCTCCTCGAAGCTGGTGGCGAACGACACCTGATCAAGATGACCTGTCCTTGAAACGGGACTATACTGTAGCCTTGCCAACGCGCGCACCCACGCCATGACGATGACCTCGCTGTCACTGATAGAGCTAGCCCAATCCAATCCGTTCATCTTCTTCACCCACTCGTTCCTTGGCATCGTTTAGACAGGCGCGATTCGGTTACTGGGCCACTTCGGGAGGATGATAGCCAGGGTCGGCTGGCACTTGCACGGCCGTGGGTGGTGCCGATTAAAGAGAATGGTGAGAGGCATTTGTTTGCTGCGGTGGACCGGAGAGGCGAGGCAGATACCGCACTTGGTCGGCTCTGATAGTGAGCCAAGGGGAAATTGGAACAAATTAGAAGAGTTCAAGGCAAAGAACATTGGCGGGGAGGTGTGGAGGCATAGCTTTGAATGTGTTTGAAGAGATTTGCGGCTAATCTTGGCTCGATATTTAAACCAGTAATATAATATAGCTAATATTTGAAGCGGAACCACAGTTAATGCCCGAAATTCGAGATTGCTACTGCGGTTAAATGGATATATATGTCTATCATGTTAGGCACTCGCAGTGTCTCAAGGTCGTGGATAGTTTTGGCCGCAGAGTATACGGCATAGCAGTCATGTAGTCCAACCTTGGCCTTATGTCTTATTATACTGAGTAAATGCTTCTATTGTTTCAACAGTACGTTTAACAGTTCTGTACAAGAATGCACTTATAGTCTATTCTTAGTATTGCTGCTGCGGCAGTGCCACGCGGGGTAAGGCGGGTACCGATAACCGCGGCTGACCCTGCATGATATCACTCTCATCTTCAAACGTCAGCTTCATCTTACTTGCGACGACCTCACATATCTTTTCATCTGAACCTGCCCATTTCCTGGTCAAAATGCCATCAGTATATGCCCATATTACAGTCGATATTACTGACCAGGTTGGCGTCATCAAGGTACGTTACACCATACCTGACACGTAGTCGCATTCTGACATTAAGCATACTTTAGCTTAACAGACCGTCGGTCTTGAATGCCTGGAATGAGGACATGCTCGGCGAGATGATTTCTGCATTCCGCGAACTAGATCAGCATAAACGAACAGTGTTTACTGTGCTAACCGGAGAAGGGCGGTTCTTTTCCGCGGGGGCTGATATCCGACGTATGTGCACAGTTGCCACTTGCACACTTCTCAATGCAACGCCAGGTCTGACAGAAAGTAGAAGACATCCCAAAAGCACCAGAGACCGCCAGCCCTGCAGAGAAGAAATTGTTCTACATGCGCAAGTTCTCACGCGGTATGTGCATGCATACCCTCCACCTTACCAAATCGGAAACTATTTACTAATCACTGTGCGGCGTAAGAAATCGAGCTCTTCCGCTCTCTAATTGACCACACCAAGATCCTCGTTTTAGCTCTGAACGGTCCTGGCGTCGGCGGTGGCGCAGCTTGGTTCACAGGGTTAGCGGATATCGTCCTCGCCGTGTCTGGCGCATACCTGCAAGTTCCCTTCAACAGTCTTGGACTGGTGCCAGAGTTTGGTGCAGCGCAAACTTTTGCGCAGAGTATTGGCGTGCACCGCGCAAATGATCTTCTGATGTTTGGGCGGAAGTGCACTGTTGAGGAGCTGGAAAGTTGGGGGCTTATCAACAGGGTTTTCCCCGCACAGGGATTCATGGATCAGGTAATGTCCTTTTTACGCGGACAGTTGGAGGTTAATGATGGGGGAAGTATGCTTGAGACAAAAAGGTTGATGAATGGCCCTTTGAGGGCGGAACGGATGCTGGGGACGTTCGATGCGGCGAATGCGCTGGCGGAGAGGTTTGTGGAGGGGGTTCCTTTTGAGAGGTTTGCAAGAAGAAATGAGGAACTAAAAATGGGTATGTCCTACTTGTTCTTCTTTTTGAAGATGGAAATATGTGCTGATGTTGTGATAGCGAGAAAGGCCCGCAGCGGCAAAGAGAAGGCGTCTCTTTGATGGGCTGGATAAGGTATAGGGCAGCTTCACGCTACATGGGGGCAGCATGACTGCAGGATCGCTGTATTCCATAATCAGCATAGATGTCGTATTTATGAGACAACTTCTCGTGGGCAGCGTGTCTGGCTTCCCAACTAGTCTAATTCTATACTGACTTCTCAGGACCTATTACGCATCTTGGCTTCATTAGGACTATAAATCCAAGGGACTCTTTACATACGACCCGTAATTTCCGATACTGACTGTTTTCTAAAACCAGAGCTTGATAGACGAATAAGTTTTTCGACTTAGATACCGGGTTTGGACGATATTTATGGTATTGTACGTCAATGACATGTGGTATGGAGTTGCTTGTCAACCGTTAAATCCATGTTTTGTATAAGATATGCATGAGTTACGAATTAGAACGGCTTTTTTTAACCCCTGTAATCAGGATGCTGATGATCAATCAACAGAGAAACCTTGATTTCAGCATTTATAATAAATAGAGAAAATGCCGTCTAGATACATACATTACCCAGTCTGACCACAACGGTCCATGTCAAGCGATAGTGTTGATCCCAACCTGACGCAACATGGCCTCAACATCAGCCACAGTCCACCTGTCATGATATTCGAAAGTAGTGTTTTGCATGGCTCGGTCGAGGTCTTTTGGCTCATATTCATTTTTCTCTTTCCCCGAGGATGTGATTGCGCCCAGACTTGAGCGCATATTCTCACCGTAAAGCTGTCTGCTCTTTTCCAAGTCCTCTACCTCCATCAATAGCGCACAGGCCGAAAGAACCTGGAAACTTTCGAGACTATCCCATCCCCGCCGTCGATGCCCTAAACCTTTTTCCGTCTCGCCAGCTACATGAAAGCAAGCGAGACAGCGCTCCAATGAGTCGTACTCAGTTGCGTAACCCGTAATGGGTCCTGGAGGGCGCATTTGTGTTAGTATCAAGGAAGCTATTCTCTCGAATTCATCCTTGAGTTTGATGGATCGTTCGCGCTGTCGATGGGTTTGGACGCCGCTGTTATTGAGGATCTGGCCAATGAAGACTTCGAGCTCGGTCAAGGGATTGATGGGGTGTTCAGAGAAGTTAGCCATAGCGTCAGACATTGCGTCTTCGTATCTAGATCCAGTATTAGTAGTCCGTAATCTACGTTGGGAGGTTGTAGTACAGTGAGCGAAGTAGACGAGCTGTTTCGACATGGGCTTTCCAGTTTACGGGTGCTCCGAGGGCAATGCACCGCCTGGTCAATGTGTCTATTATCTTCTTCCAAGCGGCGGTCGGGTTAGACTTGATTGTCGTGTGAATGTCTTTCCTCCAGATCTCATGCTCATTGATGGCTCGATAGAGCTTGCCCAGTATTTTCTCAGATCGATAGTACTTGTGCACTGGGCTGGAGTCAATATCATCATCTGGATACGGGTGTACGTAGCGGGCCTCCAGTTGTATGTCTTGCCTATCGTAGATCTTGGCTAGGGGTCCCGGGGCAAGGCTTCCAAGTGTCAGCTCGTCGAGATTCTGTTACTATGTAGGTAATCTGGCTTACAAGTCTGGTCTATTCCGATTAACAAACGGCATTTCCTCCAACATGACTGGGACACCGGTCTTTGAGAAGTCTACTGCTGTAGAGTGCAGCTGCGCAAGCTTCTTACAGTCGGAGTGTGAAGTACCGAGTTTCATCTGGTCGGCCAAAATCATGTGTTTAGTCGCAATAACGCCAAGTTTGTCAGATTGCATAAACTCCACAAAGAAGTCGGCCATGTCCTCCCTCTCTACCATACGCTTGATATCCAAAGGTGGGTTGCGGGGGTAGTTCGCCGGGGAAAAGACGCGCTTCGGAACAGCCTCCGGGTCCCAGATAATGTTGTACAAGTCCCCATCTAGATCTCCTCCGCTGAGCTGACTGGGAAGATCTCGGGCGCCTTTCTGGCTGAAGACGATGCAATTCCGGTGTTGCCTAAGTGGGTGATTTTTGGGTGGAACAACATTGTGTGGGTACTGGATATCCCCGTCGTGCAAAGCCGGAGACCGGGTGACAAGCAGACGGCAGTTTTTGGGAGGAGCTTCAAGCCTGTCCGTTGTTTGGTAGGTCACAAAGACCTCATTCTCGTTCAGAAAACCAGTCTCATCCATGATACCATACAGTGTAATACCTTTGTGCACTGGTATTCGTGCTTTGTGTTTCAAAAGGCGAAGTTCCCGAAGGACCATGGCTTCAACGACCGCTCGGAGAAACGGGATCTCCTTGTAGTCCAGCTTCAGGTTGTGGAGAAACAAAAGCAATCGGTATAGCTTGACGCAGTCGGCGACACTTTGACCTTTAACAAATTTTGCTGTGTTCTTGGTGGTTGCAGTGGTGTTTCGCAGCTGTTCTACGCGCAGCTCCTGTAGTTTGATAAACCATTCCTCATCAACGCCCATATCCTCTAGGATCTTGATCACTTGTCTATTCAAGAACAGAGGAATGGGCTTTGACCCCGAGCCACAGATTTCCACGTTTGCCTGGTCGTCTGTCTGAAACTTAATCATGGAAGGTCTGATACAAATTTTGGAGCCTCGAAGACACGGGTCTAGGGATAGCATGCCTTTTGCACCGCCTAGCCGAATTTGAAAACATGTTGGCATCCCGTTTCGCGTTGGCAAGGCGTCGTGGATCACATCAACGGCTTTCGCGGAGATAGTCCCGACACCGTCACTGAAGACCCGTCCACCGACTTGTACATCGGGTATTGGCAATAGACGGATCCCGTGTTTCTTCAGGTTCACGGCGAAGGGTGTGTCCGAGAAGGCTTGTCCAATTCTGGCTGCGCAACGGGCTGGGGAGGTTATTTCCGAGAACCTTCCAATTGCCTTGATAATTGTGAAATAACTCTGAAGACCCCCATCGTCGTCGATGAACGGCGCAGAGAACTAGCGGTTACAGTTTCTTTATTAGCGTACTGGGAATAGCGGAACTCGGAAAGGGAGAAAGAGAGATAGGTAGCTTACCCAGGCTGAGCGAGACCGCAGCGATGAATGAGAAAACCCCAGAAAAGTGTAAGTGCGGCCAGCGATCTGAAAGCCGTTCGCGAACACGCTCTTGAACCTCACGAAAATTAGATTGTTGTTGATTCGAGGGTTGAAGTAGACATCCTCTCCGTTCTCATCACAAAATTGCACGCGGATGAAGTACTCGTGATGGTTCGGAAACCGTCGAAGGATTCGATTCAGAGGCTCTGTCTCTGGGCCGTGCAAAGTTATGCGGGAAGGAGTCACGACAACTCGATGAATATGTGCAAGGTGCGGAGCGGGCCGAAAGAAAGTCTCTGCTTGAATGGCCCCGTCAAGAAGGTCCTGGTCGCTTCCTGTGATCACCCCTAGCAAGCCTTCTATGCTGAACTCTTCTGGGTCCCCAAAGGGGGATGGCCAGTCAATCAGGTGGAATAGCCTCTTCATAGAGCTCACCGAAATTGGCCTCCTCCCTTGCATCTTTCTTGCTTTGAACAGACTCGCCAGTTTTCTGGTCAGGCATAAAACGGTATTTGGAGGGAGGTACCCGTTGTAGACCAGCGCTTGCAGCTGGAATAAGATTCCGAAAGGCAGCGTCCCACCCCTAGTGTACTCTTCCAACAGGTCTTTCAACAAGGTGAGCTGCGACTGCCAGCTGTCGAAATTGCGCAAAGTTTTGTACTCGTAATTTATGACACTCAAGTCATACTCTGCCACCTTGCCCATTCGCGCCTTGAAATCCGATGAATTTGAGACGACTTGAAACTCATAAACGAGGCATTGCCCGACAATTGAGGCGTGAGAGCCACCTAGCGACGGGAGACGAGTACGCGTTTCGCCGTCACACTGAAAAAAAGACGGGACTGTGATTAAGGTAAGCAACATCGAACCGTATTTGGACCAGACCAGCTCATAAACTGTATTCAGAGGAATCTTGATACAGCGTTTGTTACCCCAGTGAACCATAATATTCCGCTTCTTGAAGATGACGGTGTCATATTGTGGGAGTTCCACCTCTGGCACGTAGGCGAACTCATTGTCCGCAAACACGGTGTACCCGCAGCTAGCCGTTGACAATATAAACGAAACTGAGCCTCCTTTTTCTTCAGTTATGCGGGAATCGTTGATTCGCTCCTGCACCTCGTTGGCCAGGGCTCGAAGGTCGAATTCGTCCGGTTTGCGGTGGCTCGCTTTGCAGAGTACCTGGGATCCGAGTAAGTTCAACTTGGAAATGGGGCGCGGCAACCCGGCTCGCCGTTCTTCTCCATGATGAGCCAGGAATCTCTCGCCGTCGGATCGATTCAGGAACAGGATATGCCCGAAGCGCTTCTTCCTCGGTTTCTGGCAGTCGTAGTCGGTGATGGCCAGAGACAGCATGAACGGCTCAAGCTGATGCTTCAGCGCATCTTTACTGAGATCTCCCGGAAGATTGTGTACGAAGACTTCCATTATGATGTCTTGGCCTTAGCAAGGGAACCTAGCTGCGATGAAGACACTGGGAGTCTCCAGCCGCCGCGGGGAAGTTGGCAGGCTTGGGTCCGTCGCGGTCACGGGCGGCAAACTATGAGGGAATTTATATGGCAAAGAAGGTTATGTGAAAGATTGAGATGGGCCGAAAGCAAGAAGAGTAAGAAATCGATGGAGAGTTGGGGTTGTGGTAGGTCGGAGGGTGTTGGATGTGTTGATGTGTTAGGATGTCTAGATGTGATAAGAGTGTTGGTGAAGCCAACCATCAGCCGCCAAACGGACACTGTGGACACTGAGGCACAGAGTACTTGCATACGGCAAAGCACATAATCGGCGGATCGACCGCCAATAAATCCATCAACTCCTCTCTCCTTTCCGCTGTTTAGCTCCGTCTCTTTCTCTTCCCGTCAGCCCTCCTTTAGCGCTCTCACCTCCATCAACTCTCCTTCGCCTCTCACGACGTCCATCCATGGTACTCAGCCTAACAACACCATGTACGAATGCGAGACCTGCACTGAGGCGTTTTATGACCCATATGGCCGCGATGACAATATGGACGAGTACGGCCATTGGCCTGAATGTGAGACCTGCCCCCGCACTTTTCGCACCCAACGGGCCTGCAATCAACACATGGATGACACCGGTCATTGGGCTCCTCGCTACGAATGCGAGACCTGCACCAAGTCCTTTGGCTCTCTGAACGCCGCTCATCAGCACATGAACTCCAAGGGCCACTGGGCGCCCAGATGGCCCTGCGAGACATGCAACAGAAAATTTCACACGGAGGAAGCAGCGGAGCAACACATGAAATCGCTAGGGCATTACCGGTTCTACTGCAAAACCTGCGACCGGCAGTTTCAAAACGAGAATAACCTACAGATGGTATGTTTGGAAAACCTCCTTCGCTCTCTAGGACCGGGTCTGACCATTCTCATAGCATTTCAATTCCCAGATCCACCGCGGCCGCCAGGTCCAGTGTCCCTTCTGCAAGGCCAGGTACACGACCGCGTCTGGCCTCAGTCACCACCTCGAGACCAGCTCGTGCCCAGCGCCCCAAGCCTGAACCGTAAGAGCATCTACCGTCTTGTCCGTGAGCGAGATCCCCACGGCATCATCACCCACAAGCAGATCGGATGGAGGAACGAAGAAAACGCTACATACTCCGCTACTGTCCAAGCCTGGAACGGCGCCGGCTACGAGTGTTATCTGTGTCATCGACAGTTTAAAAGCCTCACTGCGCTCAATCAGCATTTGAATTCTCCTGTCCACAAGCAACAGGTCTACCATTGCCCCAACGGTCGCTGTGCGAAGTCTTTTGCCACCCTGGCCGGATTGTTCAATCATCTCGAAAGCGAGTCGTGCGGGCATATGCGGTTTGAAAATGTCCAGAAGCAAGTTGGGAACGTGCTTCGAGGTGATCGACTCATTGCGTTTTGAAGCTTGGAGCGGTCGGGCCTTTTTCTTTGCTGGCGTTTTAGCCTCGAATTACCATAAGAGCCTTGAAATTATAGCAAAGGTCTTCAAGGAGCTATCAGGAGCCAGCATGTATGTGTTCTCTAAACCTGAGTTGGATGGCAGAATGTGACCCTCATTTGGAGTTTTTTGTTTGACCTTCTTCCGTACGTCACGTACGTGCTTGTCCGGGCTAAAAATATAGCGACCCAACCAGAACGGACCAGAAGCCGGTGACTATCAAAATAATCACCACCAATTTTTCTCCGGTTTCTTGTAGATGCGCAAGCGCCCGGAATAGAAGCGCGGACTTTAAGAGGCACACCATGAGTCCATGACAGTGAGCATATCAAGAGAATGCTGCTCCTCTGTCGTCAGAGATGATGCCTGTGCGTGGACACTGTGGCTTAGAGAGACCTAGGACATTGTCCACGCCAAAATTCGAGGAAACTCAACCATTCTCCTGCTCAGGTATTGATCTTGGCGCACTCCTCAATTTGGGTAAACGCGTCTTGCATCACTAGTATGGCCGGATCGCTAGGCGCCCGAAGCGGCAACAGACAGGAGGCTAAGTTAGACGCCAAAGAATCTGACCAAGTCCTTCTAGCCATCCAACTACATGTCAGATCGTTTCGACCAAGCGCCAGATTATGATGATATCTAGGTATTTGACGACGCTAGCAGACAGTACACTACGTGGCGCTGTCAGCATAATCCAAATCAGCACCATTGTCACCATCAGCATGATAATCTATCTAGCTATAATTAACACTGCTATTCAGCAGTCCCATGGAAACAGTATGACCGCATGATTCGAATAACAAACACAGCCAGTGCTGTGGTTAGAATTATAACGTAATTCTCTCACCCTCTGGCCATACTAACCCCTTTTACCCCTGCACTTTTTCCAATCTAGGCATATCGAATACACAAGGTTCATTCCTAGCCTGCTTTCTCCGTAGTGCATGTTGAAGCCTCTAAAAAGCGAAAAGTCTTGAATTCGAAATAACGACAAAGTGAGCAGCATTCGTTCACAGCTCTCTCATTTATGGCGGCTAAGTTCAGGCATAACCAATCATACTGCCTGTCTTCTTGCCAATGCTCTGTTACCTAGTGTGCTATAGTTTCTGATCATATGAGCCGATACTTGATCTGAGAAATGCCCATGAGCTCCCCCACCTCCATCCACTCTCGTAACTGGTTATTATTTCAGACGAAAATAGGAATGTCAAGGCTTCAACCACCGTCAATCTACCTTGCCCTTTTCTACAGATGACGGCTAATAATACGACGCCCCGTGAAGTCAGGGGCATTCCAGGTATTCATAGCCTGCCCGACATCCTTGATGATTTTCTCCATTACAACTCGAATATATCATACGACGTCATCTACATCGGGCTCGATCCAATGTAGGCGTCTATCGGATTGCCTGTCCCGACATCCAGTCCGTTCCAAAAGGTCGAAACTATATCAACAGCTGCCTCATCCAGGCCCGGGTCGAGCGAGTACGCCCAAGAATTCCAGCAAACCCAGCTGGAGGCGCTCACTTATTCCCAGAATCCTAACCCTTTCATATTACTGTTGTGCCTAGAGAAAAAGAAGCAGAAGAATAACCAGATACAGGTCACTAGAATGTCCATACCAATTCTCACTGCATTTTCCTGCAGTGCTCAATATAAAGTTACTTTAAGTAGTTCAAGTTCTTGTGCCTCTATAGAAGAAACAGAACCGGGATTGAACATTTCGGTTATACTAGAATGTTCAGTCTATAATCATGGATATACAAACAGGAGCAAGGAAATCATAATTTGGAAACTGTTTAGTCCTGGGATATTGATGCCATCGCATCTATGCCTGTCGTGGTATAGCATTAGAATGTTTGCTGACGAGCAGATAGATCAATTCAAAGTGAGTCGGTAGGGTCAATGACATTCTCCCTAGAGGACGATACTGTGGCCCTCTGCAATGATATTTCTTTTATGCGGGTATGGAGAAGGGTGCGCACGGAGTCTTCCTACTACTTGTGGTTGTTGCGATGAGAAAGGACGAGACCAAGGAAACTCTGTGGCTGCGCGATTCCTCTTCATCGCGGCATGAGCCTGAAACACCTCAAGCGACTTTCCCAGTTAGCCATCTTGAGGCTCGCATCTTCTTACAGAGTCCATCGTGAAGTCGTAGTTAGGAGAAGACGAAGCCTGGAAGTAAAGCTGCATCAACCACCTCCCCACTGCATCTCAGTGCGTCTCTCGCACCTGATGATTTTGCTTCTAAAGACAGAAATAGCAGCATTGGAAGACTTTGGCCAGAGGAACTAATAAGAGTGTTGTTCTGCTGGTCCCTCTTCAGACTCTGACTTCAGGCCGGGTTTCATTTAAAACCAGACCGAGCCTGGGCAGCGGGTATTTCGTATTCACCACCACCACCATTCGACATAAAAATAGAATAATTACGCTACTTTCGATTGTTGACGGTCGACACCATGTGTCGATAACGACAACGGAAAAAATCGCCTGAATCCTCCGGGTCATGTAGTACTGGGCTTTGGCGTGAATCGCGACACCAAGTGTCTTCAGCTGCTAGCGAGCTGCGTGCGGTTACATTGATCGTCAGATTGTTGAATGATTCATCTTTTCCGATCATTGATATGGGTCGTATTTGGCAAAGCGCGCGGAATCAGCCTCGCTTGTACGTTCTATAGGTGAAGCGGGTTATTAGTTGGCGGTTTCAAGGGACGAGATCATCGCTATTGTATCTCGTATTGTCTCCAATGTGCGCTTCATATCATGTGGATCCTCGAGCTAGAAGGCTTAGGATGGTCGTATCTAAATGTGGCAGCGAGAGCGTCTTGGTTATAAAGAGTCCGTCCCTCAACTCAAGCCATAAAAAAAAAAGGAAAAAGAAAGTAAAAAAAAACAGCTCTACAAACCTTACCTTCACGCTTCTTCTAGTCATTAAAGCCCAGTCCAAATGCGCTCAACGGTAAATCTCCTCCTGTCTACTCTCCCGGCCCTTCGTATGGCGCTGGCCGCCTGCCCAGGCCCTGATGTCAACACTGCAACAACAGATCTCATGAAGTCCTTTGAGAGCTGGGAGCCCGATATCTACGATGACGGCTACGGGAACCCTACCATTGGATACGGCCACTTGTGCAGTGACTGGTCATGCTCGGATGTTGCGTATGATATCCCCCTGTCCGAAGAGGACGGAGTGAAGCTTTTCGCGGAGGATATTGCTGTGCGTCTTCCTCTACGCCCTTATCCCTTATGACGGATTCTCTGTGGCGGGAGAAAGACGTAAGGTGCTGATGCGATGAATAAAACAGGTCTACCAAGATGGCGTTGTATCTGCCCTCGACTCCTCGGTTACCCTAAACGACAACCAGTACGGGGCTCTGGTCTCATGGTGCTACAACGTCGGCGCGGGCGCCGTCGCCGAATCGACCCTTGCCGCTCGCCTCAATGCTGGCGAGGACCCCAACACCGTGGCCGAAGAGGAACTGATTAAGTGGGTGTACGCGAACGGGGAGGTGTCAGAGGGGCTGAAGCGCAGGCGCAATGCGGAGATCGAGCTTTTCCAAACAAGCAGCGATGGCGAGGCCCTGCCCGTTTCTTGCTGATTTGGCAGACTCCAATCAGGAATAACGTAGGAGAATGGGGGATTTCAGCTGACCATGGTGATGTGATTCTTAGTGGATAGTTCTGAGTCGGTGGCAATTGTGATCTTGCGTTCTAGTGGAGTGAAGAAGGTTCTTCTATATCAAATGATTTCTCTCTCCTGTCAGATGCACACAGCCCGTCTCAGTTGACCTTGAGAGGTGACCATAGACCTTAATTGTCTGTTGCAGCTTTCATGCCAGGCGCACTAGTGTGTTCCAAAGGAATTCCAAAAAAGTGGGGGTGGGTAGCATGTTAGATACTTGTTTGGACACTGTATTCAAGCAGCGAATCTAGTGGAGTCCATCTCCAGCTGTCGATAGGGTTAACCCTGTACTTGAAGCACTTGGGATCACAGCTGGATTAACAGGATTGAAAGGCTTCCAACGGGAAACTGCAGTTATGCAAGTGACCTAGGAGCAATGCCGTAGACTTATTCAAGGAAATATAATCTTCGAGGTGGGATGACTGGCAGCAGTAAGAGGAATTCCTGTCGTTCTCGGCGTCGCGAGCTATCAGTATTGTTGGTCATCTCTGGAGCAATACAAGTTGCTGCACAAGATCTAATATAAACCCATCCTACCGGCTTCTGTTTCCCATTACTCTCCCTATACCTGTACTGAGACAGCATGGTAAACTGCCCTTCAATAAGTTATTCTAACATCTCTTGACCTCCCCTCTCGACCCTGAACCCCTTACTAGGAATTGTTGAAGCAGTCTCCCTTAGGATACTGGTACGGACCCAAACTCCTCAAGCCCTTCATTGAGCAGTAATTAAACAAGGATCTGACCTCAGATTCTGCCCCGGACAATAACTACGTGCTCATCAATATCGGCCCCAATGACTGCTCCCTTGAAGTCCGTGATTTCTCATACTCTACCATCAGGCAAAATTACCAGGGAGACGACGGCCTTTGCCCGATCCGCATTGCTGCCATCAACTTGGCTGAACGCAATGGTCTTCACCTGCGACTCCAAGATGTCCTGTCCTGCAGACGTGGGGAGTTATCACAAGTCGGCTGAACAAGCAGAGCATTCTCCACCCAATTAGTCTACTTCCCGTGCTGAGTTCCAAACCACTGCTATCTACTCTCGCCTGCCGCTAAACAATAGTTGGTGCAGTTCGCCGTAGTTGTGTATCTCGAGTCTCTCGAGGTTGGCATTGTGGATATCAGTACTGGATTAGCCAGCATGTTGCGACGCCGTAGGTGACTGCAGTTCTCTTCCCTTGAATATAGGGAACGCTCATACCCTGGCAGAGTAGGTGTTACCAAGCAAAGTGGCTTTCATCAAGATGGCAGCAAAATAGCATTAACGAGTTCTAGAAGTCAAAAGCGCCGATTTTGGTCTTCTCAACGGAAGACGCAGAATGAGGTTTCCTTGTCTTATCACAAAATCACGGCCAGTGTGATATGGCATATTTTAACGCAATAATAAGGTACATATTGGTCAATGACTCAGATAGAAAATCCAGAGTCAATGATCAGATTATGTCCGGTCAACGAGCTGTTCAGAGCCAGTAACTTGACAGCCTCTGCAACATCCTATTGACTTCACGTTAGTGTCGAGCACTTCCGGAGACAGGAAAGACTCAGTACCTCGACTGTTGCAAATCGTTTCAGGATCGTCCCGTCTTTGGCTGCTTGTAAATGCTCTTCTGGGAACTGGCGGCCCCAATCCTACCATTCAGCCGTGTTAGCAAGCTTCTTTGGCATACACGACGTATCTATGGACGCTCGCATAGGAGTCTCTTACTGTGAGCAGGATACCAGGCGACACGGAGTTGACCCGAATGTTAGGCCCAACAGCACGCGCTAAGCACTTGACCATGTGGATTTGGGCTGCTTTTGTTACTGAGTATGGCTGAGAATGGTGTTAGCGGATGCTGAGCAAGAAGGACCGGGAGAATAACTACGCCCAGGTCGGCGTAGCATGGCAACCTACTATTGAACTACCGCTTGGCTTTACCCCAGCAACACTGGCAACGGTCACGAACGACCCTTGTGCTGCATCAAGATGTACTCGAGCTTCGTGCAGGAGATATAGATGACTTTTAACGTTAATCTCATAGCATCGGTCCCAGTCTTCTTCATCCACATTTTGATTCAAGTCATCGAACTTCCTGATTCGAGTCCAACCGCCATTTGAAACAACAATGTCCAGCCTTCCCATCATGCTCACTGTCTCAGCGACTAACCGCTTGATATCCGCCCGACTTGCCAGGTCTGCGCGTATTGCAGCAAAGCGAGGCTGTTTCTCCCCATGGCCGTTCATGACGCTGCCACTACCCGCGATTTTGGTCATCTCTTCTTGTATGAGCTCAGCGCGTTGGGCGTTTGACGAGTAGTTGATAACGACCCGCATGTTAGCTGCTAAGACCTTCGCGATGGCGGCCCCCAGGCCGGCGGACGAGGCGGTGACTAAAGCCACTTTCAGGCTGGAAGAGGACATTTTGTGGCTTGTACAGAATTGAAAGCGGAACAAAGTATCGTTCAGACATCAAGGGTCCCAGGGGTTTAAAACCGAAGACTGTCCTTTGCGAGCCCTACGTTCGGAGGTCGCGGCGAACTAGTTGCCTAAGCTTCGGGCCGAGCTCCGATCTCCAATATCATGATCCATCAATCTTTAAAGCTTCTAGAGTAGTTTATAGAGCATCCGTATCGACGTAATTACCAGCATCAACTGTCAAATAATATAAACGAAATGAAGGTCTGCTTCTTACAATCTAGCTCTATAGAGCAGCTTTAAATACACAAGAAATAATAATCAACCTAGCCTAATACGGCAGTTAGAAGAGATATAACTTTTGAACCGTGGAAATAGCAGAAGTCTCTGCATAACCATCGGCGAGCCGGAGCTTGCAGTTCCGATATCCCAAATAGGAAAGTTCCGTATATGACTAGCTGTCACGTACGGTCGACATAGTTTAAATCCGCTGGAGGGCTTGCCAGTTTAGCCTTACCGCACGAACACTTGATGATCCCTCAATATGACTTCCCTCTACCTCCTACTCCTTGCTGCAGCCTCCTAAGTACCTATGGCGCTGGCTGGGCCTGGCACCATTGGCCTTTCCTTCGTCCTTCACCTCCCACTTGGCCGTAGGACAGCGAGGTCCTAATCCAAGGCTTGACTACAGCAGTACATCATATCTAGTCCGCCGCTGTACCTTGTGTCAAATCAACAACCGTAAAGCTGGCAGCTTCCTCACTAATCGGAAAGCTTCGTGCAGCGGAGGTGCAAGAGCCTGTACCGGTACTGATATCACTCCAGAGCTGGAACTATAAAAGCTGGAATTAAGGACAAGATTTGGACAAGATTTACGAGTATGCACTGGCGATAGCGCAGTTCTGGACATTGACCTCAGGCATCCCAGCGTCTCCACAACACATATATAGAAGACAAATAGCGTCCCACAGTCATCCGCCCCTCATCGCGGTCCTGTCTGATGCTGCCCATCGATATTTTCCCCCCATCCGAGACGAGGCAGAACGGGGTTGATCTTACGGGACGCGTATCTGGCATACTTAATCCTACTGTTCATGCCCAGTCCTATATTAAAGAACAATAAATTAAAGAAAAAGAAGGGAAAAAAAGCATTCACCTTCAAGCTCCTTGCAAAAGCCACAAAAGTAGGCAATAAAGTTGTTCAAGTTAACTCTGGTGAGATGCATTGTTTGTTCATTTTCTGATCAGAGCATAGCACCTGCAGTTATTTCTTCGTTCTAATCTAGTTAATCACAGCGCAATGGGAGCCAAACGAGTTTAGCATGACCCTGTGCTGCATAGACTAAGGATATTTATGTAATAGTGTGGAGAGCTGCTATCAATTTATTTTCCTCTCTCCATGCACTGTCACAAGCGGCAAACAAAACTCACAATTCAACTATAATGAACTGATAATAACATATTAACACTCTGTCAGCTCATCAAAGCAGTCAGCTAAGCCTTAGTGGAGGTTTGAGGCAGCTTCTCTAGACTTTAACCTACATATTCAGCAGTAATAACCTTGCTACAGTAATGGCTCTTCATACGTTGTTATCTCGCGCGTGTTTCGGGTATGATTTCGTCCAGTTTGTGAAGTTGGGCAACGGGTCATCCCACTCTAAAGAGTGACCATCGAAAGTAATTAACGATAGGTCGGACCTTTAGGCAATTCCTCCTGATTGCCATGAGCAGGCCAAGAAATAACAGGGACGCTCAAGGCAGATTGAGTGCACTAACCCCCACGACTTTGGCCTCACATGTGTTGTCCTTGCATGAATTCGACTGTTCTCATTCCAATTACGAGCCCAAAAGAGCCCCGTACCAATGTATTGTCACTGCCTCTCCTTTTCGAGATTGGGCAGTCTGTCCACCTGCTGCCTTTTTGGTCATAGCTCCTTCACAAGCTCCCTCCCCGGATCAAACCCTAATTCTCCGTCACCTTGAGACGATAAACTGCTCACTGAAACTTGAGATCTGGCGGTGCCGTGCAATGGCTGAAAGATACCACACCCCGGTCTTCACGATGAGCTGCCCACAGGGTAGTCAAGGGTTGCTCGTTCTCCCTTATTGAGCCTGGACAGCCTCCAGGGTACTCAGCCGGGGCCAAGATGACATATAAGAATAACTCCGGACGCCCCATAAGCTCTCAAAGCAAGTACCATTGTCGCTTACGCACAATTGCGAAGGAATTTTTTTGTTGTAGCAGAGCTATGACTCGAACTGCACACTTCCCCTCACACTGTCCCCCGTGTTCCTGTTTGTCACCTCGCTTACCTACCAAAATGACTTCGTACGTCCAGCTGCGCGCAGATCCATGCTTCCTGTTGCTTGGGCCTTCTCATAGGCCTTTCGACGCTCTAATTGCTGCTTGTCTAAGTGGGACCCGGGCGGCGGTTCACCACGCATCCTTCAACATTAATCGGCGGCTGTCTCGGTACCCTTTTATCGACCTCGCGACGAACGAACACTGATTTCCTACCTAGAACTCGCTGGCCTGACTCTGGGGTCTATACCCCGCCCGCCCGCGCGACACGACCTGCTGGACCTTCCTCAAATAGACTTTTTACGATGGGGACGATGGGCGATAACAAGGGAACCAATCTGCATCCCACGCCGGAGGCCTGAGGAGCCATTAAAACCCACGTATAAATACCCTTGTGGCTGACCCTCGACTCTGCTCTGTTCATCATCCGCAAGTCCTCCAATCCTCAACAGCCAAGTTTACCACCAATTTTCAAACACGCCACCACTCATTAACCAATCCTCAACATGTCTCCCTGCTCCTGCAACTGCTGCGCTGGCGACTGCAGCTCCTGCTCGTGCGGTGACTGCAGCGTAAGGTCCCCTTCCTAGTGATCTTTGAGGGCTTCTCTGACAATCTATGTTTCTGTGTAGCACTAAACAGCCGTCCTGCCGTATATTCCTCTGCCCGCGCCGCATTGCCGCCTCGCCTGACATCTACCTCGAAGAGACCGATACGCTTTCCTGTCCATTGAATAGCCCACGATGTCGGATTGCTGGATATATGACAACAGAGTGTGGATAGACCCGGGCCCAAGCTTTGATATTTGGCTCAGCTGGCGGGATGATATAACTTGACGGGACCAAATGCTTCGCTATTCTCGTGCATCCATGACTGAACGCTGTACCTATTTACCCAAGTCGCTCTTTACTGATAACGTCGACGTGATTTTGGAATAAACCTAGCCACTGTAGACAGAGACCGCGCGCGGCTGCGCATCACATTACCAGTTGGAAGATTTCAACGCTAGGCCTTGACTTGAGCTCCTTTAAGCAAACCGATCTGTAGGTCTGACTCCCTCAGCACAAAGGTTAAAGCTATTTCCAATCAGGTGCCAAATCTCTACGTAAATGGTTGCCCCTTGCCACCAATGCTAGCCCGCGACTCGTAGCGCTGGTCTCAACAAAGATAGGAGAAAGGACAGCACAACAATCCTGTCGCAAGAAACAAAAATCCATCAACCTCTTCACTCACATTGTTCGTCGCTCAACGACTCTTCTTCATTTCTCAGCAGACAGCAGCTATTGCGCAGCAATCAAGGAAACGTCCTCCCCCGTTCGCGCTCCAAGTTCGCCTTCAATATCATCGTGGATCGTAACACCATCGCACATCAACTGGGCTATATTATTGGAACGAGCGAACCGACCCCTTTACATGTTACGATATCCAAGAAACTACCTAGCCGCCTATATTCTGCTATCCCGTCATACCACAATCTCAGCTCTCTGATCGTACGCCTCATGTCCGGACGCTGGATAAAACCAGGCCATTCCACTGATATAGTTCTAAACATTTCATACACGAGAGCAAGGTCATAAATTTCACGGAAGCCTAATTCAATACTCACACCCCGCTCGGTCCAGCAAGCCATTCAAACAAGTCGCTCAGATAATGATGAGCGCGAACGTCTCCAGACCGAGCATGGCCTTCAAACCCCTCTGCCCGAGCAGCACGGCCACATAGACGGCCGAGTTCGCCACTGGCTTTCGCGTCTGTTACCTCCTGATATGTGACAGTCTTCAGATATTTGCCGACCCAGAGACCGCCAGTGAAGCGCGCTGCACCTTTGGTAGGCAGAACATGGTTGGTTCCGATACACTATAAAGCTCGTCAGCCATCATCCAACTTGGCTCAACTCGGTACCGTCCTAGAAGACGAGAGCAGACATACCTTATCTCCATACGAAACGCACGTCTTTTCGCCCAGGAAGAGCGCTCCGTAGTTCTTCATCTTGACGAGTGCCTCCCTCGGGTTCTCCGTCAGAATCTGAACGTGCTCACTCGCATATTCATCTGCAAGTTTGTACGCCTCATCTAGGTCCTTAACAAGGTGCACCTCTCCAAACCTTTCCCACGAGACCGCCGCGAGCGCCCTAGTTGGAAGAATCGGCAACAGTCTTTCCACTTCTTTGATCGTCTTCTCCGCGACATCTCTCGAATCCGTGATCAGAATCGCAGGCGTATCAGGCCCATGCTCCGCCTGCGACAGCAAATCGGTCGCAACGACAAAGGGATCGGCTTTGGCGTCCGCCACGATAAGCACCTCTGTTGGACCCGCAGGAAGATCGATCCCGATCTCACCGAAGAGTTGCCGCTTAGCCTCTGCGACAAATGAGTTCCCCGGGCCTGCGATGAAGTCGGTCTTGTTGATGGTTTCGGTTCCCAATGCCATTGCCGCAATCGCTTGCACACCGCCGAGGATATAGATCTCATCTGCGCCAGCCATGTGGATCGCCGCCACCGTGGACGCCGGGATTTTGCCTTGGATCGGGGGCGTGCAGGCGATGACACGCGAGACACCGGCCGCTTTGGCAGTCACGATCGTCATGTGAGCTGAGGCGAGGAGGGGGTAGCGGCCGCCGGGAATGTACCTGATAGCACAAGATGAGCCCACACAGGAACGTCAATAGGTCTCGCAAGGGTAACGACATACGCGCCGACTGCCGAAATGGGAATATTCTTCTGCCCCAGAAACACCCCCGGCTGAATCTGATACTCAAAGTCCGTGATGGACTTGCGCTGCTCTAGGGCAAAAGTCCGCACGTTCTGTTGCACGGTCTTGATATCCTCAATGACCTGTGCGGGGACCGTGCTGACGATTTCGTTGATTTGCTCCTGGGACAGTTTGAAGCTCTCAGGGCTCCATTTGTCGAATTTCTCCGAGTAGGAACGCAGTGCTTTGTCGCCGTTCTGCCGGATGTCTTCGATAACACTGCGTACGATACTCGGGACGTCAAGGGACGGTCCGTTGGAGGCGCCGCTGCTGGGATTGGCGCTCTTAAGTGTGATAGGCATGTTGATGACTGTCTGTTAGAATAGATTCCAGGCAAGGTACTTGCTGTTAATCAACTTTGGACTTCCATCTACCTGCCCGCTTATATGTCGACGCATGATGATCATGACTACTTTCTCCGCATCGACCCTCAATTGCTGCATCGGCTCTCTGGTCTCGCCAGTCGCAGTGCCAGTCCAATCAAGTCGCAGATATTTCGGCAAATCAAGCCAAAGTTGACGTTGTAGGCTCTGCCTTTCCACAGGCGCCTCCTACGGCCCCATCTGGGGAACGCTCGGCCGGCCGGACTCGGCACCGAGCCCGTTGCCCGGCGTGATCTCCGCACCGCCGACAATCTTCGGTAGCGACTGTGCAGTGTCCATTGTCCAGGCATGCATATTGGACATTAGGGTTGTGAACGCTACTTTCTAGTCCAGCTGTTGGACACTAAGTGACCAGAGGGTGTGTGATTCGAACCAGGTAGTCCTACTTGGTGTTTGCACGGTTCGCTCGTGGCCGGTAGTAGCACCGAGGTATGTATTTCTCCACATCCTTCTCTATAACAAGGATGAAACAGAGTTTTCAGCACAAAAGCATTCGCTACGATGAGCTAAGTAGATGCTGATAGTCACTCCTAGTGACATGCTCATCAAGATCTATCGACGTATATTCTGAATAATTTAACGATATACGGAGTACATATGTAAAGAAATACCTACAACGGCAGAGGAACACGTGACAGCAAAAACCATGACTAATCAATGCTACCACACTGCGCTGACGACAAAGCTACGGAGAACCTCGAGGGCTCCTGCTTCAGATTTACGCCAGATTGTGGCTGACCTCTAGGCCCATGTCTGCCGGGTGGGTCTGTAGAGTAACTCGATAGCAATCTCTATGCTCTTTGTAAGGGCCCTGATCCCTTCCCTGAGATGAATGCCTCCAGCCCTACCCAGCAGATGCCCCCGGTGTCAAAGCGGGCCACGGCCTGCGTAGAATGCCAGAAACACAAGGTATGGTATTTATTACACTTACATAGTCTGTTAGCTAATATTGAGAGGTGCGCTGCGTGTTACACGGCCGAAAGCCACCATGCCAGCGCTGCTCAGGAAAGCACCTCCCCTGTGTGTTCAGGAAGGGCCCAACGTATCCGCTGCCGTCGTCTGAAAATCGGTATGTAGCAGGCAGAAACTTTCATCATTGAGCAGATTAGGGCTAATTCTAGAAGGCTACTGAATGCGTTGTTGGACGATCTTGGAGCGCTCCATGGTGCGGTAAATGAGCTCCGGGCAGCAGGGGACCTTCCAGACCTCCCAGCATTGCGATCGACCGCTGTGCTCTCGGAGCTGCGTGGAGGCGACAAGGTCGTGCAAGACGGGGATGTGATGCCGGTTGACATCAGTACAGAACTTATAGATAAGCACCCCGAAGTACCAAGCCGAGATGAGACAACAGCGACGCAGCCTCCCATCCAGTCGCTTTACCAGATCACACGGTTGCGCAGTCTACGCTCGCAGGGTCTTGCAACTGCAGCGGAAAATACGGCCATGACCATTCGTTCACAAACCGATTTGATCTCACGCAAGGTAATAAATGTCGATGATGCGGAAATGCTGGTCAACCGCTACCTGCAAAGGACAGATCATTTTCTCTACGGGATAGCGAGCGAGTACAAAGGCTTGCAGGAGATGCGACAAGCGTCACCGCTTCTATTGATAGCTGTTTTAACTGTGGAGGCGTTGCAGAGCGCAGACAGCGAGCAGCTGTATCGTCTCTGCTACGCAGAATTCCGCACCCTGGTGGCAGACTTCCTCTTCTCGCATACTGTGACGCTGGAGGATCTTCGAGGCCTTTGTATCGCATGCTTTTGGCTGAGCGATATATCCTGGTCAATCTCAAGCCTCGCAATCCGTCGTGCAGTTGAGATGGAGCTTCACAAATCGTTCCCTGCTGCCGTTGATGGCCTCAAAGGCCAACAGGTCCCGGAGCAGCTCGATGAGCGGACGAAAAGACTCGTCGACAGTGTCCGGATATGGTACCTACTATATATCTGCGATCAGCATTTGGCGATCCTTTATGGCCGTCCTTACATCATGCGAGAAGATGAAGGGATTCAAAAATGGCCGCTCTATCTGACAGTGAATCGACAGCCCACAGATATCCGAATTCTGAGCCAGGTGGCGCTCTTGCAGATCCTACGGTCTGTCTCCGAGACATTTGGCCAGGACTCGAAGCGACGAGTGCCCATTCTACTGAAGCCGCAGTTGGATGGTTTCAACCAACAAATCGATCAATGGGTAAACCACTGGTTGGGGATCAGTCGTAAGCTGTCTGGATCGTTATTGACTCCGAAGGCCGCGCACTAACGGCAATCAATAGAGGACCATCCCGTCATAGGGGCCTACCCAAGCAAAGCAATCATGCTCCACCACCGGTTCTCCAAGCTCCTTGTCTCTTCACACGTCTTTCGCGGGCTGGGACGCGACCCCGTCCAAGATCCGCTCCCGGCTGAGTTTCAACCCCTGGCCCTCGTCGCAATCAACTCTGCAAAATCAGTCCTCGACCTCACAGTCAACGACCCGGACATCGTGGCCGCATTCGCTCATATACCGCACTACTACCACACCATGATCGCATTCGCGTGCTCGTTCCTGCTCAAAACCGCCACGATCTACGCGCAGCATATATCGATAGATAGTGGCGCCGTCATCAACTCCATCACACCCGTGATTAGCCTCTACCTTAGTGTCAAGTGTACTGCATACCACCTCGCACACTGGATTGGTCGTGGACTGCAGGCTCTATTAAACAAGTATATCAAGTCACTACCGACGGAGACCGCGCCGGGACCCACCGCGGAGGTATCGTTCCATGTACAACAACAGCAACCACAACAGCAGCATTCAACACCCGCTCCCTCCTCAGACGTGAATATGGCATTCGATAATGGCTCCGGGATCTGGGAAACTGGTGCGGTATCAGCCTACGGCGACAATTTTTTATCGTCAGCGTTGTTCGAGACTCCCCTACAACCTGGGCAAGGCAGTATCTCGGACTTTCCATGGGACCCGTCGATGTCCTTCGCCTCGCTGGAGCACATGGGACTTGGGCTGCTCTGACCGTGCTCTTCTTGATAACGGAAACCAGGACAACGACGCCTAGAGTCTGCACGGGCTTGATATGAGCCTATTGCAGTAACCTCGCTCTCTCTTCACTCTCGCATCCTGGCGGTCTTCTCTCTGACAGCGGCTGTTTCGCTCGTACTTCCTGACTGCGAGACTGCTGTCTGGAGCAAAGTATAGGCGTTGCCATTATCAAAATTGAGTCCGCTGACGAGTAAGATAAGGATAAATCAGTTGATCTACTTGACTACCTATTCTGAACCGGTGTCAAAGCCGGCAAATGCATTGGTCTGATAGTGGATACTAGTTTTTTATATATCACTCACTCTGGCCTATGGTTAAGATTGAGTTATATGAAAATGTCATGTGAAGTTCATCCCGTACCCTGTATGCGATTAGGGCCCCTAAATGTCACATGATATAGCGTCTTCACCACGATCTTCAGCCTCTGGAGATTTGACCCCGCATTGTATCGAGTATCCCTTGAAGAGAAGAGATCGAGCAAGATATAGAGGATCAATCCTCTAAAAGGCGTACGCTTTTGTAGGCTACGTGGGTCTAGCCGACACAGCTTCCTTCTGCCCTATCCCCTTCAAGCATACTGCATATTGTACACCTGTGAAATGTCGAGACTACGCATTGAAGCCAACGCACGCGGCGCGCCAAGTCCGAGGAACAGGATTAGAACATGTATAAACCAACTCAACTTCATATAAAATAGTCCTTATGAGCTACCGCCTAATAAGGGCTCCGTCTCCCTCCCTCCAGATAAACCTGTGGCACTCCTCTGACGCTGAATAACAGCATATAAGAGAGCAATCTGTGCAATAGCAAAGACAGCGTTGCCCGCAAGAGGCCATCCAAACTTGAAGTACCAATCTAGTACAGGATTCTCGACGAAACGGGGCGAGCCGTCATAACAAACCCGCCACACCCATGACACGGCCACAAGCGCAAAAGTAACACCCTGAGCCGCAAGGCTTGGTACACTAAATGCGTTGGTTACCGGTCCGTGCAGAATTCGGCGAGCCTGGAAAGCAGTTGAAAGTAGAGCGAGCACTGTAAGCACTGGATTCACCCCGACAAGGTGTCCCACAACAAAGAACAAGAAGAGCCAGTCACGCTCTGATGTTGCAAGACTGTTAAATCCGCCAAGAGCATCGTAAAACTGGAGGATGACAAATATCATCAGGAAGCCGATGTAGATGTACACAACGATGCGTCTCTGGCCCAAGTCTTCTGTTGGTAGATAGAAGAGGTGAGGGCAAACCTAATAGGCAAGAATGATGGTGGTTAGCAGAAAAACAGCGCAACTGCAGCAAAAGGGCCAGCTTTACCAAAGGAAGAACAGGACCCAAGCCACAAACACATGAGTTAGGTTAAGAAAGTCCGCAGTATTCGGTGGACTATGGACGACTACGCCACCACCTGAGGGATCGTTGACACATAGTGTGAAATAGACCGTGAAATGATGTGTTGCAACAGGTTTATTAGGACGTAATAGTGTGATATCCTGGAACTGTCCCTGGAAGCTCACGAGGGCCCATGATGTTGCCGTATCCGTCATATCTGCTGGCTCATCCCAGGCAGAGCTCATCCCGGGCACGGTGCCCAGGATGAGCCTTGTTGTATAGCGTTGCTGCATGGCATCGACTGGCTCCTGCCTGATCCAGAAGAGGAAAGCGGTTGGGCGTCGGGCAGAATAATAAATGATATCATTAGCGATAGCTTCAAAACAACAATCAATCATACTTCAATCAATCAATCAGACTCTTTGCGTAATTGCAACACATGACGTTGAGAAGGTTTGAAGTGCAGGGAGACATGCAAGAAAGAGGAAGAGTCAGCGGGCCGTAGATTTTTATTTACTCGCCCAGAACCAGAGATCCAAGTCCTCCAACCAGTGTTCGTCTGTGTTGGCGCTAAGCGATTCACCAAGATACTGGAGCAAACTTGCAATCAAGTGCCTCTGGGGCAGACTAATAGCCAAAAATGACTGTAGTCCAGGTTTGGTTAGCCTTGTGCCGTTTGATTTGGCTGAGAAAAATAAATAAAAATAAATAAAAAAGAATAAATAATGTAAGGATAAAAAAAAGAATCAAAGAATACCGGTTCTTCCCCAGGAAATGTCTTGCTTCCATCGCCAGTGAATGCAGGCTTTTCAAGCTGAGTGATAGCTCAGTATCTGACAACCATGGGGATTAAAATGTTGCCCAAAAGAATTGCATCCACAGGATGGTAGAAACATAGTATGTATAATATGACAAACTATATAAGGATATATTGTCCTTGAAGCCCTGCCAGCAAACAAGAATCAGGGATATATTGTCCGATTGTATCAAAAGGAAATTGTGCACTATTATGCTCATTTTGCACTCAAAGATGCTGAATTATACAGTTTTCCTAGGCCACTCTTCAATCTCTCTTATTTCAGTGTTTTTCTTTGTGCCTTCAAATGAAGGACTCGGATGACGCAGGTTATTGGGCTAATGACAGCTGAGTTTTGCTTCATAACTATCTACCTATGCTTCTCAGCTAACTTCTGAGATAAAGTCAGCTGGAGATAAGTTTTTGTAGTTATTGATTTATGAACTGGATTAAACATGTCACGGTGCCTACCCGGTTCCTAAGCACTGCGCTTATAATAAGCTATATTGCAGGAGCCTCATCCCAGGCACGGTGCCCGGAATGAGCTTATTCTGCCGCCGTTGACCGCCCAGACCGCTGAGACTTCTCGAGCTTCGGCTTCGACCCAAATCGGAACCTCGAGCTACGTCCTGTCTCGTCTGTGTACCTGTTGATAGCCTGACTCCGTAGTCCGCCTGTTGTATCTACTCCGTTACCCTGTTCTGAATATATTCCTGAGCCCGCGCCTTGACAGGGTTGGGTCGGGTTTCGTGGGTTGGGTTGAACAAGTCTAGCTCCGCCGGGCTCTGGGGCAGCCAAAAATATCCAAAACCCAATGGATTATTAGAAGGTCTAACCCAACCCAATTCTTGGCGGGTCGGGGCAGGTCGGGGCGGGTTTCGCGGGTTGGGTTTAACAAGTCTAGTTAATCCCGCTTAGTATCTTGGATACGCCACTCAATAAGAGATGACGGAGACCACATCTCAGACCCCGCACATTGCCTCGGATTTAAGCTTATCCGTTCCGATACTTAGCCGCTTCAGGTTAGCTGGGGATGATCGCGGGATAAGGTAGGCGCTTGATCTGTTAACCTGGAAATGAAAGGGCAGTACACACATCTAGAGAGAACTATTTTACCATTGATTTCTGCTGAGTCCTGTTTTTAATGTCATGTTAAGTCTTATAATAATATCTTCATGAACGAAAAATGCAATGAGGTAAAAAGTATGGAGTGTTGGAACAGCCTCACTTTAGGCCATGGCTGGCTGAAGACCACAACAACCCCTGTTCCATGCCGCCCAATGGCTTTTCTGTCAGGAAGCACCAGCATCATACCATTGCCCCTCCTCTTGGCTTCAGCTCTTTCTTTTGAACCAAGTTCACTAGCCACTTTCAGCACTAAAAGCTCATCACAAAGTTATTCCACTGTTTAATCATGGATGATACTCCTGCCGGTTCTGTCCATAGAAAGAGGGACATTTTCAGGCGCTTGAAGAATACCTTGAGGGGATCAAGCAGAGACAGAGACATATTTCAAGAGCCAAGTACTCTAGAAATTACCACCAATCCAGCTGCAAAGAGTGGTTCACTTAATCCCAAAATCGACACTTCAAAGACTGAGAACAACGACACGAAAGATTATTGGCAGATAGCATACAATGAGTTAACGGAGAGTGACCGCAAAACTCTAGCAACCCCCTTCGGGACAGCGGCAACTGATCATCGGGAAGCTGGCTGTGGGCAGACAAAAGAGATATTGGAACAGGTGGTTAAGGCAACAGAGGCGCAGTACAGGGAGAACCAGAATAAGAACGGTATTCGGGCGACCGCGCACAGAATACTGGACTCTGCACTGTCCTTCCAGGATGTTGTTAGCAATGTTGTGAGATTTGATCCAACCGGGTACGCCTCAAGTGCTTGGGCGATAGTGTCTCTCGGGTTAACAGTAAGGTCACCTTACCAGGGAGCATCAATTATAGCTGATGACTTAGATGGCCAAGAATCATGCAGATCTGCAAGATGCTCTTTTTGAAACTTCGGGGTACCTAGCAGATCTGCTGACGCGCTGTGCCTTTATCGAAGAACAGTTTTACTGTGGCCCCGGCCCAGTCCTACTAAATGCTGAGAAAGAACGATCGATTGTCCAGGTCTATGTGGCAATATTGCAATACTCTGCTGAAGTACGCAGGGTCCAACAGTTTGGCACAGCGAATGACATTGTGGCGAGTATAACAGGTGTAGCAAGCAAGCAACTTGCAGACCTCAAGACCTTGATCAAGAAAGAGGAATCACACCTACACCACTGGCTACTCCTTGATCAGCACCTTCACCGGAAGGTTGAAGCAGAGGCTATTCTGACTCACATTGATGAACTAAAGGTTGACATCGAAAAAGTGCGCGATGCAGTTAATATACTAAATTTGCCCTTTGCTGATGGTGCAATCTTTGACTCCTTTATAGACCAACACGAGGACGAATGCCTTTCTGGAACGCGAGCGGAGTTGCTCCAGCAGGTGCAGCAGTGGGGAAAGTCAAGTAACAAATGCATATTCTGGCTGAGCGGAATGGCAGGCACTGGCAAGACCACTATCGCAAGGACAGTAGCTCGATATTTCAAGGAGGATGGCATCCTAGGAGCGAGTTTCTTCTTTAAAAGAGGCCAGGGAGATCAAGGCTCAGCGGTGAAGTTTTTCCCTACTATTGTGAAGCAATTGGCAATCCACACTCCCCAAATGATTACCGGGATCCAAAAAGCCCTGCAGAATGATCCTGCTATTTCCGGGAAATCACTTCGTGAGCAGTTTGATAAGCTCATGTTGCAGCCGTTACTTGCCATGGATCAAAGCCAATCAAGTGCTTCCACAGTGATTGTCATTGATGCCCTGGATGAGTGCGAGCGGGATGAAGATATGGAGGTCATCCTTGAACTTTTACCAAAGGTTGAGAAGGCAACATGCCTGCGTATTCAATTCTTCTTGACGAGCCGGCCTGAGTCCGCTATTCGCTTCGGGTTCGATCAAATTGATCAGAGTGATTATCAGAATACTATTTTGCAGAACTTGGACAATGATGTGATAAAGCATGACATCACTCTATATCTTAGAGAAGAGTTCCGCAGGATCAGACAAAAGCGCCCACGTGATCTTCCTTCTAGCTGGCCTGGGGAGGAAAGAATTGAAGCTTTAGCAACAATGGCTGTTCCACTGTTCATCTTCGCGGCCACAGTGTGTCGTTTTGTGGCTGATAAGAGATGGAACCCAGAAAGGCGACTGCAGCAGTTTTTCGATGATTCGCCCGGATCAAAGATGGACAAAACATACCGACCAATCTTAAATCAACTGCTTGCCGAGGATGAAAGCGACATGGACCAGCTGGTCGAAGAATTTCAGAAGACAATTGGTGTGATTATTCTCCTTGCTACTCCACTCTCGTTGAGTGCTCTTACACAACTTGTCGAGATGCCAGAAGTTGAAATCAGCACCCGGCTAGATGCATTTCATTCAGTTCTGACCATACCTGACAAACCCAACCTACCTATACAAACTCTCCATTTGTCCTTCCACGATTATCTGGTGGATGAGCATATGAAAGCCCAAGAGTCGACAACTCGGTTCTGGGTAGACAAGATAAAGAACCACGAGTTCATAGCCAGGCAATGTCTTATTGTCATGGGTCGGCATCTCAAAAAGAATATTTGCAGGTTACCAAGTTATGGGACCAGCCGAACAGAGATAGACCCTGATTCTATAGCACAGTTTCTCCTGCCTGCCTTGCAGTATACCTGTCGTTATTGGGTTTACCATCTCGCCCAAAGCTCCCTCTCTGCCAAGACTATTGACCAGATACTACCCTTTCTGGAAGAGCACTTCCTTCATTGGCTGGAGGTGATGGCTATTTTAGGGATAATATCTGAATGCTTGAATGCTGTGGATACATTACTTGTATTGACAAAGGTAAGTCTCTTACTAGTGTGTGCGTAGCGGATTAAATAAATATTGTTGAATATAGGATCCATCCAGCACTTCCCTATCTCTGTTCCTCTCGGACGCTCGCAGGTATATCCACAAGTTTATGAACATTGTTGACATGGCACCGCTGCAGCTGTACAGCTCCGGCCTGATTTTTGCACCACAAGAAGCATTGATCAAAACGAATTTTTTGAGAGAGCTTCCAAATTGGTTATACAGAGCCCCAAGGGTGGAAGAGAATTGGAGTCCAGAATTGCAAACTCTGGAGGGCCATTCTGACTCGGTTCAGTCAGTCGCCTTCTCCCCAGACGGCCAGCTTCTGGCGTCGGGCTCTCAGGATAAAACCATCAAGCTCTGGGATCCCGCCACTGGCACCCTCAAGCATACTCTGGAGGGCCATTCTCGCTGGGTTCAGTCAGTCGCCTTCTCCCCAGACGGCCAGCTTCTGGCGTCAGGCTCAGGTGATGGAACTATCAAGCTCTGGGATCCTGCTACTGGTACCCTCAAGCATACTCTGGATCAGTCAGTCACCTTCTCCCCAGACGGCCAGCTTCTGGCGTCGGGATCTGATAACGAAACCATCCAGCTCTGGGATGTTCAGTCGGTCACCTTCTCCCCAGACGGCCAGCTTCTGGCGTCGGGCTCTCTTGATAAAACCATCAAGCTCTGGGATCCCGCCACTGGCGCCCTCAAGCATACTCTGAAGGGCCATTCTAGCTCGGTTCAGTCAGTCACCTTCTCCCCAGACAGCCAGCTTCTGGCATCGGGCTCTCATGATGAAACTATCAAGCTCTGGGATCCCGCCACTGGCGCCCTCAAGCATACTCTGGAGGGCCATTCTGGCTCGGTTCAGTCAGTCGCCTTCTCCCCAGACGGCCAGCTTCTGGCGTCGGGCTCAGGTGATGGAATTATTAAGTTCTGGGATCCCGCTACCGGCGCCCTCAAGCATACTCTGGAGGGCCATTCTAGTTCGGTTCAGTCAGTCACCTTCTCCCCAGACGGCCAGCTTCTGGCGTCGGGCTTAAATGACGAAACTATCAAGCTCTGGGATCCTGCCACTGGCGCCCTCAAGCATACTCTGGAGGGCCATTCTAGCTTGGTTCAGTCAGTCACCTTCTCCCCAGACGGCCAGCTTCTGGCGTCGGGCTTAGATGATAGAACCATTAAACTCTGGGATCCTGTTACTAGCGCCCTCGAGCATACTCTGGAGGGCCATTCTCGCTTGGTTCACTTAGTTACCTTCTCCCCAGACGGCCAGCTTCTGGTGTCGGGCTCAAATGATGGAACCATTAAGCTCTGGGATCCTGCCACTGGCGCCCTCAAGCATACTCTAGAGGGCCATTCTTGCTGGCTTCAGTCAGTTGCCTTCTCCCCAGACGGCCAGCTTCTGGCGTCAGGCTCAGATGATGGAACCATCAAGCTCTCGGATTCCGCCACCGGCGCCCTCAAGCATACTCTGGAGGGCCATTCTCACTTGGTTCAGTTGATTACCTTCTCCCCAGACGGCCAGCTTCTGGCGTCGGGGTCTTTTGATAAAACCATCAAGCTCTGGGATCCCGCCACTGGCGCCCTCAAGCATACTCTAGAGGGCCATTCTAGCTGGGTTCAGTTAGTCACCTTCTCCCCAGACAGCCAGCTTCTGGCGTCGGGCTCTTATGGCGATGGAATCATTAAGCTCTGGGATCCCGCCACTGGCACCCTCAAGCATACTCTGGAGGGCCATTCTAGCTTGGATCAGGTAGTCATCTTCTCGGTTCAGTCAGTCGCCTTCTCCCCAGACAGCCAGCTTCTGGCGTCGGGCTCTCATGACGACGGAACCATCAAGCTCTGGGATCCTGCTACTGGTGCCCTCAAGCATACTCTGGAGGGCCATTCTAGTTCGGTTCAGTCAGTCGCCTTCTCCCCAGACGGCCAGCTTCTGGCGTCGGGCTCTTACGAAACCATCAAGCTCTGGGATCCCGCCACTGGCGCCCTCAAGCATACCATAAGTACTGACAGCGTTATCACCAACATCGAATTTTCTAAGCAGCTGCCGCAGCTGATTACTAACATGGGATATTTTGATATTCAAGACTGCTATGAAAGCCTCCCATCAAGTCCCTCTGAAAAAGTGGCAGAGGTATCTCTTGCAGGTCGGTGGGTTACTATCCAGGGTCAACGAGAGCTATGGCTCCCTCCAGATTATCAACCTTGCTCTTCAATAGTCAAATCTGGGACTATTGCAGTTGGATGCGCAAATGGCAGAGTTGTCATAATCATGTTTTCAATCACATAAGTATACTGCACTGGATTACATTTCCAACTCTCTTATAGTTTTAGATCTCTTTTCGAAAGGAGGGTCAGGGAGAACGGAGCTCTATATTCATCTGCAGGTTTGAGAGAATAATCGCGATGTTTCGATTTTCCAAAATTCCTGGTGAGGCCTTCGACTCATCCCAGCTTTCCTGGTACTCTGGTAAAGTGACTGCTTTCTACGCCCAGCGTGGCTTTTTTGGCTTTTTCCCGGAAATCTGTAGATGTGCATGATTAATTCACAGACTAGAGCGAAACTGACTTCTCAAAAGAGAGAAAAGAAAATAAAATTCCCGTCTAATACAGATGGTATTGAAATAGCTTGATAATTAACTCGCGCTAGGCCCTTGGCAGTGGGTCCGGAAAGCAATGATCATGTGTTTGAAGGTCAGACCAATTATGAGACGCACTGTAAACGTATGTTATTCCACCCGCTCTAGTGACCGCTGGACGGCAGTATCGCTAACATGCAGCGCCGACTTCTGCGAGAATATTAAAAAGGACGACGGGAAAAACTCAGATTTCGAAATGATCCTAAACAAGGAAGCTTAGCACACTGCGATAGAGAAGAAAATACGTATCTCGACAATCCACAGCTCGGCTTGGTCCGGCAGAACTATTCCTTGGAGAACAATCAATATCTTCTACAAAATAAGATAGCCTTCTTTACGGCTTGTCAACCTGATTCGGAGGAGACACATCAGTTTATTGAACAGTTCTCATCCTGGATAGCACAGCGCTATTTACAGGAGTGTCTCGACACAGAGCCACTCCTAAGCTTAGTCCAGTTTAATGTCACACGGTCACTAGTGGCCAATGCACAAGTTCTTGGATATACATCGCAGCTTATGGCACCGGGTGCTCGGTCTCCATTCGCAACACCGATTATCGACGAAAAAAACCTCAAAGGTTTACCAGCAAGTCTACAGCCCACGGTTCTTCAGCGTGATGTCCCTCATCATCCATGGATTGACCTCTTACCAGTGAGCGAACTTCGCGACAATTTGTTACGGCGAAATGAGTATACATATAATGCAGCGCAGCTCTGTCGCGATATGCGAGGCTTTCAGCTCGTGAGATGCGGGCGCGGTGGTGTGGTTGTATGGGGTGCCCCGTGGGATCCGCAAGGCTGGGAAGTAACTGAAGCATTTGCACAGAAGTGGTCATGGGTAGTTCAGGGGTGTCGTAGCTTGCTCGAATCCACGAACTACTGGCGCCGAAAACGTGGCGAATCTGATCTCTGCTTTGAAGATTATTCGACAGCACATCACGGAGCTCACCCGCGTGTGACTGAGATTGAGGAGGGGACCGGTTCTGCCGCCTGATGACGGATCATATAGTCAATCTTTTGTTCGCCTAGGCCTATTGAATGACCGCACGAGATCGGTTTGAGAATGTCTGCCAAATTTTCCCAGACCACGTTGCGTTGTGTCATCCAATCGATTTGATGCACGCTTCAGTCGCCTGTTTTGATGATCACTTTACATACAACTAAAGCCTTCTTGACTGTTTATCCGCATATATCGTTGCAGACTGTTATCCGGACATGGCCAATGTGTGGAGCTTCGGACCATATCTTAAGGCATCAACCGCACGTTCCCGCTCGAGCAAAGCGCTGGTGTACAATGCTCAATGGAATCTTTGTAGCGCTTTCACATATGGATTTCAGGATCCGGGAATAGCTTCATACTCCTTTGACAACAACGGGGTCCTCTCTTAGCCTTTATGCGCGTATCCAAAAGTCATTGAATATGCGTTTCAATGTGTACACAACGGAGCCCTCAACAACGGCACCACGTAGGCTTATATACGGCCTACGTACGCCAACATTCAGTTTTAGAAATTTGTTATCAGTGTTGTATCAATTTGACATATTGACTGGCTCATCCTTGTAGGGCTGTTGGACTGCCCTTCTCCCAATCCTTGCTTCATGATCTGGGACTGGAGTAAACCAACACTGACCAAGCAAAACCCGAAACAACAGATGCCCGGGCCCTTCTAAGTAGACATACACTAGATAAATTAAATCACTCCTAAATGGCGTAAAGAGTCCTGCTTGGCACACTTGATCTGCAGAGCCGTTTAGTGGGGTACAGGGGAGCGCGATATTTACGCTGTAATTTCGACGCACGGTAGAAGACGCATCAAATTCATAGGACTAAGACTCTATAGCCTTCCTCCGCAAGCTTTAAGCAGAAGTATCAATACAGTCGTCGGTCGCCCCTCCTCGAGATGAAAGTAGTAATCAGCTACATTCTGATTTCCCAGGGTTCGCAGTGGAATACTCGCGGACGGCATATAGGCTTAAGCCAAGGGATAGATTCAAGTGATTAGAAACTGATATGAATATATCATGTGACCTTCATCGTGTACACCTGGTGTACATGATGAGCCCTGGCTTACGCCACGTGATATAAGCGGCCTAATCTCTGACCCCTGATCTGACCCCTCTATGTAGCGTACAGAGGAGATCTATCGTCAACAAGATAGCCAATCAATCGTCATATGGCATCCGATCCTTAGTAGGCTACGTCCGTGTAGTTGATACAGTTTCCTTCTGCCCTTTCCCCTCTGAGCATTCACAACAGAAACCATAAGCAAATATTTTAGTAAATATTTTATTCCTCCTTGGCTCCTATAAGAACATTGCGGGTCTAATTCTTCTTAGTAAATTATCAACCAAACCCTAGCATTCAACACCGAGGCGTAGTTGACCGACATCGAGGAACGTTGAAGATGAGTCGGGAATTTAACAATTGGTTTGCCAATGAATGATAAACGGAGGAAGATCCTAGCAAGTACCACAACGCATAGGATGGCCGTAATAAGCTGAAAGGATCTCGAGCGTAAGGATGCTTCTTGCTTGTTTCGTATGCTACGGAACCTGGAACGCCATAATTGCATGCATTCTACTACAAAATAATCCGCAAAGTCGAAGTTACAATACAGTATTTACAAAACGAAAGGAGGGTACAGCGTATTTCGGAAAACATCGAAGTTTTCACATATATTAATTTCAACTTAATGAGACAAATGAGGAAAGAATAGAATAAGCTTCATGCTTAGAGTGAGGTAGAAAGCCAAACGAGAAGTCCAAGATCAACACATCACTCAGCAGTCACGGAAGTATTTGCGCAAATAAGTTTATACTTAGGTTAGTGCTTGTGAAGTGACATTTAGTCATATCAATGTAGAGATGCAAGCTTGAAACTGAATATGGTAACCAGAAATTCCATTGGTCAGTCAACGATCGCTTCAAGAGTCATGGCGTCTTTTATAAGGACCTCTCCCTATTAAGTCAGACATGTCTGGTACTTTTCCGGTCCTTTACCTGCCCGCGAATTAATTCGAGCAGATATACTGAATCTATGTAACGACTAGTCTCTGTGGGACTATTGTCAGGTTCAGTACTATGAGCCTGCCTCATCTCAATCGCATCAGGCATTGCTATTCTGGGGTCTATGTTTGAGATTGCATGTTCTTCACAGCATGCAATTTCATCTGTACCTCCCGCCCGCTGCACAATAGCGTTCTGTGGGCTTGCCTCTGCAGGGATCCATACATTGCCCAAGAACACCACCAAGATCGTCCCCAAAGCGGTAATAGGAACTATAGAAATGAATGCGTACATAATCGCCGTCGAAGCTTCGCGTCTTATCGCGTCCTGTAGATTCATAGGGAGAGACGATATCGCATTGATTGAATTCCGCCATTGAGAAGTAGGGATACCGTAACCATTGGCTCCTGAAGTGCCACTGGAATTTGCAACAATGCGATTTTGGAAGACAGAGTCCATCATAGCCAGAGCTATGGTTCCTCCGAAGGGAAGAGAGAATCGCATTAAGCTGTAGGCTGAAGCCAGGTGGTCATCAAACATCCCGGCCACATGTAGATTGCTAGGCATGAAGATCGCACCGGTGCCAGCACCAGTCAGCGCCATAGTGACTGCAACCAGTTTCTCGTCACGAAATTTGACCGCAGCAGCGAGGACTGCAATACCGACGGTCTGAAAGATAGTTCCGAAGCACAAAGCCCAGAAAGTCTGACGTGGCCAGTGATTGCAGCACCTAATAGCTGCGTATACTCCAATACCAAGTCCCGGGATATAATACAGCAGTTTCGTCCCAGCTTCGCTCGCTGTATAAGCTTTCACAAGGGTGAAGAATATACCGACGAAATAAAAAATGGAGTAAAACGTTGCGCCAGCACCGACGGCAACAAAGCAGACGATAGCTATGTCTTTTTTGTGAAGAAGAGCCGCCGGAATCATGGGAATCGTTCGCGGAAACCATTGCGAGAAGAGGCGGCCCGGTTCAAGAAGGTACTCGAATATACAAAAAAGTAGGATAAGGATTCCTCCAACAACAAGGGACGAGACGACTGCTGCTGAATCCCATGGAAAGGTTGCACCTCCCCATGTTGTGCCCATAATTATTAAGCAAACCCCAGCGACGAACATGAATATGCCGCCGTAGTCGAGCGTGGAGAGCCCTTGAATGAGAGCTTCGGTGCGGGTCTGGCCACTGGAAGGATGGTAGACGGATATCTTTCCGGTCTTCAGTTGACCCTGTATTAGAAGAATGGCGAAGAGACCTATAAAAACAACGGCCGCACAAAGAGCAAAGCAGTATCGCCAATTCGCTTTGGTGAGATAGCCACCTATGATCGGTCCTATGCCTGCTCCCGGGTCAGATTCCAGCATACCTATCAAGAAACATTCTGAACAAAAATAAATGAATTGACTCACTATATCCAATACCGTTGAGCAACTGAAAAATACTGACATTGACTGCGTGCTCTTTCAACGATGCCTGATCGGCCAGAATAATCATTGTCACATTGTCGATACCCGCCGCGCCAATTCCTTGAAAGGCACGACCAAGCAGCAGAGCAGGCCATGACGGTGCAGTAGCACATATTATACTGCCTATCAGTGACATCACAACAGCAAGTTGAAGAGATGTATAGCGTCCAAAGATGTCTGCAAGTTGCCCAAAGACAGGAATAAAAGCAGTAGACGTTAGATTGAATGCAGTCGCCGGCCAATTGAGCTGTCCAAATCTGTCTAAAAGATAGTGAGTATATTTGAAAATGCTATAGCTCGAGGTCGAAAATGACCACACGAAAGAAGACTCACTATAATGGGATGCTATTTCCGGAAGCGCCGTTGCAATAATAGTCACTTCGAGACTAGCAACGAAGTAGGCCGGCAAGAGACCGAGAAGAAGTCCCCAACTTTTTGTATATGTGGCACGCTTTTCCGCTACACATAAGGTACAATTGCCTCTTGAACGACGGGCAAGGGTGACGCCGGACTCTTCAGAAGATATTGGAGTGGTGAGACGTTGTATAGAGCTCTGGTAAGAGTATGGGATGTATTTTTTGGCTTGTTGGTATACGAATTTGATCATGATGGCGGCACAAATGGCTGCAACAGTTTTAGCAGATCACTTCAGAATGTGAAAAGTTAGAAAAGTGCGTGATGATTTATATTCAAAGAATTTCAGTTCGCACTTAGTGCATTCGGTCCTCGGCTTCGAAGCAAGCATTGTGCCCCCTGGGACATATCTGGAGACAATGGAAGCCGACGAACTCGGAGTTCGGCGATTGCTCTGTTTAGTGTTGGCAATGGTGAAGGCCTCCAGGCACGAGACAACCACACCTGAAAGACAAAAACAGGAGCCTACTAAACATAGTGTCGTAGATATATGGTCCGCTACTCTGGCGATCAGTTTGGCTCGATAGAAAAAGTATGTGTTGCTGAGCATTTTCTTATCGCTGATTTTCCAGAAGCTATTAATATGCTGTCTTCATAATCTGTCCAACATTGTAAGGAAGGAGTAAAAAGGAAGAGCCCTACTGGGATCATTTCGAATTTCTGGTTTGAATATGGCGGACAGATCGGAACGGTCCCGGCGCGCATTCCACCTTGATCGCTGGATGCCAAGCCCCGAATACCGAGGAATTATTGATCACGTGGTCCAGAGAACTGTCGGGGATCGCATAACAGTGCCTTGCGTTTCGAAACTAAGACTACACCACATCATACATGACCACTACGACTGGATCTCGAACGCGATGCGCGCCTACAGGGTAAACAAGTCTTGCGATCAATGTCGTAATCGTAAAGTAAGGTGCAATGGTAAGTGGCTCCAATTTCAACGGCTCACCCCGTTGAGACTCTGCTGTGTGGGACCCTATAGGTATATCTCGTCCAAAGCTGATACTCTTTACTTCAGTCCAGACAGTATTGCCTGGACAGAAGGTGACATGTACCCATTGCAAGGTTATTCCCATCACGGTCGTTTGTTCGTCCCGTTTTTGTTGACTTGTCTTAGAGACGAAACGAGAATTGTCAGTTCAGCACCGCCAAACGCATTTATCGAGCCGACATCAGTAAGCTATTACGTGTATATTTGGATCGGTTTTGCAATCTCAGTCAGCTAAAACGTTCTAGACTCGACAGGCTCCGACGAATCTCGGTCGCGAGAGAAGAATGCCGATCTCTTCATAGACCGCCTTCTCCGAAACAGTTCGGAAGAAGCAGTATTGTACGATGAATTTTCAATCATCAAGGCATAGTCAAGCGATTTCTCCATTGTTTTGTTCGGTCTAACTTCCTAATTAGGTCCATGACCAACAGTGTACGTTATCGTAAACTAACTTCCCTAATTGATTCACCCGGTCCATTAACCCCTCGGCAGCAACCAGCTCAAGCTTGGCTATATTCTCGGAACAGAGACTCAACTCCTTAACAGAAAGGCTTGGCAGCTCCCGATTGAGAATTCTCGTCAATGGCCTTGATGATAGACTGAGAATGCATTTGAAGAAAGGAAGCGCGGCGTTCTCAACCCAGACCTCCACAGGATCGGACAATCAAGTCAGAATCTCACTTGAAGAGAGAAAGTTATATATCGACAGTATACCACTCCTATGTACTGAACACTAATTAAGTACTAAAATATCTTTAGGCTATTTTGATCATGTGCAACCGATTTATCCCTTCTTGAATCGGGCGGAGTTTGAGGCCAGTGCATTTCGGCCTGATATCACCCAGTTAAATGCATCAAACCTTCCATTTTCCGCCTTATATCATGCTGTCCTGGCTTTGGGCTGTTTGTACAAAGGCGGCGGAGGATATGATGCGGGAATCGGGAGATCGTGGGAACTCTTTACCGAAGCGAAGCGACATTTGTCGGATATTTTGATAGGCAGGGAATCACTGCAAAGTCTCCAAGTGAGTTCGAGAATTAATATATGTGTATTCCGACGCGAGAAGGTTCCCTCGCTTTCACTAATGATTTACTGATGTATGACTGAGGCTCTGGTTGCATTGGTAAGTAACGAAAGGACATCCGCAGTCGATACCCTTGCCAGGCAATCAAGAATGGCGACTTACAAGCTCCAAAGTCTATATTCTCAATGACGCCATGCTGCCTTCAAGTAAACCACCCTTTGCTTTCCCAAGCATCACACATGGTTCTGGCACTTCGATACCATAAGTCCTCTGTCCCTGACAGCTCTGCGGATGCCTGCCAGAGGCTTTTCTGGGTGATATACCATCTTGATAAACAATACAATTTTCAGGCACGGAGAAGCTCTGTAAGGTTGACAATACGGAGAGTTCGGATTATATGAACTGACGACATATGTCAGGTTATTGCAGACTACGACATATGCTGTCCGCTCCCGGCTGTAGGAGACTCTGTCTTTGGAAACTATGATTGGTTTCGAGCATCAATTTCATTCTGTCGAATCCTGTCTAGTGCTTATGAAACAGTGTTTTCCGTGAGTGCGATGATGAGCGGTGCTATTGTTCAGCTCGCAGCCATCGATCGTATCCGGGAACTGCTAGAGGATTGGAGAACAACCATTCCAGTACAATTCAGACCGCACGAAGCACACCAGGGTTCTATCTTCAGAGATCTTAAAAGCAGAAATGTGGCGATTCAAACCAATTACTATTATTATCATCTTGTCATTGCTTTGGAAAGACTCACAATACATCTCGACCGAGAAGGAAATCGACAGGATAGTAGAAGACAGCTAATGAATGCTGCAAGAGCTGTGATTGAGCTCACGAAATATATCGACGTGGAGGCTTATACGCCTGTCTTGTAAGTATGTCTCAAGGTTGCCGATCTATCTTTACCTAATCCTTCTACGCAGCATTCAAGCCATAATGCCCCTCTCGGCTCTTCTGATCCTTTTCGACTTCATAATTCACAATCCTCGTCATACCGAGACTGCAAGTAACCTCGCCCTTCTTGATGTTGTGTCGGGTCACTTCAGCCTTTTGGAACTTGCTTCCAACGGATCGCTTCCTGGCAGTTACTTGACAGAATTCGCTCATATCGCTAGACAATTCATCAACCAGCTACCAGAGTATGATTCTTTGGAGACAGGGCAAACTGGTGCCACTAACCCAGATTTGCTAGATGAGAGTGTAAGTCTCAATCCATCGATTGTCAGACCATAGATTTACCTTACTGAATAGATCCGAGCCGATATTAATCCACCACTTAAGTTGACGGATCAACGTTCGGGTTTACACGAAAGAAGTGAAGTCTCTGAAAGCCTTTACTACCCATCCTTTGAAGAGGATATTAACAATTTTGATATGAATGGGCTTGGATTTTGGTCACTCTTTGAGTCTCAGGCTTTCGAATTGAATGACTGATATTCTCTTACAAATATAACATCGGGAGGCTAAGCCATCTGGAAAAGATCTACATATTATCCACGTACAATGTCTCCCGGAACTCCCATTACATCCATGCAGTCCATGTATTGATGAAATGAGACGAGCGCGAGACTCATCATGCTACAAGTATAAATAGATCACTGCAATGTGCGACTGATACAGAATCTTACCGAAACAAATTTCATTATCACGCAATTCAATTAGCCTGAAGGAATTACTATTAGTCCGAAAAGAGTTCGGGCGCTGTAGTAAAAGACAGGATATAAAGGAGCCTTCAAGGCCTTAGCAGAGCAGAGCATTCTTTCCCTTTTCCTCCTTATCACGGGAATCGCCAGGGTCAGCCGTGGCATAACTGTCACAGAATTAGACGCAAGCAGAGTCAACACAGCTCAGCATGCTTGAAAGCTTAGGACGGCACCACCTTCCACAAAGGTACCATTAATAGGAGCAGCTGCGCCTCCACCGGTAGTGACGTAAAGCCGGTTTCTGTCCATCAGCGTTCGACCAAACGCTCCAGACGTCGGATTGGGAATAGAACTTGAGTTCAAGCTCCCGGCAATCACTTGGGTTTCTCCCCGAGGCAAGACGCGTGTTATCTCGTTCTGATAAATTGTAGCCAAATAGGCAATTCCGGTCGAAGAAATTGCAAAATCATCCGCCTCAACTGTATCAGTGATGATATCAATTGGACCAGTCGCCCGGCCGGAGACTGTATCGAGCTGCACTCGGCAAAAGAGCCTCTTCGGAGTATTGGTATAGTATGCAGTATTTCCCACCATTTTCAGTCTATTGATACCCAGAATGAGGTTAAGGACTGGTTCTGGTTGCATTGTTTCGTCTTCGAGAATGAGTTCGTATGCGCCAGTGTTAATGTCAACACTCCAGATGCAACCTCTGATGGAATCAGCAATGACAACAATGCCCCGTGCTGAGTTTAACGTAGCCATTCCATTCAGTAGCTGCGCTTCTGGTATCATTGTGATTAAAGACGCTTGAGGGTTGCCGCCTTCGCTGAATTGCAGTTTCCAGACATATTTCCCGTCAACGCAGACGGCAAAGACGTCCGTCTGGACCTCTGTAATACCCGTGACGTTCGAGTGACCATCAAAGGAGAAGGCAAGATGCGTAGAACTAGAAGAGGAGGAGGAATTAAACGGAACGATTTCATAGACCTCTGGAGCCGAGACGAGAGTGACCAGAATGTGACCGTTCTGTCGAACCGCAATGTTTCGACCCATGTACCCAATGGGAACTGTGCAATTGTGCTGGGGGTAACAGTTGGAAAAGGCTCATGACTTCGGGGTGAGGAAACAAGAGGCGAGGCTAGACAGCCCACGGCAAGAAAAGCCCCATAAATCTGGTATGCGAGCATATTTGATGATATAAAAGTAGCTTTCAGAATTTGCAAGTTACTAAGAGACCCGAACAGCGATGTACACAGCTTTTTAATATCTCCGTTTAAATTGGTCTTTTACTCGGCAGATATCGATGACGATAGATGACCCCCCCGGGACATTCTGGTAGCAACAGATCTATTCAATTAATTATGGTATATATTACTAAGTAGTACCGGTAATCCCGCTCGCAAAACCTTATCCTGGCTGATGCTTTTTATTAGTTCCACTTTCTGCTATCTTCCAGTTCCCGCGATTATTAATGCTGGCAGAAGTAGAAGGAGCGCTAGATCAGTCATAAAGCACAGCGTCCTTGAATACTATGGCAGCCGAGCATATTCCACTCCAGCTCATGCCGCAACAGCTGCAAGCGAAGGATGGAGATAACTGGGTCGGTAAAGCGGACTGGAATGAGAGGAAACAACTGCAAGATTGGATAAATCAGAGCGCTAGCCGTATGTCATCCCCCTGCTTTCAAGAGTAACCCTAAGTTACAAGAGCTAGGGAAGTGGAGCTGAAGTTGTCAGTAACGTGCATTAGCGTAACTAGAAGACGTCGCGGATTACGCCACCAATGGTCCCCACCCTTAAGTACATCCCATGTTTCGTGGGTAAGTGGAAGCATATAATAACCGCTAGTTATATGTAAAAACTTGGATGTTTTCTGAAATACGCTGTACCCTCCTTTTGTTTTGTAACTATATTGTAACTTTAACTTTACAGATTTCTTCTCTGCAGCATACAAGACAAGCAAGAAGCATCCTTATACTTGAGATTTTTTTAGCTTATTAATGTCCTTTGCGTTGTTGCCAGGACCTTCCTCTGTTTATTATTATTAAATTCCCGACTCCCGAGGTCATTATACTATAGAATCCGGGAACTTCTCTATTAGGTTTTGGATACTCCATTTAACGTTGTGACGGTTAGCCAGCCGCCATTTTCGGCCGCACTCGACGCCGTTTTACGAGTCTCTCTCCCCAGCTCCCGCCTTGGCATCACGTGTTACAATGCCCACGGCCACGGGCGCTTCGGTGCACGCAGCCCCACGGTTTTCGGTGCCTGGTGCTAGTGCAGCAGCCGCTGAGCATGTTCAACATCGCCGACCACACTTTAGCAGTGAACCGAGTATCCTCATCTTGAATGAAGACCGTTCCAGATATTCGATCATAGTTACCGACTAACATATTGTTGAGGAGCTGATCTGGTGCAGCCAGGCTGGAAGGGGGGGAAATTGCTTTTTCGATGGGCGTTGAGGGTGGCGCTGAGGGCAGTTTGTATACAATCGCCCCGGGCGAAGTATACGATACTTTGCCTGAGTTGATGGATTGAATGCCATTGTAAACTTCCTTTTTTTTGTCGTTGGAAACCTATTCGTCGAACCATAGTTTTGGACCGTAAATCGCACCTCCCACCGCAGCAGACCAGCATAGGTCCCAGCGCCTCGACTCCAGCAAACCAACATCGAAACGTAGGGCGCCTCGGTATTAAGCTGGTTTCAGCCTCTTCAGCACTGATTGACTGTTGCCAATGAATACGCGCCCTGCTTGAAGATGGCTAGTGTTGAGGGAAACCAAGGTATATAAATGGCAAACTGCGCTTGAGTTCGAGAACATCTCCATCATTACTCAATTTGCCTCACTCCATATCCCACAGTCCATTCTCACCACTACTATCATCCAACATCCAACACCAATCACCAATTCCCAGTATGTCTCGATCCTTCTCAACTACCATGCGGGCACTGCTCGATATTGTTTGGAAAAACACCCAAGCGAAATCAGAGTACGATGCGATGATTACCCGCTCAATCGAGGCACACCCGAAATTGAGTCAATGGGCTAAGAGGGTCGAAGTTGCGTGAGTAATGCAGATTGTTGCAAAACAACTATGTTGCTTATTATTTTGCTAGGGGTGACGAACATACCTCCAAGGCAGACCCTGACCTGCGCGTATCTGGACAGATATTCAACAAGGAGGGAATGAGGATTACCTCAGGGCATTGGTACAAAGACGGGCGAGTGGTGTATTCGAGGAAAACCTTTAATGAATGATTTGACTGGCTGTGAAGAGGGGCTCATCTTTCGAAGTATTATTCTATAGTTGGTAGGGCTTTCTGTGTTTGGATATTTCGGCAGGGCATGTAAACAGAAATCACATGATAAGTTGCTTGTTGGTCCGTGCATGAATCTTACATCGCTCTTATATAAACCGTCGCTCCTGCTTTCAAGAAGAGTCAACGCTATCTTGGGCAGCGAGTAACTCACTCATCTCTTTGTGGCCATGAACCTTACAAGAATCATTCGCTCCGTTCCCTGCAAACCCTCACCCCTCCCGGCAAAGATACTCCCTACGGCCGATCTGGTTGAGGAAGAGCACACGCCCCATTATAAGCCTCAGCACTTTTATCCTGTACGTCTTTATGAGATACTCAACAACCGATACCAAATCGCCGCCAAAATAGGGTGGGGAACAAGTTCGACCGTATGGCTAGCACGCGATCTCCACCAGTATGTGAAGATGTTTTGATAATATATTCAAACCTTCTCTCACGATGTCATAGGTGGCGATGGCTTCCGCCCCGATACGTGGCCATCAAAGTTAATGCAAACAATTATGCATCTCAAGAGTCTGCAGAGAAGGAGCTGCGCATTACTGAGCATATAACCAAAGCAAACCCTCAGCATCCAGGTCGCAACTTTGTCGCCACCTTGTTAGACTCGTTCCGTGTTGCTAGCCCGAGCGGCACTCATATTTGCATGGTCTTTGATGCGCTTTGTGAACCTTTATGGATGCTGAAGCATCGTTTTGAAGGAAACAAAATCCCTCTTGACGTCCTGAAACCGGTGTCTAAACTCATACTAGAAGGACTACGGTACCTCCACACTGAATGCCACGTTATTCACACAGGTAACAAGTCATTCAACTGACCTACTCGTAAGATCCAGCTAACGGACAAGCAAGATCTCAAGTCAGATAACATCTTGCTGGCCCTACGCAACCCGTCTATCCTGGACTCGGTCGCACAAGATGAGATGAACAACCCCTCCCCACGGAAACAACTGGACGGTCGGGACATATACTTATCCCGAAATTACTGGGGACTGTCACCCGATGAACTGGGTAGATCGGTAATAACTGACTTTGGGCTTGCCGTGCGTGGTGACGGCCCCCCGAACAGCCACCCCATCCAGCCAGAGGGGTATCGAGCCCCAGAAGTTTGTCTCGGGGCCGATTGGAGCTACAGTGTTGACATTTGGAATTTGGGAGTTTTGGTAAAGACCTCGTTATCGTAACAGTGATCACCACTGACCGTCTGCCAGATTTGGGACTCGTTCTATGGCCGCGGGCCCTTTGACATGCCACCGAACGCGCGCGGCTCAGGGTCTGCAGATGAAGCCCATCTAGGTCAGATCATTTCCCTCCTGGGGCCCCCTCCACCTGATCTTCTCAACCGGGGAAAAGAAACATCTCGATATTTTGATGCTACAGGTATGCTCGCTGTGTCCTAACTAGACACTACTAAGCTAACTGATTTGATAGGACAATTCAAATTCCCCGAGCTCACCGGAAAAAAGGACCTGGTCTCTATGGCTAAGGAAATTGAAGATGACGACGGAATGCCCCAGTTTGTGGACTTTATTTCTAGAATGCTGCGCTGGAGGCCCGAGGACCGGACCACGGCGGAAGACCTGCTTTCCCATCCGTGGCTTCCGCAAATGAAACCTGTGAATGGGTGAGGAGGTTATCTGTAAAGCAAATAGATATCTCTTCGCTCAAGAAACCTGACTGTTCAGCTATTTCTTCCGTACCACGATCCGGTATATAAAACGGCCATGCGCCGAGCTCCAGCTCTTCTTCCTTAGTGCGTCCACGCGAATTCGTCACTCACCTATTCTCTCCTACTACTGCTCTACTAGCAGCTCGGGGTAGGTTGCCTTTCCATCAGCAAGGAGGTTCCGCGCGAACAGACCTCGCAGCAAAAACGGTATCCAACATCTATACTGTAACGACCGTACGGGTGATCGAAGGGAATCAATCATTCAAAAAGCAGATAGTCTATAGAGCAAACCTACGAAGACATCTTTCGCGGGTTTCATTGTTTCCGGCCACTGCAGGCAATTGCGGACCGCATCAGCCTGTTTTCGCTTCAGTCAATACATCAGCTTTAAGTTGCCGCCATTTCTGTGTGAGCCGATCCAGAAAATCGAGTCGGTCGTCGCCGTTCATGTTTGACATTCTATGCTTTCCAAGTGCCCCGACGCAAGCAAGGTACAGCTCCCGTCCGTGGAGGCGGAGTATATCGTAAACGAACTGCTGGTGAGTTCCGATCTTGCGGTTTGTTGTAGGAGTTTCTAGTGCATGCGTGGCAATTTCAACATTGTTTAATGCTTTATCCTCAAGTCGTCCTGTTAGTCTGACTTGCAGAATGAACCGCTGCAGTAGATCAAAGTACGTGTTGACTTTTTCGGTTGAAACGGAATATGGCCGAAGATTGCGCCTCGTCAACTCAGTCTCAAGGGAGTAAACAGCATGACGACATTGATGTAGAAGATGCTCCAGGTCTGCCGTTTCAAGTTTGGAATGATCATTATTCCAAGCAACGGCAATGTTGTCTGCAAGATGCAGCCTTATATGTGGGTAATTTATCATGGACGGAATTGGTTGTTTGTGGGGTGACAATTCAAATGAGTGATTTGAGAATTCCACATTTTGCCGCGTAATTCCGCGGATTGGGGTGGTTTATATTCCCAAGTCAAACTCCACCAGCTCCGAAAGAGGATTAAGTCACCTTACTAAATATTGGTGGGGGCCTGGTAGAGGCTCATTACAATTGGTTTACTTACGTTGCCATGGTGCCAACACGAAGATCCTTCGTTCTTGGCATGTTCTGACGAGGGATACGGAGTACTGCATTAGAGGTATTTTAGACTCGCCGGAGAGTGTTGTTTCAACGCTCTTTGCTAACCTCAACGATGAGAAAAGCATGGAGGCTGCAATACTATGGACGGATCATTACCGTTCAGTTTGCTTCAACAATAAGAGCTGCCTGCTCTCTCCCCCCCCGTTCTCTCTTCTTGCTACAAAACAAAATGCCTCCAGTATCGAATGTGATTGCCGCCACTCTAAAGTTTCTCTTAAACGCAGCAAGTATCCCGGAAAAGCCTCGAAAGTTGCCAACTGCTGGGTTTCCAATTATTCAGAAAAATCAACTCATTGAAGAAGAGGAGTTACCTGATTACAAATCTGATTGGTTCTTCCCCGTTAAATTAGGGGAGATATTTCAAGGATGCTATCAAGTGATTGCAAAGCTTGGTTTTGGTACTTCTTTAACAACCTGGCTTGCCAGGGACTTGAGGTGAGCAACGTTCACGTGATATTCCATTGTTTTAACAATTGCAGAGCCCGTTAGTATGTTGCACTAAAAGTTTATGTCCATGTATTACTTGTTCACCGCGAAATTCCTTTTTACCACCATATCAGGCCGCAACTGGAGAATAACTCACCCAAGGAACGAATCAATATTCAGAGTCTATTAGATTCCTTCGAAATCACAGGTCCACGTGGTATGCATATTGTCCTTGTTTTCGAAGCCACACAGATGAGCTTGCGAGACATGAAAGCTGTCTTCTGACTGGCCGGCTTTAACAAAGACTTTGTCCGGGGTGCCATCTTTGAGCTTCTTAAAACCCTAGACTTCTTGCATACTAATGGAAAGACAGTTCACACTGGCAAGACCATCCGCTCTATAAATATTGTAGCTTCTCTGACGTGTTGCAGACATGCATCCAGGCAATATGCTTCTTGGGGCATATGATAACGCCATATTCCAAAAGCTTAAAGAAAAGGAATTCGCATCCCCAGTACCTCGCAAACAGGACTCATCAGGAAGGACCATCTATCTCTCACGATTAATGCGTCCCACGGAGGGGCCCATGTTGCTCTCTGACTTTGGTGAAGCTAGAATTGGGCAAGGGCCTCACGGTGGTGATATAATGCCTTTGGAATACCGGGCTCCTGAAACATTATTGTATGTGGGATGGAGCTTTCCTGTTGATGTTTGGAGTGTTGGTTTGACAGTAGGTGTTGCATCTACTAATTCTGATTAATTGCTGACGGCGCTGTAAAACAAAAAGGCTTGGGATCTCCTTGAGCCGAAGAAACTCTTTACTGCGCGGGATGATGACGGGGATTGTTATGATGCTGCGCATATCGCGCAGCTCATTGCCGCGCTAGGACCACCACCGGCTGAGTTTCTAGCCAAGAACCCAAAGAGGAAAGCTGATTTTTGGAGTGAAAAAGGTACACTTCTAAAATTACCCTGGAAGCCGTTGTTATAGCCATTAAGCGTTATAGGTGAATGGCTGGGTCTTGCACCCATCCCACATGGTCGGACCTTGGAAGCTCTCGAGACTCGACTAGAGGATAAATCAGGCTTCCTCCGATTTATTCGAAGAACCTTGACCTGGCTCCCTGAAAATAGACCAACTGCTAGTGAGCTCTTGGAAGATCCTTGGTTGACAGACGAAAAAGTGTGATTTGGGAATCACGTCTCTACTGCGAAGCCGTCCAAGCTGCCGCGGGCGCGTCCGCAAAATGGTCGGGGAAATCCTATCTTCCGCACAATTAGTGTTCAGTAGTTGCTGTGACTACCAACCTTGCCCCACTCTCGCCCGCCGCAACTAATCTCTGAGCATTACCCATGTCGTGGGCTCAAAATCAGTTTTTTACGACAGTTAACACCTTTTTCTCCTTTTTAGCGGTGCCAGTTATAGGGTGTCTTGTTGAGACGCGTTTCCCACGGGTGTTGTGCCTGTGTTGGATCGCTGTTGTGAGGTGGTTCTATTGCGATGGTACCAGCCTGAATCGATCTCGCACCCTGCGGGTTGCCAAGATGTGAGGCGGTGAGTGGGTCCATTGGCACACGGGAAGGGACCGAATTTCTTGCGCAAATCTCTGGGGTAATTCGTGTCTCGAAATGTATGTAGTTCTCACCAATTCAGGGACAACTAAATCCCATCCATCTTCACCATCACATCCTTTTCTCAACGCCATTCCTGTGCTGTTATTTTTGCCGTTCTCTCGCCTATTTAACGAATGAACTTGCAGAATTTTGTGGTCACTAGCAGGCACAGTCTGCCTTTGTAGGTACAAATACCCTTGCCTTGACTGTCATGGTAGTTCACCCCTCAAATTTTTGACATCTTTACGATGCCGCGCAACTCCCCTTCCTCGTCTTCGGGCATGGCCTCTTCTATCCCTTCTCAAGCTTCTGCTGATAAGAGCCTTTGTAATACCCTTAACAATGTCTTGCGCAATTGGTTCCTTCACAGCAACAGTACAGAGGATTATTTTTGCCGTGTTCTGTCCTCTGTTGACCTCTGTGATGATGTTAAGACCAAGCTCTCCATCCTTTATGATGCTGCTGTTACTCTTCGCCTTGTTGCATTCATTAAGCAACCTGACCTCCTCTTGTCTCGGGTTGCTGCTTGTCGTTGTCTAGTGGCCCCGGGCGCCTTGCAGACATCCCCCTTTGTGAGTTTATTATAGAGGTGTCATGTCGTGTTTCTAACCATGTATGGTAGGACATTGATTCTGAAGATATCGCGTAGCGACTTTTGTCTGGAGTCAAGCTCTTGGGTACAGTGCTGGTTTGTCTTGTTTAATGGTATTATGCTAATACATGTTAACAGCTCCCTTGGTATTCTTTTCTTTTTGCAGGTCCCCACACATTCGTCCCCTTCGCTTCGGAGGGTCCCCAATTCGATACATCGGTCTCATGGATGTATACTGACTGTGGTGGTTTATGGTAAAGGCGGCAGGGTTGATGGCTATTTCTCTATATTCCTTAGCTTTCTGGCCAGCCCTTTGGGGTGTCAAGCTGCTCTACAGGACTGGAACAAAGTTGTTTGGAAGTCCTTTTGCGCACATATTCCGGCGTCACCGTAAACAGTGCAATACTCTGTTGTAGGTGGCGCAGTTTTCTCTGTTTCAGGTATGATGTGGGGAAGCGGATAGTTTTGTGCCCGTAGGTAGTGTTGCAATTACGCAAAGAGTCTGATTGATTGATTGAAGTATGATTGATTGTTTTGAAGCTATCGCTAATGATATCATTTATTATTCTGCCCGACGCCCAACCGCTTTCCTCTTCTGGATCAGGCAGGAGCCAGTCGATGCCATGCAGCAACGCTATACAACAAGGCTCATCCTGGGCACCGTGCCCGGGATGAGCTCTGCCTGGGATGAGCCAGCAGATATGACGGATACGGCAACAGGTAGGCTAGCTAGCCTCGAGGATTTGGGGCTTGTCTATAAAAGCATGTTCCACTCAAAGCTGTTTAGGACAGATTTTTCATGGCAGGGTAAAGCACTAGCTAGATATAGAGGTCCTGAGGTTTGCAAGTAGGCTGTAGCCTGCTTGCTCTGCCTGTTCCCTCTTTTTTAGTGTGTCAGAGCCAAAGGATAAGGATTAACCTGGAATCTTGGTAGATGTAATAATAAGCTTGCCTGTAGTCTATGCTGTAGCATTGTTTTTAAAAGTATTAATCCTTTTTCTTGCTTAGGGTTGTACTCCAGTACACCTGGATTGTGCCCGGACTTCTCCCTGGAAATTTCTTAAAGAATAGCCTAATCACCTCTGCCCAAGGCCAGTTCTTTTCCTTTTTTAGCATTAGAAGGAGGTCTGCCTCTTCCTTGGACCATGGTTTACATGTCCTTGAGCTTTTTTAGTCTTTCCTGGAAACAGCTGGATTTTGTTCTGCTCCATGCCGGGGACTTGAAGTATTAGACGCGCAACATGATAAAGCACCTTTAAATAGCCAAGAAAGGAATTGCAAACAGTTATCCAGTGGTAGAGATAAAAAGTAAGATTGAAGGGCAGTAAAGGAATCTTTTCTAAGAGGCAATATGGAGCGGGCTCGTCACTTGGGATTTTATCTGTCAGATTGTTGTGTCTTCCGCTTTCTGCTTTCAGGCTTGGCAGCATTGTTATTTCTGGAGACGCCCTTGCAGGGGGATGGTTTGGGATTTGTACTGTGCAGACAGGGATGCACTTGCGGATGGCTGTTGGTGGGAAGGTGGTTATAATTACTTGTCTAAGCATTACTATCCTTACCACCATCACTACCAATCCTTCCGTCGGGATATCGAGAATAGTTGATTAGATTGTGGAGGACAGCTGGAGGGTCAGGATATGGGCAGGCTTTTTTAGTGGTAATAAGACTGTCGGCTTGGGGGTCTTGTAGCGGGAGGTTAATATGCTCCCAACTCTCAAAGTCGGCAAGGATTACTGGATTAATGGGAATGTTGTTGTCCTGCGCATCAGGCCGCCTAAGGAACTCCTCTATACTGTTATTTAAGCTAGATGTACTGGGAGAGGAGAGACCACGCGTTGCAAAATCTCCTGAAAAGGCGGGCGGTTTGGCTGGGGTTTCAGTCTTGTCTTGAGAATTGCAACAATAAATTGGATCTGCGGCTAGAATACAAGGCACCGAATTGCGTGATGCTGTATTATACTCAGATGTTTCTGGAAATGTACTCTGCTTGGATTCTAGTCTTAATATCTCCTGTATTTGTGTTTGGGAGCTGGATAGTGTACATGGCTGGCTGCTGGTACTAATGTTCATGCAGACTTCGGCTGGCGGCCGCGCCAGAAGGTGATGCTTCGGAAGTGGCAAAGTGCTTGAAGGTAGAACATGACAGGATTTGGGATAAGGGGAATTTGTAGTTCTTAGGGAGTGTATATTAGGGGTTCTGTACAGTGGTTTCGTGAGAGGGGGAGCCCATGGCTTGAAGTTGTTTATGGGAAATGTGGGAAGTATATTGCGGGAATCAGGATGTTTCAGGGCTTATTGTGGCAGACTGGCAATTGGGAAGAGGGAGGGAAGAGGATTTAGGATAGGGGCTGGAGGGGAGAGTGCAGGTAATATAAGAAATAAACTAAGATGCAACTTTTGCAGTCTTGATTGCCTGTTTTATACTTGCTCTTTATTTCTTGGCAGTAAAATATTCTGTGCTTCTTATTAGAAGAAGTACCAAGGCACTTTTCTCATGGTCAGTATCTTAACTAACTCTGCTGACTGCAAGCACCACCTGATGGCCGGGGCCTGCTATCCTCCGCAAATCATAACCAGACACTCCAGCTCGAAGCCTTGCTTGTTAAACAGGGTAAAATAAAAAGGGGTGCGGTAATTTTGCTATTGGCTAGTAAGCAGGCAATAACATGTAAACAAAGTGATCCTGGTGGGTTCAAAGATAGTAGTGGAGGGGAAGGGCGCAGCCTGGTTTAACCTGGCACAGCTAACACGCCTGCAGCCAGACCTGGTTGCTGGATAACCCAGAGTTAACCCTTCTCATGTAGGCTTTTGGAAGGCCGATTTAAGAACTGGAACATGAATTTTATAGTTAGAGATAACAGAAGGACGGTTGAGAGTCTACAAGCCTCCAGGAAAAGTCCAGATGGATGGCATGGCTGTACACATTAGCTGGAAACTCTAGAATTGCTGATCAGATGGCAGACAATGTGCATACAGCTTTCTAATAACAGGAATTAGAAGCAGCACAGCATCAGGGGCAAAACTAGCAGCTTACAGACCAATAAAGCAACAGTAATCAGGGCCTTAATTTCTCCATCATCCAGATGGCCCGTCGGCGACGCCGTAGGTGAGGGGGCAAAGAGGGGTGATTGGACAGCGCTACATTAGAAAGGGGCCACTGTCAGGTAACATGGCATCTTGGAAATGGGGCAGTGCACCGGGCGAGGCGGGACAGGAGGAGAAAATGAAAGAGAAAGTGCGTGGTTGTTCGAGGGAGAGAGGCCGGGCTTATATAGATGCAACGGACGTGCTGAGGCGGCAGGGGACGGCCGTAAAAGCGGCGCGCGGGTGACGCGATCCCCGAAGCGGTAAGCGCTATACCACAAAGGGCAGTCGCTTGCCCGGCAGCGGCAGGCGGTGGCGGGCGGCAGACAGACGGTTCAATGAGGGCCGTTTCCAGCGCCCCGCTAACCGTCACAACAGATACTGATATTATTATACCTGTAATATAGTTAATTAAGGTATTATACAGATTAGGCAGATCCTTACTACTAAAATAGTTATAGATAGCTGTACAAAGCCTCTAGGATCTAAAGCCTATTCTTATTTTATATATTTACTAGGCCTCCGCCATAAAGATTAATATATCATGTATTTAGTAGACTTGTTCAACCCAACCCACGAAACCCGACCCAACCCGACCCAACCCGCCAAGAAATGGGTTGGGTTGGACCCTCTAATAATCCATTGGGTTTTGGATATTTT
>QPHH01000011.1:485981-502054 GCA_003574815.1 Aspergillus spinulosporus | reverse complement strand
GTTTACTGTCTAGGTAACCCACCCCAAAACCCGCGCGGGCGGATCAGCTAGCCCTGAAAACCCGCCCCAACCCGTGGTTTAACAAGTCTAGTATTTAGACCTGCTCATAATGCCTATCTTGCTTGAGGGGGGGTGTCAGGGCATACTGCCCTCCAGTACCGCCTGCCCCTGGGGTCGAGCTCACTTAGTCATTGTTTAGTAAGCTAGATATAGATAGGCGGCCACGCCGGCCACCCAATAACGGACAGTAGTTCGTCCCTTTCCACAGAGACCTTGTTGCACGTGATGATACACGTGATGATGAAGGAGGAAGAACTGTAACAATCAGGTCAGACATATGAAGTTGCCTTGTTACTTGGGCTTCATCTTCAAATGCGAGATTACAGATTGCGGGTCAGTGAGGTGGAGTTGACGGGAGTCCGTGAGTAGGTGGAGAGGATTGGCGGAGTAAAGTGGAATCCACGTGCGGAGTGAGCCGATATATTAGCCAGAAGTTTGCTCTCCAAGGAGGATTGCCCCCTTTTCCGGCTCTGTGGGAAGGTCTACGAATTCAATGTGGGGAAAAGTCATGTGACTGAAATGTGCTCACCATATAGCACGTAAACTGTGCTAGAGCAGCAGAAGAGGTAAGAAGATAGTTCGCCTCCAGTCTGTGGTAGCTCTGCGTATGGTTATGCATATTACGGACTGACTACTGTCACTAATAAGAGAAGCAATTGCCGTTTCAAGACCGGCAGAGCGCAGCCTACCCAGACTACATATTTAAGAGATAACAGCGATATCAGCATATGCATACTGAGCTGAGTGATGTCTTCATCGAGAAGCTCACGTAGCTGAAGGTGGGTGAGGTTATATGTCGATGACGATTCTATAGGGTTAAGTATATGTTTCTGATATACGTAGTAATCAGGGTGCAACTGGGTCTTTCTAAAACTTTTATTAGACGAACAAGCGACAGCATCATGTATATATATATGTATATATACTGCTAACTATAGCTAACACTAAACTCCGTCCCCTTCACAATGCCCTTTTAACTCCCCGTCTCACCCCCTCCACCACCAGGGCCGGAACTAGGCGGACTATCCTGCCGTGTCAACGGGTACATTCGATCGACACTATTGCGCCTGGTCCCCCAGCCCGCAGAAACACTGCTCTGCGTGTTCTCCTGACTATTCCCAAGAGACAAATATCGATCCTTCGTCCTTGCCGAGTGTGATTTGTTCCGCGGTGTCGATTCGAGCGGGTATGAGGCGCGGGCGGAGGAGTGGATGTTGAAGATGCGTCGGAAGAGCGAACGGATCATGGGGATGTTGGCGCATGTTATCAGGACGAACATCTGAAGTTTTGTTAGTGGATGGTAAGGCCGGGAGTTGGGATGTGGATGTTCTGACCTCTGCACTAAAGGTTGGCGAGAAGGTGACAATGAGTTAGCTGCCATGGACTAGATTTAAAGGCTGAGAAAGGGGAATATACGTGTTCCATATTGTGATTGGGGACCATGATTCTAGAAACATCGTGTCAGTAGGGTTTAATCGTAGGCCTAATTAAGGAAAAGAATACTTGTCAGATTATCATGCCCTGTCAAATTCCGGAGCTGCCACGCTTTAATACTGGTAATGACACAGCCAAACACACCAACCCCGAAAAGCAGCATGAGACCAATCTTGCGGCGTAGAGGCATCTGCAGGTTATACAAACTATACGCTGGGAGGAGACCAAGGGTAATATCGGTAAAGGCATTGAATGCTGCCTATGGTCAGAACGCCCTTTCTTCGAGAAAAGGAATATCAACGTACAAGCCTGGGCAAGGCCGATCCCCAATTGGGTTTCTGGTGCCATGCAGCGTTTTGGAGGGATCGTCTTATCCCAGATAGACTCGGTCGGGATACAGAAGGCGAGGACGGCAACCACTGCGGATATCGAAAGACCTGCCGTGATAAAGAGGAGGATCCATAGAATTGTCGAGAGCGTCCTTGTCATTGAGACACCCAACAGCCGGTGGAAGAACAGAACAATCGAGAGTTTGCCGAACGCAACGCTGAGAATGCTTGGGTTGGGCGCGAGAGTGAGGTATTTCAACGCATTGACTCTGTCGTCTGGGGATTGGATATCGTAGAGATCTACGCCGAGGCCGTAGTGGATTGCGGTGGAGGCGAGAGAGGCTGATGTTATTGCTAGGCACTTTGCAGAGTCAGCTCATTCTTCATTCTCATTTTCTGTAGCTCGTTCGTTCGACCGGCTGGGCCGCATACCCAGCAGAGAATCATCATATAGTCATCCCATCCTGGAGTTCGTTGCTGGAAAAATCGCACGTACATCCGGGTGAAGACGGTAACGGTGGCAATTCCTCCTAGAATCCATGTCACGCTGAGATTCGTCTTCTGAGCCGCATTCAAGGTCATGGTGACAGCGCTGCCCGGCCTTTGATCGAACACATGAGCCTGCAAGTGTTGGGATAGCTGGGGATATCTGAACGGGAGAAAATTTCCCGCTAACCAAGGACCCTGAAGCCCCGCAGATATGATCGGCAATCGGCCTTTCTTTCCGCCCCCAGAAAGCTATAATTGGCCTGATATTGATTGGCCTAATATGGTTTGATCCAGTCGGAATACGTGCGTATCGACTAAGGAATCGTTCGGATTGTCTCCCCACCGACTACTATGGGGCGGGCCGTGGCTGCTTTCTTCTCATTGGCATGGATCCCTGTCTATATGCCATTATCATGCGCTGGATTAATGGCTATGCTGACGCGGTGGAGTGTAATTTCGCTCTCGGTACAACATTAATAAATCAATCGACTTTGTTGGAGGCGTAGGTTAATCACCATAGATTAGCGAGCCCGGCATATAAACTGCACCTGTTTCCTTGGTGCCCGCGGCTCCTCTTCATCCCATAACAGAGCTCCAATAGTAATCATGGGTCTCCCACTGGGCAACGATCTCTGGATCCTGCTTGTCTCGTTACTTGTGGCCGTTGTCACATCATTGGTTGTAGCACTCGCTCCGTATACCTGGGCCAGCTTGCGACCGAAGAACTTCCCCCCGGGACCTAAGCCACTGCCATTGATAGGAAACCTGAATCTGATTCCTCCGTCAAAAGCATTCTTACTGTTAGTCAAGCCCTCTTCTACTTGTAGTATGGCCTGCGACTAACGGCATGTACACAGTTTCCACCAATGGACAAAAAAGTACGGTCCCATCATCGGCCTCAAATTTGGCCCAACAAACGTCGTGGTTCTCAATAACTGGAGAGACGTTCAAGAGTGAGTATAATAGTTCATTATGCACTAGGAAATTAAAAAATGAAAATGAAAAATGAAAAAAAATTCTTGGCTCATCATTCCGTCCAAGACTCCTCGAGAAACGCGGCCATATCTACTCCTCCCGCCCAGACAACTACATCGCCAACGAGCTCATCTGCAAAAACCACACCCATATCCTCTTCGCCCCCTACGGCGACGGCTGGAAAGCCCTGCGCAAAGCGGCCCAGGGCCTCTTCACCCCGCGCGAACTCGCCGGCGTCCTCCCCATTCAAGAAGCCGAAGCCACCCAGACGGTATTTGACCTAATCTGTTCCCCAGAGCGGTACTACGAACACATCCAGCGATACACAACAGCCGTTATCCTCGCCTCAGTCTTCGGCCAACGCGGCGCAGACTTCAATTCACCGAACGTGCAGGCTCTGTACGACGTCCAGAACCGATTCACTGCGCTCCTGGAACCGGGCGCCGCGCCGCCAGTGGACGGGATCACGTTCTTGCGGCATATACCCGAGTTCCTGGCGCCGTGGAAGCGCAGGGCGAAGGAGATTCGGCGGGATCAGCGCGCGTTGTATTTTCGGCTTTATAATGCGACAAAGGAGCGGATGGCTAAGGGGATTAGGACAGGGTGTTTTATGGAGAAGCTTATTAATAATCAGGTGAAGAACGGACTGGACGATGAGCATACAACGTACCTTGGTGGAATTCTGATGGAGGCGGGCTCTGATACAACTTCCTCAATACTTCTGTCGTTCCTGCTGGCTGTGCTTGAGAATCCGGGTGTGTTGAAGCGCGCTCAAGAAGATGTTGATCGGGTTGTTGGGACAGAGCGGTCCCCTACCATGAATGATTTGGACAATCTGCTGTATATTGAGGCTTGTATGCATGAGGTAGGTGTTTATCAAGTCTTTAGACGTCATACATATGTGCCCTGCTAACAATCACCCGTCAGATCCTTCGCTGGAGACCTGTTGCAGCTGGCGGAATTCCACACATGCTCACCCAAACAGACACATATAAGGACTACATTTTCCCCGCTGGCACAATTTTCTTCGCAAATACTTGGGCGATCCACCATGACGAGACCGAGTACTCCAATCCCGCCATCTTCAACCCGGACCGCTGGCTCGACGGGAACAAATACGGCACAAAAGACAACAACAGCACGCTTGACTCGACTGCACAGCGCAAAACGTCCTATGGCTGGGGTGCAGGGCGGCGGATCTGCTCAGGCCAGAAAATGGCCGAGGCCTCGCTGAAGATCAATATTGCGAAGCTGGTCTGGGCGTTTGATTTTGAGCGGGTTAAAGGTGAGGAGAACGTCAATGTTTCCGTAGACACCGGGTATGAGGGCGGGTTCCTGGTTTGTCCGAAGAAATTTCCGATCAGGATTACACCGAGGAGTGAGGGGCGTGCGGCTGTTATAGAGAAGGAGTTTAAGGGGTTGAAGGGGTTCTATGAGAAGTTGGCTGCGTAGAGCTGGACTTGTGAGGTGTCTGAGACAGCTTTAGTAGGGCTTTAGGGATGTATATAAGATGAAATAAGACAACCACATCTCCTAAAACCTATCTTTCATATCCCGTAGATCAAGGAAAGTCTTGATAGACTGTATGGTTGCGGGCAAAATATATGGCATTTATATACTATGTCTCTTGGGTTAGGAGTGCGCATAATGAATCCACGTCAGATAAATATAGATACTAAATATTATTATAAGTTCTAACAGGAAAGTGCATCTTAGATATTTTCTAAATATTATAAGCAGATTATTATATTATTTTCCTATCTATTACGTTTACTTAAGTGCAGCCATAGATTTGTAATATAAAGCATAAACCACATGAGGCCCATGAACAAGAAAAACACCCAGATATAGACTTGGTCACATCTTCCTCATACCCATTCTTCTTTCCAATGACCCAGTTCACGCTGCGTTTGCTTGAACAAGATAATGCAGCTTCCAACTTAAACTACTATGCCCTTTCGAATTACCCCTACTCCCACCCCATGTCACCTCCTTGGACTATGACTCCTCGTCCTCCTAACACTAGTCGTTGACTAACGATAAGCATCAACCAGCCATGGCTTATCTACTGTTTGACGGCGTTCAATGAGTGGCTTAAGTACGACTGAGTGAACGGGACGCCCTGCTCCCCACACCGTGTGGTCGTATGTGCTAGATCCAGTCTTAGAGGGAATCGGAGCCTCCCAGTAGAGGTGCATGTCAGAGTTCGACGATAAGCTCCGTTCCGGCAGCTAAGGAGGAATATCTCCCAGGTTCATGACCGGGTAGAAAGCCTTCGCAGAAAATCAGCAAATGGTGACTATAAGTTGCGGGCATATGAGGGACTTAGATACCGAAGAATCCAGATCCAGCCAGTCTGTTGTCTGCCAGCTTTCAAGCATATTGGAGCCAGAGTTGAGAATAGCGCTAGCGGTAATGTCCAGCTCATCAGTTGGGGCTGGAATTGGCGTTGGCTGTTCGCTCCATGCCTCATGGAGCCTATTCTCCGCCTCCTTTTCCGTCCCAAGCGAGGCGCGAGCATCTCGACTTCGAACCTGCGACACCTGCCGCTGAGCCTCCAGTCGCACCTCCTCCAGGATCAAGCCGTAGCGGGACTTCAGGTTGGAGAGGTGCAGCGAACCAGCGCCGCCTCGGAGATGGGACCTGCTTCTCTCAGCCAGTTCGAACAAGGTCTCGTGAGATGCATGGATCAGGCCGCTTCTATCTTCAAGACCATGACGCGCATTCCGTTGGATCTCCCATACATACACAACTGCAAGTGCGCAAAAAAGGACGTACTGGGTCCACCAGAAAGAGTGGGACAGCTCATGGTCACCTACAATCGTATCTATCAACTCGAGAGCATTTCTTGCGGCAGACAAGCACTCGGAAATTTTGGTCCAGCATGCTGGGTCGTTGCCAAATGTTTTCCTCCCATCGCCCAGCAGGAACGGACGTGTTGCATGAATGAGTGCATGGCAATACGCCAGACGCAGCGCCGTGGCCTCGCGCCGGAAACTCGGAATGAGGGTTGATGGCTTGACGGTGCCCAGATGGGGAGGAAGCTCCGCGCGCCACGCTCGCAGCTCACGCACGAGGACATCGGCGGCAGCTGCGTGGTCGGTTTGATGTTTATAGTACACCTCGGTCGAGATACGCCCGATGAGCTGCGCGATTCTGTCATGCACGTTAGTTGGGGCCTCTCCTCAGCGACCCGGCAAAATTGGGTGAGAGCGCACTTTGCATGGTATATTAAAGAAGAGACATGGCACTCCTCCCTTGCTTCAGAGGTCAATCGACCGTCCGGCCCCATGTTTTCATCGTTAACTAGATCTGGAAACTCCTGGTCAATTCCCTCATCATGTATGAGCCGCGGCCGCCCAAGAACCACGCTGATATATTTGTCAATCGTGTACGCGGTCCAGAAGACGCGCTTCGCACACTGCTGCTCGATATAGTCCGCCTGTCCGCCAAAGGCACTATGCTGGCGAAACTGTTTCCGATGCAGGCCCAGTGATGCGATGATCTGACATGCATTGCCGAAGGTATACCACGCTTTGTTCATGCGCCCCGTCTGCAGTAGATATAGAACCTGAACCAGCCGCGCCTGGACAGACTCCAGTGTAGGAAACCCCGTTTCCGACTCGGTAAGCATCATCGAAGCGTAGAAGAGAGGGTCGCTTTCGCGAAGGCCGCGAGACTCAAGCTGGTGGTCATCCAAGGCACTACTGCTGTGCTTGCGTTTGAGTTTGAAGCACCGAAGGCCTGCAATTGCTAGAATGGCTAGGATACTCGCTGTACGGGCGTTTCCCAGTGAGAAGGCGATATGGCGGCTCTGCTCTCTGTTTCGCAGCATGCTGGCTAACCACCGCTCCACTGTCTGGCGATGAAGCATGCGGTACGTGACCACGCACGTATCGAAATAGAGGGATAGCCTGTCCCGAGCTGTCCCGTCATCCGGCAGCACATCTGCCTCGGCGCTGGAGTTGCACTGATAGAATGGTTGATCTCCTGCGGACATGAGAAGCTGGTTTTGTTGAATGTTGTGGTATCCATGAGCAACATATTGCCCTCTTTGTGCGGAGAGCTTACTCGTGGCCCGATGCAGAAAGCTGAGGCCCGAGGTAAGGTCAAAATACTGACCTTCGATCACCAGCTCAGTTGTTGCGCGTGGCTCTGTGGTGTTTGTCTGGGAACTGGGAGTCAGTTCTCGCCCAATATCTGTGCTTCGGTCTGGATGGCTCGGTGTGTGTGGTGGAGTAGGTGGACGCCCGCGGGCGTATCGACTGGCATAGCTGCAACTCAACCTTCGTCTGGAGCATATATTGCACGGCAGAGTTCCCGAGCAGCGGATCTTCTTTGCTTTGCACGAGTCACAGGCCCGACTGACTTTGGGGTCCTTTCTCCGGTTCTCGAACGGAGAGCAGGCTGAAACACGAGAATCTGACATGGAAGGGGTCATTATCAATTGCGGTGTATGTATTCGTGGGAAAGCCCATGCTCTAACAGAGAAATACCCCGAAGACGATAGAACTATAGCCTACTTATGTATGTGCAGCAGGAAAAGCCGACATTGACCTCGGCCTAGTCTCCGCTTAACGCCGCTAGGGCTCTGCAACCGGGGATCCTCCGATCAACTAAGAAAAAACAGGCTGAGTTCTATAAAGCTACTGACTGAGGTATATACACAGTACTAAAGGAACATATCGCTTTAGGCAACCTTGCCCAGTACAGCAGCACCGACTGCGGCGTGGATCTCCTGCTCAGCACCAGCCTCCAGCGGGCGCAGCGGAGATCGAACGGCGGCGTGTGACAAAATCCCCCGGGCCACCAATGCGTGCTTCAAAGCAACGGTCCCCTCCATGTGCGATCCGCGGTGATAGACGCTCTTCGTCACCGGGAGAAGTCGGTCGTGGATAGCCCTAGCTCTTTTGTAGTCTTTGGCTTTGCCCGCCTCAATCAACTCAATCAGCGGCTCCGGCGCAATATTTCCATACCCAACCAAGAACCCGTCCACATCAAAGGCAGTATGCAGCAGATACTCATCGTGGCAGCTCAGAATCTGCAGGTCAGGCCGCTCGCGTCGGATTACAGGGATCTCTGTGTCCCAGCGCCGCATGTTCCGAACCCCGTTTTTCATTGCAAACACGCCTGGTAGCGCAGCGATATCGAGCATCGTCTGCAAGCTATACGTGGCCTTTGTGTTGTCTGGATACTGAAAGAGAATCAACGGGAGTTTGCTGACCTCGTAGACGCGGCGGTAGCGATCCTGGGGTGCTCCGTTCTGGTATCCGAACCGCAGCCAGCCGTGAGAGGGATACAGGAGGCCGGCTTTCGCCCCGGCTGCTTTGGCGCGCTGCGCCTCCAGTGCCGCCACCTCGGTTCCTTCACCGGTGATGCCAGCGATGATGGGGATCTTGTCGTCGACCGACTTGACGAATGCCTTGATCACTGCGACTTGCTCCTCGGCGGTCAGGAAGGCGCCCTCTCCTGCGTGGCCTAGTACAAAGAGTCCTTTGACTCCTTCGATACTACCAAGCCAGCTTCCCAGGCGTTGAATAGCGTCGTAGTCGATCTCACCGGTGGGAGTGAACGGGGTGACAGGGGCAGGGGTCAACCCGTGCATATCGAAGCCGACCATGGTGATAGGGTATGGAGAATGGGAATAACAGAAAATCTATTCAAATAAAAGTATAGGATGCAAAGATAGCCCTTGACTCTTATGGGAATGAAATCTCAGGACTTGCTAAGCGGTCGTTGCTTCATATATGTTTACGCTGGTGAGCTATGGCCGGGTCACTTAGTGCTAGAAACAGCATTGAAGATACCCGGAGAACGTGGAATAAGGCGAGAGAAGACGGCTAGTGCGCCTTCCATGTTATACGGAGTGTAGACAACCTGAATCTCAAGACCTACGTCCCTGGCAATTCCGCGCTATTCGGATTCCCCGGATTCCCCGGATTTGCGGATTTATCGGACTCCCTCCGCGTCATGAGAGCCGGCCGAGGTAGAAGCCGACATCTCTAAGAGATCGAAAACAGTGTCGCTTCTTTGCTGTCATCCAGCTTCCTGAGTTTTAAGCGGACTAGGCACTCTTTTGAGTTTGGGTACTGACTCCGTTCGCTTTTATTCTGCCCTTCCCCATGTGGTTCAGCAGTCCTGTAGATACGTGTCTATGGTTGTGTACGCCTACACTCCAAAATGCCGTCCGGTACTGCTTCGAATATTGAAAACGTCTCCTCGGAGAAGAAGCTGGTAATGCACGTGGAAAACTCTGCGCACGGGTTGTCTCCTGGAGACGAAGAGTTCCTCGCCAACTTCTCGGATGAAGAGAAGAAAAGAGTGTTACGGAAGGTATGTGCTGGCATGTTGTCTTTATTTACCTATATGACACAAGTGAGGCTAATGGTGAATGTACAGGTTGATGTATGAGTCCACTTTTGATTAGGCGCGACGTTCACAGTTAATAGAGGCACAGTGGCGGCTTCTACCTATGTTGGTAGTTTTGTACCTGTTCGCGTACATCGACAAGACAAACATTGGTAAGGACAAGCAGACTGGTTAACCTACATAGATCTGATATTTTCAGGCAATGCCAAAATCGAAGGTCTTCTCCCGAGCTTGGGAATGAGTGGAGGGCAATACAACATTGCTTTGGCTATATTTTTCGTGCCCTATGTTCTCGCAGGCATGTCTTCTGTCATGTTCATGCAAACGTCGCTAATTCAGCTGAAGAGGTGCCCAGTAATATCATCTTGAACCATTGTAAGAGGCCGTCGGTCTATTTGGGCACGTTGATATTCATCTGGGGCGTGATTATGCTCTGCACAGGCTTTGTCCAGAGCTTCGACAGCTTACTTGCCATTCGGTTTCTGCTAGGCCTATTCGAGTTTGTCTCATGGCGGCAAGGGCATGTGAATACTCATACTAACGTTTGGCCAGATCAGGCTTCCTCCCAGGCGCAGTCCTCGTTATCTCGAAATGGTACCTCCCCGGCGAAACGCAAACGCGCATCGCCATACTCTACACCTCCGCTGCATCTGGAGGCGCCTTCTCTGGCCTTCTTGCGTTCGCTATTGCCAAAATGGGCGGTCTTGTTGGCTATGAGGGCTGGAGATGGGTACGTGCTCAGCTCTTGTAGGTATACTGCGGACTATAGTAATCCGAGTGCAGATCTTCATAATCGAGGGCCTAGCCACGATTGTTCTCGCAATTCTCTCCGTCTTCCTTCTTCTTGACTCCCCCTCACTGTCGTCCAGCCGGCTCACCCCCTCTGAGATACGCTTCCTCGAACTCCGCCAACTCGCCAACAGCGTCCGAAGTCCGCATAACAGAAAAAGCGTTAACTGGTCAGCCATCAGTAGCGTCTTAACCGATTGGAAAATTTACCTCCTCATCCTTGGAAGCTGGACCAATGCGGTTCCCAACTACGCGATGAAATTCACCATGCCGCAGATTATCGCCGGCATGGGGTTTACCTCAGCCAGGGCCCAGCTACTCACTATCCCGCCCTATGCACTCGGTGCTTTCTCAGCATTTGCATTCTCCATCTTTGCGGACAGATACACCTGGCGTATGCCGTTCATTGTCGTGCCTCAGCTGGCACAAGTCGTCGCCTTTAGCATACTTTACACACATGCGGCCAAGATTGAAGAAAACATACCGTTGTGTTATTTCGGCGTTTGCTTAGCCTGCTTTGGGTATCATCCATCCATCCTACTCTTACAAGCTAATATACTAACAATCTCGGCTGGCAGCATGTACCCCATCCTCCCCGGCGTCAACGCCTGGAACGTCTCCAACACGCCGCACCTGGCCAAACGGGCTGTGGCTATCGGATACCTGATCTTCATGGGGAATGTGGGCGGGCTCATCGGCAGCTTTATCTACAAGCAGGACGAAACTCCGCGGTATGTGACCGGGTACGGAAACTCGTTCGCCTTTGCCGCAGCGGGAATCATTGCGTGCCTTGTTCTTGAGTTTGCCCTCTTTAGGTTGAATCGAAGCAGGGAGCGGTTCAGTGAAGATGAGGTTAGAGAACAGTACACTGATAGTGAGCTGGAGGAGATGGGAGATAGAAGCCCACTGTCAGATATACGCTGTAATGTTAAATGAAAGGGCTAGCCACATATGTCCAATACGACCTGTTTACCCTATCAGAGAGCCATGAGTAAGGCCACCAAAGAAATACAGTACATCTCAAACTAAAAGGAAGAGGGTGACATACTGTGCATATCGCCCAATCTCTTATGGTCCGTCCCTGCATTGGGCTTGTAGTTCATTCCAGAAACGAACAACAGGCGCAGGGCTCACTAGCGTCTCTTCTTAGAGTGCGACTGTTAGGCAATTGTATTTCTCTAAGGTTTATACTTCCAGGCTTCAGCACCGCATGTGTCGACCCTACCCGGCATTCGGCAGGTGTCACCCGACAAAAGTTCAAGGTAATGAATCAATGTTGTTGGATATATCAATCTGCATCTTTGTCCAATGTTCCGCTCCCGACGTTTGTTTCCCGCGGTCTCCGACTCGACCTTGACGTCGGCCCGTGTATGTTCTGGGTGCACTTTCTGCCTGTGCCCTTCCGAAGACCATTCATTGCTACGACGACGGACGGGCATGCTTAGGCGGTTTCATCCCCTGTCAGTCACTTGAATCATGTCATAGGCTTGGATACTGTATATGGGTGTACGTATCTGTGTCAAATGAAGGAGGGAAGTAAGCTAGGAGGTGTGAGGAGAAAGCATTTATCTTGCCTTGTGGTGTAGCAATTCAATGCCTGGATGTTCATAGGGGCCGAAAGCTGATCTGAGTGCTCATGCCACTTAGGGTGTGCAAAGACGTCTTACGTGAAACGGCTTGTTCGGTCCGATCCCTTCAATAGCTAGCCTATGCATGGGTATTGCCTTCTGGCGTGCAGATAGTCCAGGACTTGCTACAGCGCGCAGTAATTATAAGAAGCAAAAGACCGTTTGCTGATATAGCTATATTCAATATCAAATAGTAGTAATTCCTGGGAAAGACTAGATATTGGTCTGCTGGAAGAGTTATGAACCAAGGCAGCCAAAATTCGTCTTAATAGTTATATAGGGTTTTCAGCCCTCACCTGGAGCTAGAATAGCAGCCCGAAATCTTGCTACGTTGTTATTAGCGATACCTATCTACCAGCAGAATCTCCTTCTCGGAATTTGTTGTTGTATGCTTTGCTCTCCGTATATGCGAGTGTAGCTTCGGGCATAAGTTGAGCCCAACGTGCTGAAAGTATATAACTATCTCACCATTGTAAGAGGGCAGAATTGGGATTGGTTGAGCCCTATGATTATAAAGGTCGATTGGACGACTAGTGGGCTAAATACGATTATGTCGAGTTTCAGTGCTTAGAAGGCCTCGAACAAAGATATACTGGTCTTTTGAGTACGCTACCCTACGGCTTAGACGGTACACCCTAGAAGCAAACTGAGTAAAGTTTAACCCATTCTTGTCTATAACACAAGAATATAGTGAGCAACGAATGATTATATTATAAAAACCGCTTTCTGATGGCCATCTCGACGACGGCTGATCCTAAAAGGAGAGACCATGTCTCAGTAATGAATACCATCTCTTCTCTCTCCTCGAGAAGCTCCAGTTAAAACATATTTATCATGAACCATCTAAGAGCAAGGTCCGGACACTGATACACTCGGTGAAGAAGTCACAAGCTGCTCTTCATACTTTCTATTCAGTGAGATCATCCCCTCGATGTCCGTGACAGGTGACAACAGGCATTCGGACGGTCTACACCACGTCTTACTACCTTCCTTGTAGTAGATGAGCTGATTCGAATCCCTGATTTGAAGTTATGAAGGAGCTGAAACCGGGATCATTTCAGAAGCGTAAAAGAGCTCACCGGATCTCTTCGCGGTCGCGTCGCTCATCTTGTGTCTTTCGTCGAACTCCTAATGCAAGTCGGACACCAGACAGTCATCCATATAGTCCGCCTTCCTCTCCCAATCCAGCCCAAGTAGAAAGCGTAGAAAGCCGTCGATCCCAGCGTCTCTTATTATTATGCCGAACAGGGCCTCAATATATTTCCATTTCGGCTCCGAGGAAGTCAACCATCAACCGAAAACGCCGCATCGTTCCCAACATTATCAGTCCTGACACTCGTCCCCCCAAGACACCAACAAGTGCCAGGCATCTGGCCGCCCGTCCCCTCAACATTAAACGTCGCACCCACATCAGTTAATTTCTGAAAATAATTCATCGTATTACATAACCCGAGACAATCTTCAAAGGATGATAAAACAACCGACGCGAGTGTTTTCTTGCCATCTCCGCCGAAGTCTGAATCGCAGTAGATGCGGTATTTCTTGGAACCCAGCGATTGTGTTATGATCGTGTTGTTTGCAGAGGGGCAGGGGAGGTGGGAGCGGAGGATTTGGACGAATTAGACGAATTGGAGTTGCTAGAGAAGGAGTCAGCTAGGGTTATTGTGAGGGTTGTAATGGATCTTGGTCTGAGACGTACCCTGTGCTTGTTGTGGTGTTTGGGAGATCTGAGTCTGAGGCTGGTGATTATGATGTGGACGCTGCATTTGAATCTCCTTGTGGATGAATACCATCGTCTCATCTCTTACTACACTACCAGAGGGTCTAACCTACCATGCTTTGACAAACCAACCCCCAACCCTGCCGCCAACCCTACAATGACAACCAGCGCCGCGCCAAGCACAACCCAATACCAGAGCATTTTCTTCGGTCGCACTGGTGGCGGTAATTGCCTCTGCAGGTGTGGATGACTTGGGTCTGTAACCTCTAACCCATGGACCATGGATTGCGGCTAGCTGTACCCCGGCCCTTGGGGGTATACAGTCTCTAATCCGGGCTGCGTATGCCGGATCGGTCTCCTTAAAGGAGTCGTCTACCCTCGTTGGGAGCTGGGTCATATCCATCTTGTCAACCGGACATGTGTATGTACGTGCGTGTGGAGATGTGAAATGGGGGAGGGAGACAACAAAGTAAAGCAGAGTTGTCAGGCGGTTAGGGGTATATGTACTCTGTAAATGGCAGGGCGTGCAACTGCCGAGCTTTCTCCATCAATATCTTGCTCGAAGAGCTCCGATAGGTTATTCTTGACTCATTAAACAGGGTCTAACTGCCCCTGCAGCCAGGGGCGGGATGTTATTGACGCCGAAGGGCCAGTTAACGGACGGGGGCCAGGGGCCAAAACCATCGGTTACGTTGCTCAATTGAATTACACTAATGTGCCATTAAGCACTCTGGTATTTTCATGTAGCCACTGTAAAGGAATCTATATTGTTCCGTTGAGGCTCTCAGCGCGACCTAGTTCGCTGAGGCATTCTCTAAGCGCCCTCATCACGTGCGTGGATAAGCGCAGGAAACTGATTCGAGCACAATGCCCTCATGCCGGCGTTTAGACTACTCCGTCTCTGAGGAATATCAGTTTCCGGTTCGGAAACAGATATAACTGGGACATAATAGATCGTCGGGTCGGTTGGCATCAGCCCCAACTTCGCCTGCGGCTCCGCCAAAGCAATACATGAGATATACGATATACACCCTAGAACAGACTGAGAAATACCTTGTCTAAGCTGGCGGTCCTTCTTCAATGTACTGCGTCTGTAGTTTGTTGACTTGGTAGAAAGCAGCTACCACTGTATCAGCTCCACGCATGCAGTCTACTAAGGAGTGCCTACTAAGGAGTGCCTACTAAGGAGCGGATGATTTGGTAATTCTCACACCATGCACCGTGTTTGGGGTGAGCCTCTATTCGATGGTTGACAATCTTTGTAATAGATGAAAGATAGGATGAGTAAGCTCCTCAGTGGCGGAGTAGCACCAAACCACTGGAAAATACGGGGTCTTCGTGTTGCATATCAAGAACTAATGATGATCATGTCAATGAGCTAACTAAAGCACTAGTTCTAGCGCGAAGGATGAGCAGCACTTTGCTAGGCAATCAAGAAGTTACATTCTTTCATAGACAAGCAAAACGGATGAATTGAGGCAGCCGGCAATCAAGCATTTGAACTCTTTTACAGACAAGCAAAACAGACAAGTATTGTACTGTGGTTGACCCCGGTGATTCTGTTAGTGCGGTGGGTCTGGATCCTTTGGAGCGGTCAATGTCTTCAAATACCGCCTTCCTAATTAGTTTTCGTAATGAAGGTAATGAAACCTCTTGGATAGCCAAATTTTGAAGACCTCTAGTGTTCTATATTGATATATCTGTCAAGGTGCGGGCTCAGGAATATATTCAGAACAGGGTAACGGAGTAGATACAACAGACAGGCTACGGAGTCAGGCTATCAACAGGTACGCAGACGAGACAGGACGTAGCTCGAGGTTCCGATTTGGGTCGAAGCCGAAGCTCGAGAAGTCTCAGCGGTCTGGGCGGTCAACGGCGGCAGAATAAGCTCATTCCGGGCACCGTGCCCGGGATGAGGCTCCTGCAATATAGCTTATTATAAGCGCAGTGCTTAGGAACCGGGCAGGCACCGTGACAATATCTTTACAATGCCTACCACGCCTGAGCCTTCTGAAGCGCCTGAACCAAAGCAAATTTCTGCACGCCTTAATTGTGATGATTGGATTTGAATCCTAGCCTTACAAGATGCAGGCTTTATATATTAACAGATTGCCTCCCAGCTCCAAATAACCTATTAACAAGTCCAATATACATGCCAGTCACAACAGGCTACTCCTAAAAAGTAGACTTGTTAAACCACGGGTTGGGGCGGGTTTTCAGGGCTAGCTGATCCGCCCGCGCGGGTTTTGGGGTGGGTTACCTAGACAGTAAACCGCCCAT
>QPHH01000011.1:468711-484687 GCA_003574815.1 Aspergillus spinulosporus | reverse complement strand
GGGCAGAATAATAAATGATATCATTAGCGATAGCTTAAAAACAATCAATCATACTTCAATCAATCAATCAGACTCTTTGCGTAATTGCAACATGAAGAGCTGGACAAGACTTGCCTACACAATGATCCTCCTAACAAGCACGGCTGGATGTTTTGGGGGTTATTTCATGGCTCTTCTAAAGGACCATGCCTCTTCTGGGAGAAAGAATAGGGATATATTGATATAGAGAGCTATTGCAATCAGATTGTGCCTATTATTAAAGGCTATATTTGCTTAGTACAGCAACAAGATATCTGGCTTTAACTTATACATGATAATGCACCAGGTCATGCCAGTCAAGATACAATACAAGAGCTAAGTACACGCAGGATTTATCCTATCTCATGGCCCCCCTTCTCGCCCGACCTTAACCCAATCAAAACTATCTGGAACTGGCTGAAGGACTGGATTCAAGAGCGACATCCAGAGGATAGGCTGTTATCTTATAATGCTTTGCGGGAGCTTGTATGCACTGCCTGGGATGCTGTTCTGGAAGGCTATCTAGATAGCCTAATTAATTCAATACAGGCAAGGTGTCAGGCTGTAATTAATGCAGAAGGAGGTCACACAAAATACTAGCTTTGTTTGGAATAGCTTCAAGTTATGCTGGCAGAATTTAAAGGATCCAGACCCACCGCACTAACAGAATCACACAGTAGACGACCCGTCCCACCGCCAAGATATGGGTGGATCAGAACGATAAAGATTCATTGGTTCCCGGAGGTCATTGGCTGACTCATTTTCCAGTGGGACGCTGGGCTGCCAAGAGATTTAGATAGGTAAATTACTGTATTTATATTGCGAAGCCATGACAAATCTTATGTATTACTGTACTCGTATACTGTATATTATAGCCATGCAGATCACCTCTATCTAGGCAGAGATTTGCATATTTTGGTTTTCTGGTTTCCTGAATTGGTTAAAATTATTTGTTTGACCCATAGTGGCTTACTTTGACGGCCCATGTCGAAATCGCGCGGCGGATCAGCTAAGCCTAAACGCACCCCAATTCGTGTTTGAAGTCTATTCGGAGTAGTTATAAATCTTTAGATGATTTAATAACTATAGGCAGGGTTACTGTTTACTCAGCTGCTCTGAAATTCCAGCTGACAGAGCAGGGTAGATAGAAAACCCAGCCAACCTGCAAGAGCATGTGGCCGGTCGAGCATACTCCCAACTGGACCATAAAGGTCACTATGATCAGATCATGGCCTGTTTTCCCGAATCGCACCTACTCGGAGTATATAGCTGGCTCGCCCGTAATATAGCCTGTGGTTTAACAAGTCGCGCTATACTAGTTGTAGTTTCATGAAAGTGCGGATGCCTGAATCCTTAAGGGCAAATAAACAAGCTGAACTCTAGGGGGAAAAAAAATAAAATAAAATAAAATCTGGGAAAATATAAAATCCTTTCCGATGTAATAAGGTACGGGGGTTTGCTTACAGATAATAATTGGCTGTTGAAGGATGTGAGATTATTGAGGTGGTTATGTAATCAATGTCTGTAATGGACGATTGCATTGAAGGTCTTGATCTCCTAACTACGATCTGTATAGGCAATTTATACCTTTTCAAAAGCTTCAAAAGGAAGGTTCTCGCTATACAGGAGATATCCTTGCCGTACAAACAGTATGAGACGTCAAACAGATATCCCTGCCATACAAACAGCATAAAAACATCAAACAGATATGTAAACGAGCGAGGCGCTGGATATTGATTAGTAAGGAGGAACCTCCTCCGGTTGACACACCCCCTCAGCGCATCGAGAGTTCTTCAGTTTCCTTCTTGGGATTGAATGAGGTCTTTCACGTCCACTAGGTTGAGCATCCTGACAAATTCTTGGTGTTTTTGGATTGCTAGGCTCTTGGTAAGACCATCTGCAATCATTTGGTTGGTAGGTATCCATTTGACATGGAGTCGGCCTTCCTGAACCTCTTGGCGAAGCCAGGATCGATATATGTCGACATGACGGAGCTTAGATTGTTGCTCGATATCTTCAGAGGTAAGCAAGTTGATGGTTTGTTGGTTATCACAGTATACAGCTATTTGATGTTGCGGATCAAAACCCATGGTTCTAAATACCCTCTTCCACCAATATGTTGCCTTTGCTGCATCGGATAAAGCTAGATATTCGGCTTCGGTTGTTGAAGTTGTGACTGCGCGTTGTTTTCCAGATTTCCATTCAATCAGGCCATCATACAGCTTGCAAAGGTATCCTGCAGAGCTTCGTCGGTCAGGTCGGTCAGCAAATGCCGCATCAGAGGCTAACATGACAACCTCCCCGCCGGTATTGTTGCCTGAGTATTCGATTGCCAGAAAACATGTTACATATAGATATGCGATGACTCTGTTTGCGGCCTGAATATAATCTTGTGAAGGATTTGTTAAGGCTTCAGATAATCGGCTAACAGCATATGCAATATCTGCTCGTGTTAGAACTGCAGGGTACTGTATAGAGCCAATCTTTGTTCGATATTCTTTGATCTGAGCTTCCGTTGCTTGGTGTTCGTTTGGAGAGAGGTCATATAAGCTTGCCAATGGCGTTTCTGGCCATTTTGCAAGGCTGTTTAGGTGAAAACGTGCTGCAAGATGCTCGATATAGGAGTCCTGGCAGAGCCAGAGCTTCTTGTTGGGCCTATCCCTGAGCACTCTTACCCCTAAGAACCATCCTACTTCTCCCATATGCCGGAGTTCGTATCTCTTCGCCAGTTCATCTTTGAAGCACTTAGCTGCCTCTCGGGCTGCTGGTGTCGGCAGGTTGACAATAATAATATCATCAACATATATCAGGACAATCATGTACTCGTTTGAAAAGAGGCATTCTTCTTCTGGGACTGGTAGAAGTCCAAACTTTATAAGTGTTGTTTTCAGATCGCGCTGCCAAAGCCGTCCAGATTTCCTGAGCCCATATAGTGCTTTTCTGACTTTCCATATCTTGCCGGATACTTTGAAGCCATCTGGCATTCGTGTATAGATAGGCATATCAAGCAAGGAGTTAAGGTATGCATTAATGGCATCTTTCTGGTCTATATCCAGGTCAAAGGCTGCTATTAGAGCCATAACTGCTCTAAATGCCCTTGCTGAAGCAGTTGCAGCATAGTTATTAGCAGCATAATCCTTTTCAAGATCTCCCCTCACGCAGATACGTGCCTTTGCCTTTGTAAAGTAACCATCCTTGTCAAACTTGTATGTAAATACCCATTTGAGCGGTAAAATCTGCTTCCCTGCTGCCTCCTCTTGTTTGATGGGCATAAATGCTTCTTTTGTCTCTAATCCTCCAATTTCTAGGCGTGCTGCTGCCATGAATTCATTCTTTAGTGGATGCTGCAGTAAATCAAACCAGTTCTTTGGTGGTTCAGGAAGTTCGCTGCAATGCCATTGTTTCTTGCTTTCTTCTGCCGCATTTAGAGCTATTGCAAATGCATATTCAACCCTTTCTGGCTCTTTAATAAACAGTGTTTCGACGGCTGTATAGGCTTGGTAATCTGCTTGATCTTTTCAAGGACGAGTCTGCCGTCTTCCTTCTATTATATTGTTTGTATCAAGCCCGTCGAGGCGCCGTCTTCCTGATCTCCCACCCCCTGATCTTGATAAGGCTTGCGAATCAAGATCATCTGTACCCTCTAAGGTATCAGGAAGATTTGCAGTCTCTCTGCTCGCCCGATTCTGATCTTCTTGGAGCGATTCAAGGAGATATCGGCTTGGTGAGTCCTCTCTTTCTCTTTCTGCAGATTCTGGCCGTTCTTCTTCTTCTGTAAAGGCTCCTGGCATCCAATTCGAGCCAGAATTGCCTGAGTTCGGTGTTCTATCAGGTGTAGGCAATGGCGGAGGCGAAGACGGTGTGGTTTTTCTGGCAGAATGCTTATGGTTCTCCGCATCAGCCTCATGTGTTTGCTCAACACCAGTTTCTCCTATCTCAGCCAATTCCTCATCATTTTCAATGCTTCGCTTATTTGATGATTCTTCCTGCACTGTACTAGGCGTTATATACTCAGGAAGGTCAATACTTGCATCAATTGCTTCCTTATTAGCCTTTCCAGGTAACATCTGTATCTCAGGCGGTGGTATAGGCGAGCTAACACTCAATTCGTCCTCCACAAAGGGGTCTGAGGGATTGTATAGCCTTGTTTCGTCAAAATCGACGTCTCTTGCAGTTTCAACTCGCTGTTTCTTCGGGTTCCATATAAACCATATATTGGAGGCCACATAGCCTACCAGAACACCTCGGTAAGCTCTTGGAGCCATTTTTGCGCCTTTTTCTTGCTGCTGACGTGTATAAGCTATGCAGCCAATCAGGTAGAAATTGGCTAGGTTTGGCTTCTTTCCCGTGAGCATCTCCCATGGTGTTTTCCATCCTATGGTTCTTGTGGGCGTTCTGTTAACGATGTTTGCAACCGAAGCAACGATCCAGGGCCAAAGGTCTTGTGGTAAGCGGGCGCCTATCAGAACCTGCCTTGCCTTTGCAATAAGAAGATATCCTGATCATTCTGCAGCTCCATTCTGATTTGGTGTTGCAACCACAGAGTACTGGTGAGCAATGCCTTCTGCCGCTTCAAATGTTGTAATCTAACACCCTAGTGTTTTCTCATTGTCGCTTTTCAGATATTTGACAGTAAGGCCGAAAAGATTCTTCATCTGGTTCACAAATTTCTGTACAGCATCGACACATTCGCTCTTCCATTGGTGGGTAAAGACAAAATGCATTCTCGTGGCTTCATCATAGAAATGGGTGATCCATTTGTCTCCATTCAATCCAAGGCGCATTTCAATAAGGTCAAAGTATACTCGCTCTAGCGGAGCAGTAGCGGTCATCATTAGTCTCCGAGAGATTTGCTGAGGCGCATTTGCCAATTTGCAATCTTCACATGGTTGCTTAGAATCATGGTTTGCATCCAGATCATCAATTTTGATGCCTGTAACTGCTTCAGGAAGATGCCGCAAAGTATTAACGTGAGTATAAGCCATTCTTTGATGCCAAAGATCCGTATTTCCTTTCAAGAGCAGTGGTTTTGCTGATTGTCAATTATCCGTAGTTGTAAAGGCATATGCATCGTTGCTTTGTTGCTCCACAACCCAGAGACCTGATGGGTGGTCCCCAATCTTGAAGGCGATGTTATTCCCTTTCTTGATAATATTGTTGTCAAAATCCCAGCTATATCCTGCCTGTTTAAGCCTCCTAGCTCCAATAATGTTGGTATGAAGGCCTGGCACATAGGCTACATTAGTCAAGGTAATGATAATATTTCCCGATTCTCCACCACAGTTTGGACGGATCCTGACGCTTCCAGTGCCTTGTATGCTCATTGTTGTATTGCCAGCACGAAGAATTCCGGTTGCTGATGGATCATAGTTCTCAAACCTTGAGATATTATTGCAGACATGTATTGAAGCTCCAGAGTCCAGGATAAAGCAATTCTTTAATGAGCTGCCAATTTCCGCACTAAAAACAAGTATCATAACATGATACTCTTCAGGTTTGTTGCTCTCCTTCTGCTCATCACCCTTATTTTGTTGCTCATCATGTTCTATCATGCTTTTGATCTTTCTTCCAACCTTATTATCTTTTGCAATGGCTTCGCTAATTTTGCTTTCAATTTCTTTGTCAGGTTTCCACTGTTTTGGTCGTTTCGAGCGTATAATGTACCAGCAACTGCTATATGTATGATTCTTTCCGCATATACATAAGCTCCGGTGCCCGTTGTTGTTGGGTTTGGATAAGGTTGATGGATTATCGCTTTGGCCGTGAAGCGTTGCGAATGCCATTCCGGAAGTTGTTGTCTTGAAGCCTTCAGTATTGGCCAGGTAAGTTCAATATCGTCCTAGGAGCGCATGAAAATCCTCCTTCTCATGCATTAGGTCGTTCATCATCTCCGCCTGTCTATCTGCAAAGGAATAGGAAACTGGTGATATAGCTGCCAGAAATTGTCGTTTTACATGCTTGTCATTGCTTTCTGGGAGATTGCAACGTTTGATTGCCAAATAAGCATTGTCAAAATCATTGAGCCATGCAGATATCTTTCCTTGTCGAATTGATCAAGATCTGACAGTGTTATAGTTTTTCAAAGCTTCAAAATCCGCCTCTTGATCGCTTGGGGCGTATTGTTGTTTCAGTATTCGCAACATTTGGTATGTCTCTTTATCCGCTATAAGCTCTCTTATTTGTAGAGCTACTGAGCCGCGAATAGCTTCATTTGTTGATCGGATTGCATTTCGCGTATCTTTCCACTCCTGCAACATCATTTGATAATATCGGTATGCATTCTCCGAGGCCTCATTTGCTGATGGAATCTTCAGTTTGGTCGGCGGCTGAGGCCTTGTTTCGTCATCAGCATCAGGATCAAAATATTCCCATACCTCTCGCTCGTTTGCATGGTCTTTAATGACTTGAAACCATGCGCGCCAGTCATCCCGCGAGCTCAGGATGGCTTGGACCTTCGTGGCGCTATCTTTATCATATGCGACTGCCATTTTTCCGTCAAGATGTTCCGATCTCAGCGGAACTCGTATATTCAAAGGAGTAGGCTCCGGGTTGCCAGTGTCCTTTGGGTAGTATCCAACCACCTCCTAGCTTGTCTGTATAGCTCGGTACGGGGCTGCGGATAGCTTCAGATATGACAAAAGAGGTAATAATTCTGTATTCGAGTCCCTAGAGCAACTCCGGGCTCATAACTGTGAGATTATTGAGGTGGTTATGTAATCAATGTCTGTAATGGACGATTGCATTGAAGGTCTTGATCTCCTAACTACAATCTGTATAGGCAATTTATACCTTTTCAAAAGCTTCAAAAGGAAGGTTCTCGCTATACAGGAGATATCCTTGCCGTACAAACAGTATGAGACGTCAAACAGATATCCCTGCCATACAAACAGCATAAAAACATCAAACAGATATGTAAACGAGCGAGGCGCTGGATATTGATTAGTAAGGAGGAACCTCCTCCGGTTGACAAAGGAGAAACAGCCTCGCTGCAGCTCCAAGGCAGATTTTACCCCACCTCAGCCTCATGAACCTTTGCGGGTTATGTTCTACGAAACAGACATTGTCAGCAGCTAGGTACATGCATTTGCTAAACAGCTTACGCTCAAAGATCCCTCGACTGAGACTATTTGTCAGATCACGGGCCAATGGGTCCCCTCAAGCATACCGACTATACAATCGCCTGGATATGCGCTTTGCCTGTCGAGGCGGCAGCGGCTAGGGTCATGCTGGACAAGATCCACAATGCCCTGCCTGAGCCCTCAACGGACCCGAATGCCTACGTCCTTGGTGAACTCAGCGGTCATTTCATTGTCATTGCCTGCCTACCGATTGGCGTCTATGGAACAGTATCTGCTGCTACTGCCGTGTCCCACATGCGTTCAACATTTGCTCGCATTGACGTTGGGATAATGGTAGGAATCGGAGGAGGGGTCCCTGGCAAAAGCAATGACATTAGGCTGGGCGATGTTGTGGTTAGCAAGCCAGCTGGGAAGTATAGTGGAATCATACAATATGACTTTGGCAAGGTAGTTCAGGGCGGCATTTCGAGCCAACAGGAAGCCTGAACAAACTACCACAGATTCTTTTGACGCATATGGCTCAACTGGAGGCAAAGCGATTGACGGAAAGGGAAGATCTTATGTTGACCACTGTGGAAAGGGTCCTGGAAGAGAACCCCGATATGAAGGGCAGTTTTGCTCCCCCAGATCAGCAAACTGATCTTCTCTTTTCCTCCTCTTATCATCACGCAGACAATCAGAACAACTGTGCAAACTGTGATAGAGAATATTTGATTTGTCGGCAGCCGCGTGGTACCAAGGCACCGTCTATCCACTTCGGGTTGATTGCTTCAGGCGACCAGGTGATAAAAGATTCAGGCACGCGAGACCGTCTAGCCGAACAGCTTGGGATCCTCTGTTTTGAGATGGAAGCAGCTGGCATTATGGATAGGCTCCCGACACTTGTGATACGAGGAATATGCGACTATTGCGACTCCCACAAGCAGAAACGATGGCAAGGGTATGCAGCGTTGACCGCAGCTGCCTATGCAAGATTATTGCTGTCGACCATTCCAGTTGATGTCGCCACGGCTATGCGGTCAGAACATGGTTAGTGAAGGATAACAATGTTTGATCCTGAGGATAACTGCTCGTGAAATGCGCTGATTTGCTTCTAGCTTATACGGTGGAAGACCAACGCTGCCTTCAAGATCTACTTCTAAGCCACCCAGCTGACGAACTAAGACGCATTGAAGCCACTAAAGGTGGGTTGCTTGACGACTCATTTCGATGGATTTTGGATACCTCTGAATATCAAAATTGGTATACAAGCCGAGGAAGTCAACTCCTTTGGGTCAAGGGAGATGCAGGGAAGGGCAAGACCATGCTTATTATCGGGATCATCAAACAACTTTCGAAGCCCGGACTATCCAACTTGCACGCCTATTTCCTCTGCCAGGGAACTGATGTCAAACTCAGTAATGCTACTGCCGTCTTACGGGGCCTGATTTACATGCTGGTCACCCAGCAGCCGCACTTGATTTCCTGCCTGCGACAGAGATATGATACGGAAGGCCGAAGGCTATTTGAAAGTTCAAATGCTTTTTACAGCCTATCAGATATTTTCGAAGATATAGTTGGGCATCTTCAGCAATCACCCGTGCACCTCCTTATTGACGCCCTTGATGAGTGTAAAGCAGACTTGGAAAGCTTGCTCACGCTGATTGTGAGGACAATGTCCAAGTCATCGAGGGTCAAATGGATTGTCTCCAGTCGCAATATGGGCTATATAAAGCAGCTCCTCGACCTCGATCATGAAGCCAACAAACTCAGCCTTGAACTCAACGCGGAGCATATTTCTCGCGCAATCGACACATATATCAACCACAAAGTACTGCAGCTCAGAATCCTGAAGAACGATCAAGAGCTCCGGGAACAAGTCAGAAAACAACTCAGCCAGAGGTCTGATGGAACGTTCTTATGGGTGGCCCTGGTGCTAGAAGAACTTCAGAAGTGCCTATTCAAAGATGAAATCCTTGAAACGCTCCAAGACATCCCAAGTGATCTCTCTGGGCTCTACAATCAAATGCTGGAGCACATAAACCAGCTCAAGCGTCGACACCGTGACATCTGTACAAAAGTTTTGTCGATGGTTGTTCTTGCCTATCGTCCGCTGCACTTATCTGAGATGTGCTACCTAACAAAGAAAGACACAAGAGAGGAAGTAGAGACAGCAGTCTGTCTTTGTGGATCATTCCTTACTACTCGCAATGAATATGTCTATCTCATCCACCAATCGGCCAAGGACCATCTTGAGAATGTCCATGCGACTAGTGCCATCTTACAGGAAGGCTCAATGATTCACAATGAGATGTTTAACCAATCCTTAGAGGCACTTTCAAGGAAGCTACGGCGAAACATTTATGATCTTGATCTTAATAATCCAGGAGTTTTGTCCTCTGAGATAGCCTCTCGTCGGCCACACTCTGACCCGCTGTTTGACCTCCGATATTGCTGCACATATTGGTTGGACCATTTTTTTGAGTCTGAGTCCACTGGGATGGCTGGCTTGTCTGAAGGACTAATCTCTGGGTTTCTGAAACAACATCTCCTCCACTGGTTGGAAAGCCTCAGCCTCATTGGCGAGTTACGGCATGGGGTGTTATGTCTTAGAAGGCTTTCGGCTTGTCGTACTCAGCATCAGGCTATCTTCAAAGAAGCTGAAAGGTTTGCAAGTGGTAATGCATTAACAATCCAGGAGACACCTTTGCAAACATATGGTGCCGCACTTGCCTTCTGCCCTCAGAATAGTATAACCAAAGGACAGTATTGGAATCAACGGCTTGAGGTTATTGAGCGAGCATATGTAATGCAGCAGTCCTGGGATCCATGTATGCAAACCCTGGAGGGCCACACAAGCTCTATTCTGGCAGTGGCCTTCTCACCGGACGGGCAGACTGTCGCGTCTGCTTCCGGTGACAGAACCATCAGGCTCTGGATGTGGAAAGGGACAAACAACTGTCTGTTATTGGGTGGCCGACGTGGCCGCCTATCTATATCTAGCTTACTAAATGATGACTAAGCGAGCTCGACCCTAGGGGCAGGCGGCATTGGATGGCAGTTTGCCCCGACACTGGAGCGCTGTCACGGGTGCTGGAACACGGACCCTGCAGGGCCACATGGGCTCAGTCACAGCGGTTGCCTTCTCACCAGACGGGCATACGGTCGCGTCCGTTTCTTCTGATACGACCATTCGGCTTTGGGACGCAGCCACGGGTGCTGAGCGGCGACGGTTCTTGCGGGGGCGCGCGGGCTTGCTTATAGCGGTGGCTTTCTCGCCGGACGGTCGGACCGTCGCATCCGCTTCTGCTAATAGAACCATCCAACTATGGGACACTGCCGCGGGTACAAAGAGAGACATACATCATCTTGATGTAAGTGTAGCTGCTCTCTCTTTCTCTGCTGATGGCTATTGTATGCACTGTGATCGTGGCACACTCTTCTTAAACCATAAAGCCCTCCAGTCCTCTAGCAACGAAATTTTCGTTCATGAGAGATGCATAACTTGCAATGGGCAGCCCTTGATCTGGCTTCCGCGACAGTATCGGCCGACATGTGTGCGTACCAGCAACAACGCGGTGGTTCTCGGTCATGCGTCAGGAGCCCTAACATTCCTCTGGCTGACCTCGCAGTGAGCCATATTAAAACTACCACGATGATTGTCAGTTGCCTTGTGCATCATCTCGCTACTCCCAATTCTCCATTTCTTTAACCTTCCTGCTAGCCTTCTTGCAAAAGCAGCGCCTGGAAAAGGTGTTTCAGTCTTACTTCATTATAGTCCTACTTGAAGCTTTCAATAGATTCTAGCTTGCAGGTTAGGCCATAGCACGTCCTCTTTGTTCTCAAGCTAGAGTGGACTCGGGCAAGAATATTATTCGGCTATGCTAGATCCAGCTTGCATAGTGAAACTCTTAGCATTCGAGGCTGCATGGCTTAAGGAGGAACAACATATCAATGCGGATAATGTATATGGGTCGGGGCCGTCTTGGGCTTGAGGCTCGGAAGTCCCGATTTCACACCAGTCATAGTTCAGCGGGCCATCCGCTGACGCAGAATGTAAGTCGCAAAGAGAATCGAAAGCGAGATTGCTGCTCGGTTTCAGGAAAGGGGGCTTTCTTAGATAGAGAGCTTCCTTTAAGAAGATAATGGTTGTCATGCCCTCAAACCTATGGATGGCCTTGAAGATTGTGTCCACCAATTTGAACTGACTGCCAACTTGACAAGAGAGGCATCCTTCGTGGATAATCAGAATCAATGCAGCTCTTCAACAGTGCGTTTTCTTGTTCGAGAACCTTGATGCGGCTGATTAGGTGCTTGTAATGCAATATCAATTCCGGAGCACGATTCTTCTCCTTGTTCACATTATCACCAGAGAAGATTCTCAGCAGTCTTTGCGCATGGTTACGAATTGAGGACTGAGACTCATCGTTGCAAGAAGGGGACGCAGTCGTAACCATCTGGTCTCCGTTGAGACCTGGATTTGCTCTTCGCTTAGGATCAGAAGCTGACAACGACTTGGACAATGGGTCAGTGTGTTCACCGACGATTGTATTTTCTAAACATGATATTGGAGGGCGCAGAGACCAATTTCCGCGAAGTTCGAAATCTGGTCAACGGTAACGTTGCAAGGGACCAGATCGACGCAAGCAAATTTGGAGGCGACGAATACTTGTTCGTCTTGCTTTCATGAGCAAATATGTGTTTTCCGCGCTGAAGCGGACCTGGCTTATCTCAGTCGGCCTCGATAATGGGTTTACACAATAGCGGGTTGTTCAATACACACTCGGCCATGTTTAGACTGCTCTCCATGAGCCTCACGGGCTCAGCCCTGACTGAATTCGCGTCACCCCAAAGGCCTTTTGAATCCTCATCTTGAACGCAATGTGGATAGGAGGTTATCTTTCACTTAGTAAAGCCTGAGTAGAGGGCTGCAAGCTATAGTAATTCTCGATATCCACTCGACAAATAGGCTTAGCCCTACCATTCCTCGATAATGATACGATGCACGTTGAAGGGACCCATGTACGTTTTGGCTATTTTGCTATCGATATATTTCAAACAACCCCAGTCCACACTCACTCAAAGATCCCCAGAGTGCAAGATATCGCATACCTATTTTATCAAAAAAGAGTCAATCGCAAAAACCGCGACTCGCCTTCTCCCAACGTCGCAGATAGACTGCCTCTCCTCTTGACAGTAGTGACATTGCCATACCACACATCCGTTGCTCTGTATAAAGATCCTCTCAGACCCAAATCAGCAAGAGTAACAGACACCTTCTGCTCTCCACTGCCGGCCGTTACATAGCCGCCATCGCCCAGGTTTGGGCCCAAGTTCGTCAGCAACACGTACGCCTCACCGTGCTCATTCGGGCCAGCAATCCATGCCTGCAACTGCATAGCCTGGTTACTGCCCGTCCCCGGATTGCGCGGCTGCATGGGGTACCTGGCACAGAAATCTGCGGCAGCAATAGACGAGGGGGACGTGATAAACCACCTGCCTAGATCATCGAGATTCGTCATGTCAGAGCCGAGAAGCAGATTCGACGAGGCCCCGATCCAGATGCTCATCAGCGTAATCCGCTGTTTGTCTGTGACTCCTTTAATGTTGGCGGGGTTGCCGACAAACAGGTTGTCCAGGTTGCCTCTCAGTGTGATGGGTTTATCGTTTTGAGCGTCGACAACCTGCAAGTTGACGAACTGCCGATAGTCCTCGACCGTCCGCTGCACGTGCCGCATATTCACAAATACGTCGCTGCCATAGGCGTTGATATCCGTGTCCACGCGGATACTGTCGGCATTGGAGTTCCAGATCCCCCAGTATGGCTGACTCCGGCAAACATCCGACGAAACGTCAAGCTGGATCTTCCTGCAACTTTTCTCAATAGCACGGTGGTATGCAATCGCCGAAGCACTCAGATTCCCCGGCATGCGCGTATCCTGGACATTCGATCCCGGCGTCACATAGTCGAGCTTGGTCATGTCGACGCCCCAGGATGCCCAGAGAGCGATCAGCTCGTCGTACAGCTGCGTATCCGGGTTCTCGTAGTCGAAATAACAGTTATTGTTCTTGTCAACATGGTCGATGAACGTCGACCCGACGGAGACGTTGGTGCCGTGGATGAATTTGTCCCGAGCCTCGCACGGCGTGCCCGGCTGGCTGTACAATCCCATACGGAGCCCTTTGCCGTGGAGATACCTACTCAGAGCGGGTATATCGAAGAGGCTCGCATTGTACGTGATACGCCCAAACTCGTCTGTCATAGAGCTGTACCACCCGCCATCCAGGCTGCACAAGTCATACCCGGCGCCCCGGATAGCGGGATCAGTGAGCACGGTGCACTGCGAAATAATGAACTCCTGATTAATCACTCTGCCCAGCTCCTCCTTTGGGTAGCTAGGCGTTGTGTTTGGCGTCGCCTGGATGCCCCAGGAGTTCCAGCCGCGAGCGGGTTTGAGGAAGCCATTGGGGGACTTGGAGGTTTGGAGGACCGTTAGCGGGCCGCCAGTGGTGTTTGGAGCATGGGGCCAGCAGGTTTCATCGGTCAGTTGGGCGGCGGCAAGTCCAATACCAAAAATAGTAGCGAGCAGAAGGATGGACAGCATAGTTATTATTCTTTGCTGGCTTGGAAGAGGTACTGGGCTGTGTTGGGAGTGGCCATCTCTCCAGGCCTCGAACAGATGCCTTTATACTAGGCAGCGCGTCGCTATCGACATGTCCGCTTGACACTCCTTCGCTAGATATTGCACCGAACTTCAGATCCTGACTACCCGGTACGGAGAAAAGAAGGCTGACTGAATTCAGCCGATCTAAGCCCATAGGTAGGCGGGTATTAGGGTTTTCAGGGTCCCATAGCCAAATCGGGGATGAAACGGGGAATCCGGGGTATTGATGGATCGACGGCGGGCCGCGGACAATCAAGCCTGTGATTGGTCACATTCCGCTCATGCGAATTTGCTGAAATTTGCAAAAATACGAGACAGCACGTAAGTTACGGAGCCCTAAGACTTTTCGCCACCGGGCCAGGTCCCTACATCTAGCATTGTCAAGACGCCTGGCAAGTTTTAGGCCGGCTTCGGTTCTTTTTTGACGACTGTCGGCCTGGACTAGAGCCTTGCCAAGTGTGTATCATCAGAACAGCATTAACCAACTGCAGGATAAGCCATGGTAAACCGTCAGTGAACATGCTTTCTGGCGCAGATGTCGTTTTGACTGTGACCAGCTGTACTTTAGGCGAACCCTATCCTACGAACTTGGCGAGAATGCCTTGCAGGGCTACGGCTTCTTGCGAATAAACAGCCCAGAACTCCGCTGTGGCTGTGCCGGGCGGCTGAATTGCAGGGGATCGGTCGGAAAAATCTGATGCTCGGAGTAGCTGTACAGGATCTTTGCAAGGCATTCTGATTCCCAAAGTCATGCCAGCAGGTCATTTCTCTCTGTTGGAATGTGCAAGGCCCGTGTCAGAATTGCCGGTCATAATTGTGCTTGGCTTAGTTAATCTAGCGAGGTAGTGAGATCAGTAATATCTAGACGGAGGAGACGGCAGATGTGATGTGTGCCTCGATTCAATTTAATGTGATATAGGATGGGATCCAAGTAGTTGAATATGGACCTGAAGTGCTACCTGGAGTTGCCTCTAATTGCTACATAAGTGAGTGACGTATAATCAACATCCACTGGCAGCAAACAAGAATATCAAGAGCAGTGTTGGCAAAATGACATTCTGCTGAGCAGGCTGCAAAGGCTAACGAAGATGTGGTTCGGAAGCTACGACAGGGCCATGTAGATGATCAATGTTCCGCGTCTTCTTTTCTTCAATCTGGTTTGTACTGTCATGGGCTCTAGGTGTGTGGTTTAGACGCTGGGGATATCGCATTGCACAATTTCTCAACCTTTTCTCGCACGCTAATGTAGGGTTAGGATCGTTTACGGTAGCCAAAGTTCTAGAATTAGTGTGCTGATTATGGCAAATACCTAGTATTGAAGACAGACTTCTCCCCTGGGAGCAGCGTGCATGGGACCAATATAGTGAGTGCTGAATAAGACATGCTTCTTCGCTGTTGATTCGATGTTGTTCAATTTGCTTGGTAAGAAGAGCGAGATTTCAGGGTACAATGCTGGAGAATAGGTACAGCAAGGGCTACAGGAGCAAATGAATCGAGATATCGAAGCGAGATCAAGGCTGATTTTGGCCTTGATACACGATGTAATATAATCTACGTATCAGCATGCCCATTCGGACTACACAGCTGAAATTGTGGGAGGCTCCGACGTCAGAACCTCAGGCCTGCCATGCTAATTACTAATTGTTAGGCAAACTGTGAATGACCGCTGATTTGTAAGAAGCTTAAAAATGAACCGCGAGTTCATCCCGGGTTCTTTCAAATCGAGCTGAGTGCAAATCCATTCTCATGCATCCTCATAGTGTAAGCTTTTAGAGTCTCATAGGAAACCTCAACCTAGTCAGGTGTTCAATTGGAGCTCCGTAAATGCCTTATGTAAGTCCAGCCAGTAATACGAATATCCTACGCGCTAAGACACGGCTATCCATTTCCTCCTTCGTCGGTTTGTGTATGTCTTCTTTCCTCCTTGCCGGCTCCCTTTCTTGCCATGGATCTGGGATAGAGTAAAACTCGCCCAAAGCATTCTTCCCATTTCTTTCTTCCGTCATCATCTTCTTCGTCTTCTCTTTTCTTCTATCCTTGCTGTTGAACACTCATAGCAATCAATATTTCCTCGCCAAATCCCCAGGCGAAGAACCCAACAGACTCCGCGAGCCTACCCCTGTCTCTTATACACATCTAGATGTGTATAAGAGACAGGCTCTTCAACAGTGCGTTTTCTTGTTCGAGAACCTTGATGCGGCTGATTAGGTGCTTGTAATGCAATATCAATTCCGG